>VXCM01000072.1:325000-390692 GCA_014773175.1 Lucifuga dentata | reverse complement strand
CTCTCTCTCTCTCTCTCTGGTCCGCCCTCCCCCCACCCACACTCCTTTCATCAGCAAGCAATGAGGTAATCCCTAGCAGCCGCGTGAAGTGCAGCAAGTGTAGTGAAAGAGAGAGAGAGGAGAGAGAGAGAGAGAGAGAGAGAGAGAAGCGAGAGGAGAAGCTGGTGCAGGGCAGAAGATTTGGAGATGTCAGGAGCCGTAACATCGCCGGCTGTTATCAGTACCAGCTGTTAACAGCATCTTAGCTGATGTGGTCACCAGCAGCTGCCTGAAAGCTGGAGCAGAAGTGTTAGCTTTTTAGCTCGTAGCTGGGTTTTGTAGTGGTGGCACTATGTTGAGGGACTGTTAGCCAGACAGAGAGGCAGGCAGGCAGTAGCAGGGGTGGGTCAGACTTAGCTCAGGACTGGGGGGGGGGTTAGATCAGACACCCAAGAGGATCAGAAGGGGAGGACGAGAGGGGGGGAAAGGAAGGAAAAGTAGAGTGAGGAAGGAGTGAGGGGAAAGGTTGACTAGGAGGAAGAGATAAAGGTAGCAAAAGAAGAAGGGTGCACCCAACATGACGGAGAGGTGTAGTCTGTGGAGTGCCCTGTCTGCTGCAGCGTGCTGCTTCTACCGGGGCTCCTTCATGCAGGTACAGGTAAGTAGATATCTGCATGTGACGCGTGTGTTTCTGCCTATGTGCATGCATTGTCAGACAGAGCCTGCACTTTTTGTGCGTACAAAGTGTTTTCTGTATGTGGTAATATCATATAGTATGCAAGTTTCCTTAAAAACCAGCACATTTTGTGTATGTGTGTGTGTGTGTATGTGCTTGGGGGTGTGTTCACTGTTCGCTCATCTCCTGCTCCTGGCAGAGTGATGATATCATAGATACTGTGGTGTACTTGGGTGTCAAATGGGCAGTGTGTGTGTGTGTGAAAAGAGAAGGAGATTAGATAGATAGATAGATAGATAGATAGATAGATAGATAGATAGATAGATAGATGGGGTAGTTCTTCGTACAGTATCCTACAGTATCAGTTCTACTTTAGTCTAATTTTGGCTCGCTGCTTGAAACCCAATATCTCCACTTATTCCTGGGACAAAATGACACCTCTATGCTGTGTACATGTCCTTCTACATATTATGTGTGTGTGTGTGTGTGTGCATGTTAGATTTGATATTTGATGCTGTTTGGTGAAAACATATTAACTTTTATTTTTTTACGTTTTGGGGTTACCACCCTGTATTTCTGACTTTTGTCTGGCAATATTTGGTTTCTAAAGGTTGTAGAAGGATTTCATTTGACAACAGTGATAAAGAGAATAAAGTACGAGTTGATAGGTGAAATGAAAGAGAGTTTGCCAAAATATGTTATGCCTGGGTTTATACAGTATTACTGAGTTGGTCTGAAATGGTTCTAGAAGCAGGAGATATACAAGCTTTAATGCATTTCTGAATTCCTCTTCTCTTCTCTTCTCTTCTCTTCTCTTCTCTTCTCTTCTCTTNGCTTTAATGCATTTCTGAATTCCTCTTCTCTTCTCTTCTCTTCTCTTCTCTTCTCTTCTCTTCTCTTCTCTTCTCTTCTCTTTCCTCTCCTCCGTGCCACGTTGTTTGCAGCATGCTTGCGGTTGTAATTATGGCTTTAAATGAGCGTGCTGTGAGGGTGTGTTTGTGTTCCTGAGTGTGGTTTAACTGTGTTTCAGGCCAACAAGCCTCATGTTTGGTGTTGGCTTGTCCTGCTGTCTTCTCTCTGCCAGCAGGACATGTTGCCAGTGTGACAACTAGTCCAGACAGGCAGTTTTTTCATCCTGGATTACTTTGGCTGTTTTGTTGTTCTTCAAATATCCAGTCAGAAAGCCTTTTTTCTGGCTTTTTGGAGAGATCTGTTGTGTTCGGAGTGTAGACAGTCTTTAAAGATCAGAGTAATGCAGTTACTTTAATTAAATTTGTCATGGAGCTGATGGGTAGAGCTGGTAATGATGGCGGTGTGTGTGCCTGTGTGTGTGTGTGTGTGTACAGGGGGTAAACTAATTAGCAGCTGCTGAATGGATAGAGTTAAGTGTGAGCGTTTCATGGTAACGAAACCATTACTTCATTCTCTGCAACACGAGTTTGTTTACCAACGTTAGGGATTTTGTCTATTGATCTGATTGATTCTGTACTCTATTCTAATTTAAGACATCCTGTCAAGCACAATGCAGTATGATATGCAACCCGATGTGTTTATTCAAAGAAATCATTCTCTTACCAGCAGATTTATTGAGCTTTTTGCTAAGTAGAAACCAAAATAAAGGAAACACATCACCTAAAAGTAAATTGTACTGCCATTTCTAATCTCAACTAGGATGAAACCCTACACATGTGCAGACAGCATTTGGAACTAAATGAGGAACTACTTTACCAGGAACTATCTGGAATAGAACATGGTTCCTTCAAATAGATCCTTGCTCAAATTTGCACCTCGCTTCAAGGAGGGTAAGTCTACACTGCGGCAGCTCTGTCAAAAAATTCTGGAGTTCATCAAAGGGCTCCTGGTTCCTAAAAAAACGTTCCTTTGATGCAAAAAAAAAAAAAAAAAAAAAAAAAAAAAAGGGCTAATGAGAATGAATTTGGAGAAGTGGAGTATAGTTTTGGATAATTCAACTTTAATCTGGGATTGACAGGAAGAATGTCAATGAATTACAAACCCAGATGTGGTCGTCTTTTGTTTGTCTGTAACAATACCATTCTTTCCATTAAAAATAAGATTGATTCTCTTCTTGAGGATGTTGTGAGACTCATTACTCAGAGTGTACAGTATCTGTTGTCCTCTGCAGAAGCAATGACTGTAACCTGTCTTGTTCATGCTTCGCTGGTATTCATTAGTGGTCAGACACAATAGGAAAACCTGCTGCAATGCAAACAAATGAAACTATTTAATGTTCTAGTTTTAAACCCCAAATACAAAGAAACTTTTAATTTGGATAGTTTTTGAACCAAACTGGGGCTAAAAGAGGATTAAAAATGAAAAATTGTCACACAACCTGTGACACAAAAAGTAACAACATGGAAATAGGGATGTGTCACTATAGCTCATCAGCTGTATCACCGGAGAGAGATTATGCTTGATCCCTGGCCTAGGCTTCAGTATGCTAACTATGACACACGCACACACACACACACACACACACACACACACACACACACACACACACACAACCCATGCATGCATGAAGTTTAACCATTGTGTCTGCATTATGCCTATTGCTTCCACATTGCTTTCAGCACTTCTCACTAAGTGGGACATTGTAACTGCCCACTGGTCTCCTGCAGTGGTAAAACCCCATCTGCCCCCAGAAAGGCCAGCAAGTATACACACATGCACACACACACACACAAATGTGTGTGCATAGAGGCACAAATACACAAAACCACCTCTCCTATCAGTTGCACTTTTTAGTTACTAGCAATCCTTTTTCTCTACGGTCCAGCCAATGCTATGGCCTCCTTCCTTGCTGACCTGGCTGGCATGTGGCAGCCGGTTTCTCNACGGTCCAGCCAATGCTATGGCCTCCTTCCTTGCTGACCTGGCTGGCATGTGGCAGCCGGTTTCTCTCATCCCTTGGCGTTCCTGCAGCCCGTGTATGAGGAAAGTTTCTGTCGACCCCCAAACTTGCAACATGGCTGCTCTCTGCCAGGCAGCCCCATATGGGCTTGCTTTTGTAGAGATTCCCAAGGATTTAGCGATATTTCTGAAAGGGAAGTTGTGGTCCATGTTGCAATAAAACATCCCTGCTTTAATCTTTCTGTTTGTCCTGATTAGAGAGATTATTATTGCATTTCTCTGTATTCTTGCCAGGTGGATTGACACCGACAGTATAATATAAGAGAGATCATACATCTCTTTATTGCATTCACATCCCATCTTTGTTTTCCCTCTATGCTTTATCTGTATTCCCAAGAGCAGGCCACAGCTTAATAATAGAAATTGAACTTGGTAGTCTTGACATCATGTCCTTTCTAAGTCGTATTGCTTATATCTCTGCGCAGCTCTCAGAACGTATGTTGCTTTATTGCAGCTTTATAGAAACAAACCAACAAAACAAATGACTGTCTAAGAGCGGTATTCTGTATTCTTTTCCTCATTCACTCCTCCTTTCAGTGTTTTGTTTTCATCCTTTCTTTTTTCTCTTAGGAAGATAATAATAGTTGTGACTATAGGAAGGGCTTGGTTGTTTTAGCCCAGTCAGTCAGTCACAGCAGGTTAACCAGTAATCAGCTCGTCAGTCACATCCCCAGGGGTCCCGGTGGTTTTATATTAGCTTTACCCATCACCCCTCTCTCTGTCTAGTCGGCGCTGAGCTCACTGTGGAAGATACAGCAGGGTTAATGCCTTTATGCCTGTGTGTATCTGTCTGCCCAAGCCAGAATGTGAGCACAAGCCAATTGGTAAGTTTTAGTATTGAAATATTCACCATGTAATCCCCTCTTCTCCACTCCTCCTATCTCTCTCTCTCTCTCTCCCGCTCGCCCTCTCTTCACCTCCTCCCCAAAGCTTTTCACCACAAATCCTCTTTTGGCGTGCCTACTTGTCACACCCTGCGGGCTCATAGTGTGAAGGGCAGCTGTGCATGTGCGTGTGTGTGTGTGTGTGTGTGTGTGTGTGTGTGTGTGTGTGATGAAATTGCCTTGTTCCAGAGGCTGTAACCTCATTTGAGCACTGTGATGTTTTTGTCAGTAATTAAGAAGAAGCCTGTGTGTGTGTGTGTGTGCATGCGTGTAAGACAGTCTTCATTCTGATAACTTGTTCTCTCCATTTGGACCGCTTTTTGCATTTAAAAAAAAAAAATCTTTTCTTATATTATATTCAACATCAATTTATTAAACAGTTTAATTGAACAGTCAGTTTTCACAAAACACACAAAAACACACACAAAACAAAAATCCACATTTTCCCACTTGCCCACAGTGATTATCCATGCAGACAGTTCTGATTTTCATCGCTGAATACCCAAAACAATGGAGGTGAAAGAATTTATTTGAGGTTCTACTCATCTCAGTGTGTCGGAATGACAGAAAAAATCAAATTAATGAATATATTAAAACTTTTTGCATGACACTACTAGGGGTACATGGGAAGTATTATTAATTTGTGTAATTTGCATGAAGTGACTCTTTAAGTTGTATTAACATCAGCACTTTGTGCCCAATGTCATTGTGCTCAGGGTTTATTTTTATAACTCTAAGATAAAGCCTTCCTGTAGCTTAACATATGTGTTGAAATATTGTTTATTCATCTTCTTATCAAGAAATATTAACTTGTTTGTTTGCAAAATGAACTCTAATGTGCACATGAACATGTTCATCATCTCCAAATGAAATTTTGGAATCTTTATAAACGCTGTAAGAGCAATCAGGTGATAGTGTTGTTGAAAATAATTAATGCAGCCAGGTGTATTTTATATATCAGCATAATGCAGGCTGTCTGAAAATGTGTCTTCAGGCGCTGCAGGGTGCTCACCATTCACCAACAAGCAAACATGCAAAGCAGTACGAACACTTCATATCATGACTTTAGCTGCAGGCCAGGATCACAGAGCTTTCCGGCTCAGTGCTTCATGTAATCATCCGCGCTCTCCTGACATGACAGAGGAAAGCTTTAATATAGAATAACATAAGAACATAAACCCATGGCAAGTGCTGCTGTGCATTTAATCACAGTCCAGGCTATTTCACAGAGTACATTCTACATTCTACCCTTAAAGTGATATTCTACCTGCAGCGTCACCTTAAAATGGTCTTCAACTTAACCTTAGACTTATCTATGAATGTCTCTGCATTTAAAGGACCATACCGTTGCGCATGTTTAAGTCCGATAAATACTACTTACTGCTCCAGTAGTATGTTTTGGAAAAGGATTGTCAGTAACGTAACATGTATGCATGGCTCAAACATACAAAACCACAGGTATGGTCCTTTGAGTTGACTGAAGATTGCTTGTGTTAATTTTGGTGAATATTTTCATCTTGCAGTTGCCTTTTTTATTGCTCCTGCCTCTATAAATGTACAAATGGTCAAACACTGTTCTGCAGGCCTATAAAGACAGGCTTTGTTTAACCTTCATTCTATTACCGAATTAACCTTTTTTCCAGCAGAGGTAGATTGTTCCTGCAGGTCTTGAAACTAAAAACGGAATGCGTTTTATTAAGGTGAAGAACAATCATCTCAAGAGAAAGAGGAATTGAAATACAGAATGACAGCTCTTAGGTAGTGTTTATATCAACTAGCAATTTTATGTTAAACTTATGTTGATTGCCTCAACCATTTGCACAGATTATGAAATGCCTCTCCTCTCCTCTCCTCTCCTCTTCTCTCCTCTCCTTTCATCTCCTCCCTAATCACTTCTTATCTTGCTTTGGCGTTCCTTACTCTTCCCCTTCTTTTACTGCTTGAAAGAGTGACAAACCATTCATTCATAACTGATAATATTATAATATTAAATGGTTTAAAATGAATGAAGTCAAGTGTCTGTCAGTTTTACAAGCTGAGTTTCAGAACTGCTGCTGTAGACCAAAAAGTGTGTGTTTGTATGTGTGTGTGTGTGTGTGTGTGTGTGTCTGTCTGTCTGTCTGGGTGTGAAAAAGTCTTCTGACGTCGCCTCCAGTCTCTAGTCTCGCTGAAGTCACGCCACACATGCCTGTGAATGTATACAGTACATACGTGCACACACACAGTCACACACACTCACAGCTCTCACATATGTTGGGAAAGACACAGCTGAGAGGGAGCGTGACATAGTGAAAGGATCTGGAGCAGGAGGTTGGCAATTGTTTGCTTGCTTCGTCTTTGACCTCTCCTGACCTGCGAGACCGCAGAGACTATTGGATCGAAGGGCGGCTGCAGCTTTGAAAGCTAATTCTCCCAAATGATACAAATGCTCATTCCAACACAGGAAATTATTCTTTTAATGCCCATTGTGTTCATACAAAAACTAAGGCCTTCTGGTGTGAGATCTTTCTTAATAAAGTCAACCTGGAATCATACCACCTTTAGCAAGAATGTTAAGTAAAGGAATGATTATAATGAATTTGTCTTGTCCGTGAGATAAAACAAGCACAGTATTTTCTCCAAGTTCAGGTTTTCCAGCTTTTCATGCCAGTGTTAGTCTTTTTTTTACCTGATTTACAAATCCCAGTGGGTAAAGTGTGTTTGAGTTACAGAAGGCCCTAGACCTCAGTGGAGTTTTTAATGCATCATTTTTCTTTATGAAAAGACCCAGGGCTGTTAAAACGTCTCTGGGTGATTTGCAGACAGCAGCTGAGAATGGCAATGAACACATTTGCTCTCTCACTTTCACACACACACACACACACACACACACACACAAACACACAATGACACATATACATACANTTCACACACACACACACACACACACACACACACAAACACACAATGACACATATACATACACATACAAATAATCATGGATGTCTGCATACATACCTACATGTGCATATATAATATACATCTGCTGTACAGGTGATAAGGAAGATGCTGTTCCGGTTTGCTTGCTGATAAGATTTTTAGTCATTAATGAAACAGATTGGGGTGTCGATGTGAACCAGAGTACGATACAGATAATGATTAGAGATTAAACACGTTTAATTAGGCAGAAATTAGCTAGCTTTGTAGGACATAATTCAATTCAGATTCATTTAATATATCTGGCAATGAGATGGAATTCATGCAGTGTGGACATACAGATCAAATGGTAAGAAGACACTACTGAACACACGTATCTCATTTGCACACATAATTACTTAGCAAAAGTGATTAGTAGTGAGAAGAAGGAGATGGAAATGGTGAGTGTAGTGACAGAGCAGTAGAAAGCAGTTTAATGTTTCTTGGAAATAATAAATAATTTACACAGCACTAGAACATCCTCCACCATGTCCATTAGTTTCTATATTGGGACACCTCAAGTTACATTATAATGGTTATAATAGGGTCTCTTACCAAAGAAAACTAAAGAGTAAAAGTGAAAATTGATATCCATTTTTAGACTCCCCCCCCCCCCCCCCCCCNCCCCCCCCCCCCCCCCCAGTTGTGGAATCTTGGTGGGGCAGCACTGTGGCTTGCTGCTTAGCATAGCTGCCTCACAGTAAGAAGGTCCTTGGTTCTCATGTGACTAGGTCCTTTCAGTGTGGTGTTTGCATGACCTCTCCCCTGTCTGTAAGGGTTTCCTCTGGGTGCTCTGTTTCCCTTCCACAATCCAAAGGACATTTTTTAAATTGGTTAAGTCAATTGGAAACTCTAAGTCTCCCAGAGATGTGAAGGAATTTGTTCGTCTCTTTGTCAGCCCTGTCATGGCCAGGGAGTATCCTGCCTCTCAGCCATTGACTGTTGAGATAGGCTCTGCCCTCCCATGACCCTGCGCATAAGCAGGTACTGAGGAGATGGGTTGATAGATGTCTTTGATTCAACTGTCATAGCTGTAGACTCAAGGATTATACATACTTACAGTAAGTTATAGAAATGAGAACTTGACTTGGACATGTCTGCTGTGAGACTTACTTCAGACTTGACTCCTTGAAGACTTAAAACTTGAGCTTAGGACTTGACTTGAGCCATAAAACTCTAGAGCAATAAAAAATGAGAGTGAGGCCACACAGGCCTTGTGCTGCGACACCTTGTAAATTTAATTATTAAGTCTATAACACAGTGCGTGGCTGAGTTAGGAAAATCAATAAATAAATTCAATGAGAAAATTAATAGATTTTTTCATTTTATGCTCAGCATGATTGCCTGCAGCTAGACAACTATTTTCTGCAATTAGTTATTAACATTGTAATTGAAGTTGTGTGCTTGTAAGAGAAAAATAAATATAAAATGTGTTATCATTTTGGAGCAATATTTATCATGTGAATTCTATCAGGACACTTTTAAATGGCATTGTCTCAGCAATGTAACGACAGAACTAAAACAGCTTTGCATGAAATCCAACATAGTGGCCATAAACAGCATTTAGAGATGTGAAAGACTTGCATTGTGACTTAGAATTTTCATTTTAGGGTTTGTCTTGAATGACTTGAACATGCCCTTAAAAACCTAAAAACATTTCTATTAAACCATGAACATGATGACCATCAGTATCATTGCTAATAAAAAAATGTGATCATCGGTGAATTAGAGTCAACTATTGACTGGAACTAGCTATCAGGTGTTAAATTTGCAGCCAATCAGAAAAGAGTATTGTTTTCTTTGCCTTGATAGAAGCATATAAAGATGAGGTCATTGAGAGGATATATAGTCGGCTAGCTGGCCTGCTGGATGGAACACATGCAGATGTGCTCAGATGGACACATGATATAGTGATATGAGGTGGATGGCTCGATAAAATGAGTTTATGTTATACTTTACTGCATTTTATTTTATAAAAGATATCTATCCGGAGTGTACATTTTGGGTTTTGATATTATCTCAAGCAACTACAATACATTCAAAGATTAAATTCCGGGACGATTTGCTCACATGGAGTCACACCTGAAATGCTGACAGAAACCTCAACAGCTACACTGCAAATAACAAACCAACGAGTGACATCATAGTCTAAAAGAAGAGGTTTGAGGGTGAGGAGTGGGAGGGGTGNGAGGGGGAGGGAATTGTAAGATGTAAGAAAGGAGAGAAAATGAAGGAGCAGCACTCTGTAACAGGCTATCACAGGCTAATTTCCCTTGAGCATCTCTTATGGGAATGTGTCTAGTATCTCCCATGAGCGTATTTACACTTACACACACACACACACATACACACACACAGAAAAAGACTGTTTTCAAATCTTTCAGTGTTGTTGAAAGGAGTTGCAAGGGTAAGACTGCTTTCAAAAGGTCTACTCATGTAATGCATCACTCACAACAGGTGTGTGTGTGTGTGCTGATGTGTAGTTTATTGCAAAATGAGAGTCCCAGCTAGCAGTAAAAGCTCCATCTGTATCACCATGACAACAGCATGGTAACAACAGGGAGACAACACCCATTTCAACCATCCCAACCCCCATCAGCTGTGTGTGTGTATGTGTATGTGTGTGTGTGCGCGCATGCTTGATTGCTTGCATATTTGATAGTGTGCATTTGAGCAAGTGTGAACAAAATTTCGGTCTGTGTGGGTGGTATACTGGCAACTGTGTGTACTAGAGAGAGAGAGAGAGAGAGAGAGAGAGAGAGATAGAGAATCCATTAGGGAGCATCCTACCAGGTACTGTTTGTGTCTCTGAATGATAGACATGGCCCTGATAGCGCTGTCTGTAATGGACACACACACACACACACACATATTGGCTCCATTGCGTTCTCTGTATGAATGGAAATGATACCTCAGCAGCACTCTCTTACTGTCTGCCTCAACCAGCCAATTGTACAGCTCCATGCTCAACCTCCAGGAAGAGATGACATCATTGCTAGCCAATGGCATCACAGCTCTAGGGCGTGCTTCTTTCTGCTGGTCTGCATGATTAGGGATGACAGGGAAGAAGAATGAGAGGATGAGGATAGGAGTGGAGAGAGAAAGTGAGAGCAGAGTAAATGAGAGCAGGGAAAGGTGAGAGAGCAAGCAGGCTGGGGGAGGGAGCGAGATAAAAGTACAAATGGTAGACGTGACACAAGCTGTAGGTGACTTTAAAATATTCTGGTGTGTGTGTGTGTGTGTGTGTGTGTGTGTGTGTGTGTGTGTGTGTGTGTAAACTAATTTATATTCATCTGTGGTCTACCTATGGGATCAAATCATTCCTCATTTCCATCTCATCATGTACAGTCACCACTCTCCTTTCCATCCTCCCTTCCTTCCTTCTTTCTCTTCTATCTTTCTCCCTGTATAACTTTTTGTCTCTCTCTCTTCCCAAACTTCCTCCCTATCCCTCGTTCATCTCTTGTTGAATTTCTCCTCTTTCTCTTTCTTCTTATCTGTACTCTTTCCTTTTCTGTTTTTGCCATTCTCCCCTCTACAGTTGCATCCTCACTTGCATCATCATCAGCTGTGTGTGCTTTTGTGTGTGTGTGTGTGTGTGTGTGTGTGTGTGTGTGTGTGTGNGCCTTTGTGTGTGTGTGAGTGTGTGTGTGTGTGTGTGTTTGTGTCAAGTTCCAAGGCCAGTCAATAGGTCATCACTTGTACTGTGACTAGGCAAAATTTGTGTGTGCATGAGTGTATGTTTGCTGATATGTGTGTGTGTGTGTGTGCTGACACAGCGAGGACTATGATATCACTGTGACCAAACTGCAGATATACATCAAACTTATGCGTCATACAATTGCGTACTGTGACTTTCCAGCTAGACTGTATTTGCAAGATGTGGCAATAATTGCATCTCAGTTTGAGTTCAGTAAAAAAAAAAATCCAGATTGAGGCAACCTGAATTTAGCAGGTACTTGCACCAAAGCATTCTTATTCACCCTTTAAAATATTAATGTGCTTTAAATTGCTCGCAAAGGATTTACAGGGACTTTAGTAAGCACTAGTAATAATTTTGGGTTGTTCATTCATTTGCCCACTGGAACAGGCTGAAGATTAAACTATGAATTCAGACATTCAGAAAATCCAACAAAACCTCAGATTTATTACTTGAAATTGTCAAGCAGCCAATAGGATGCCAGTGGTAGTTACTGTATCTTTTCAGCTACAATCTGTGGGTTCCAGTCTAAATCTTAAGTAAATGAGGACTAAGTCTGAATGCTAAAATCAACACCGTCTGGATTTCAATGGACTGAAGCCAAATGCAGCTGAACACAGAAAACGAGGAGAGTACATCTTATTTGTTTTTTTCTTAACCCTAACACTCCTTCAAGCTCAAGCTGTACAAATCATGATACAGCTCTTACAACCTACAGTAGATAATATTGATATTGATGTAACAGTAAACAAAGACACTTCAGTGAGTTAATATTAGCTGGACATTATTAATTTTGTCTCTAAATTCTGTATTCCTTTCCTTTTACAGCCTTCATGCTGTCTCAGGTCTGCGCATTTTACTTAATGTTCCTGTTTTTTAATAACTTTGGATTGAATACTGATTCAGTACCTGCACATATTGATGCAAAGGGACTTGAACTGAACAGTTTTGGCTGCTAAAACTGTTTAGAGTACTCATTCATTAACCATCATTTAGGATATGAGAAAGTGATACTACTGTTTTGCTAACCTCAAAGCCATATTGCCTCTCAAATCTTTGTATAAGCACAAGATAAGTACATCCCAGGAGCCAGCAGCTTGTGTTTTTCATTCCACAAGTATGTATTTGTTGGCATTAAATTTTGATTAACCACCAGATAAAGAACATTTGAGATGCCACTTAACCAAAGATGCTTGACATTGTCCCAAAATGTACTGGTTCTTGATTAAAGAGAAGAGTCCTGCTGTAAAGGGGTTTTCAGCCCATGCTCATTGTTTGGAAACTCAAGATGAAAAAAGACAGCTTGTGAAGGATCAGCAAACACCTAATAAAACTAATCTGGTTTTTGTGTACCAGGACTTGGAGCAGAAATGGGACACACCATGTATCATTCTTACTTGAAGAAACTAAGTAGTTTTGGCACCTAGAACCAGAGGGAATTCCAGAATTTCATACTTGAGAGGGGATCATTTCTGATCAAATTTGATCCCAAAAACAAAATATTTTGTTCAGAATTAAAGCTCCTACAGACTGTTTGATTTTGGATGATGAAAAATAACAATCGTAGTGGAATCAGAAGAAATCACTGGTCATCTAACTATAAAGGCAGAAATCTGTCTGTGGCACCAATATCTCTAGAACCCAGCGCTGTATGAAATTGAAATTCAGCAAGTTTATTGCTCAGGACCCAAACACATGCAGTGTTGCGTGTGAAGTTGTTTGGATTACTGGTTCTCGAATTGAGCTGTGCCGTAAAAAGTAGTTCGCGTGGCAGGATACGCTCTGGGCGTGGCAACATATGGCTCCACGGGCGCTGCAAACAAAGCTAGCTCAGGAGGACATGCAGAACAAAATTATGGCAGGCTGCGGCACACACCGTAAAGTCCGGCCTGCTCCGAATAGGCGTGTTTTGAACAGGCACTGCACTAGTTGTTCAAAAATGGTCCTGGATCTCAATATACGACACATCCACAGATGGCTGATTTCTGTAACCAGTCTGCAACTAAACAGTTTCTGACAGTTTCAGAATTTAGGATCAAAATCTCAGATTTTTCAATGTGACTGCTGCTATGATCCATATATCTATATATCAACAAACAGGAATACGGCATGAAATTTCATATGGATATTTCTGACATTCTAACATTGTAATAATCATGACGACTCTTTGTTTCTCATATATACAGTACAAAGTGTGCGTCAGTGTGAGAGAGAAATGTTACAGCATTTACCCTAAAATTACTAGTCATCATGAGATACAGATTTCTATTTTTATTTTAGCTGGCCAAGGTTGACATGTCTCTCTTCACCACCCCCACCTCTCACGTTACCCTCTGCTGTCTGTCCTTCAGCTGCCGCTTCCTTCCTTTTTGTCCCTTTCCTTTTTACCTGCNTACCCTCTGCTGTCTGTCCTTCAGCTGCCGCTTCCTTCCTTTTTGTCCCTTTCCTTTTTACCTGCATTGGAGAAATGCATTTTGGATTTGTGGTTTTCCCTTCACACCTGTCACAGCCAAGACAGATGGCACTAGCACGGATGGTAATGGTGCTGGCTTGTGCTAAATGGCAGGAAACGAATGGATGTGTGTATGTGTGTGTGTGTATGTGCGTGCGTGCCTGTGTGTGTGTAAATCTATATGTACATCCAGGGTTGGTTGCAATATATATGCTTGTATTTTTACTTGCACATAGGAGACTGTATGTGTGCATATTGTGTGTGTTTGTGTGTGTGTGTGTGTGTGTGTGTGTGTGTGTGAGAGAGAGAGAGAGAGAGAGAGAGAGAGAGAGAGAGAGAAGACTAGTATTGATGAGCCCTTAGGCCATCCATCAGTGTGATGACCTTTTACCCCAAAAGCCTCCAAATTGGCCATTAATGGTTCAGCCCACAGAACAGAGGATGACCGCAAATGGCACATCCCTTAAGGAAAAATGTGTGTGGTTGCATGCATGTGTACGTGCGTTCTGCCTTTCTAGAGAAAAATTGAAAGCCTGCTTAGCAAAGGTTTCCATTATTTTGGTGAGTGCTGATTTAAGATCGCATAATTATCATATTTTTGATGATAGACTATATTTTGAAGTAATATTTTTTACAGTTTGCTGACATTAATAATACTCCCAACCTTCAGACCCACCAATCAAAAACTGTTCTCTGAGCTGCCAGAATTAACAGTTAGCCTTTCTTTCTTTCTTTCTTTCTTTCTTTCTTTCTTTCTTTCTTTCTTTCTCTGCATCACTGGTAGAGCAACGTGATGCTTCTGCTGTCTTGACTTCAGCACTCATTAACAGACACACACATCTACATACCCCACACTGACAGCTGAGTGAATCTGAGGGGAAGAGCAGCAGTATGGGTATGATATGATACGTGAATGAGAGATGGTGGGATAGAACAGGAGGAGGGATGGAGTGGAATTGGCATTAGAAAGATGGAAACAGCAACTGAGATGGCTTAGAGAAAACATAAAGGGGTATTCAAAGTGGAGGAATAAAAGAATGGAGGAGAAAAGGCAACAAGAGAGTTGGCAGCATAATGAAGTGCACCTTAAGAGAGCAAGAGTGGAGGATGAGTCAGAGAAATCAGTCGAGAGACTGGTTAGAAAAGAGGAAATGAGCCAGCTGACTGACCCTCCTTCATTTATCTCTTTCTCTCCCTCCATCACTCCCAGATTTACCTAGAAACAGGTTGACGTGTAGCGCAACCGGTCCAGCTGTGCCAGTCTGGATTAGTACACATCTGGACAGTGGCTGATTTCTACATGATAGGCTGGAGTGTTTGTATTTCCATATTTGTTCTGTATTGGTGGAGGAAAATGCTTTTAATAAGGTGTTGCCATGATGCCATGTCATTACTGAGGGTGCAGTATTAATGCAGGACACACACATGATAGGGCTTCTCCCGGATTTGCGCCACAATTGTCAACTTTACTTCATATCCCAAAGTAGTCTTTGATATGCAACTTGAAAATAACATCTCCATCTTTTTCCAACATCAATTGACCAGACCGTACAAACACATCTCGCTACTACCTGCCATATACACACACATATTCACAAATAAACTTTGGAGCAGTTTGTTTCTGGAGTGAACATGATCCAAATAGTTTGCTGCACGAGCTAATTCTCTATAAAGGCAGTGTGGAGTGATAGCAGGAAAGAACTAGAAACATGTCTGGTAAATGTTCTACTTGTCCAGAGTCCTCTGATCCATGTTGGCAGGAACCCAAGTCAACAGACCCTGTAATGTGAGTAAATTTATAACATGAGTCATTGTAAAAAAAAAAAAAAAAAAAAAAGAATAAGGGAAAGTGGCTGAAAGTGACTGAGCTCTTTGTTTTTTTCTGGTGTGGCTCTGTGACTGTTTTTAGCTAATGATGTGCTTTTGTCTGCATGTATTTCATTTTAATTCCCTCCAGTTTTTTCAGTATGTATTTCACACAATAACAAAATATGAATCTAAAGTCAGGATACACATAGGTAAAGGTGACTGAAATATAACACACACACACACACGTGCACATACATACACAATGGGATACCATGATAACTGCTCCCAACCAGTCATGTTTTCCTCTTCAGTACACCCCAATGCACATGACAGAGCAAAGCACACGTGGGGCACATTAAACACCCCCCCATCCCATGCACACACACACACACACACACACACACAACTTCCCCCAGGGAAACACCAGCTGGGGCATGCAGGGTATGTGGTTGCTATGGCAACAGCATCTATAGGTGTGGCACTGCTGAGTCGACACGAAGGAAGTTTTGTGTAAATCGTGTTTGTGTGCATGCGTGGTGGTCTTGACATCTTAGCTGGCTCCGACTGTATATTTCTTTTATACAATCAGTGTTAACCATGCTCTGCTGACCCCCCCCCATACACACACACACACACACACACACACACACACACATGCATACAAAGCTAAACACACCACTCCCATTCCACACCAACCTGTCCTCCTAGCCAGACAGCTGGTCCCTATAGACCAATTGAGACAAAAATTACCCAACCGTGTGTGTGTGTGTGTGTGCATGCGCGTACGTGCGTGTGTTTGCATATTTAAGTGTCTGACAGCTTCTCTTTGGTGATGACTTTATCTAAATGCTAAAAGCTTTGACCCTCTTCTAGACTGAGCACACACACACACACACGTACACACACACACACCACACATCTTGTTTTTTGTCCCCCAAGTAGTATAGCATTTTGTATATTTGAATGAAAAAGTGTGTTCCTGTCTGCCCTTTTATCATTGGTGGAGCAGCATCCTGTCACAGTGGATGGTAGCAATGTGTCAGTGCTGCATCTGCACTCCAGTAACATCTTAATTTATTCACAAAATACATTTCCATCAGCATTAATAGCATCTTTTGTAATATTATCAATACACGCTCAGCCAAGCAACACATTTAAAATCAGATGAGTGGAAATAAAGCTCTCTCTTTCTCTTTAAAACTAAATAATTTAGAGAAGACCTTGTCTCTGCATCATCTCCACTCTGCCGTTGCATTGTCTGCATTACCGCTGAACATGTGTGTGTATCCATGTGTGTGTTGAACTATGTGCTCTCTTTATCAAGTATTAAACTAAATAGAATTAGGTTCAACAAGACTGTTTAATCATCACAAAATGTTTAATTGGATCCATTTTAATGTCTCATCACCCATGTGTTGTATACTTGAAAATGTTTTCAGCACCTTAAGCAAAATAGAAGACTATTTATTAATTTATGTGTACACGTGTGTGTGTGTGTGTGTGTGTGTGTGTGTGTATGTGTTTGTGTGTGCACATTTGTGTGTGCTGTATCTTGTCTTTTTTATTCATGCTATTTTGTGTGGGGTTTTTTGTACATTTGTGTGTGTAGGAAAATGGAGTTATGTGTCTGTTGGTGTCTGTGGATGCTTTTGGGGATGTTTGCTTTGCTGCCTGTGATGTGTGTGTGTGTGTGTGTGTGTGTGTGTGTGTGTGTGTGTGTGTAGCCTATAGGCCTATTTAGCAGAGAACCCAAGGGTTAGGAGGCGAGGGAGAGATGTGCAGCCAGGAGACTAGCTTAACAGTCTTACTTCATTAAAGTCTTCTCTGATGCTGTGTGAGTGTCTTAGCGTGTGTTGTGTGTATATATGTGCATAGTATGTGTTACTAGTTTTCACGTTTGTGGGGCTGAAAATAAATGCATTTTTTTGTGCTTTTATTTTTTCTGTGATGTCTATTTTCTCTCTTTCACACTCATTCTTCCTGAAAGTGTTGTCACGTGTGAGCGCTTAGTTCACAACAGATTTCAAAGGACAGAGGAAAATTGTAGAATTCATTTCATAGCAGCATGAATGTGATGAATACACACATTAATACACACACTCACACACAGAGACATACATACATACATAAGCAGGTCACATAGAGAGGACATTTGGCCCTTTAGGCAGCCAATTGTCAGCATATATCTTTTTGCATGCTGACACGCACACATCCACTCACACAGATGTTTCATGCTCAATCAGTGTTTCAGTTCAAATGGTCTCATCAAAGTCGCGATAGACATTCATGGTTGATTAAAGAGAGCGAGAGAGAGGAGAGAGGAAACGCTTTAGTTGGAGTGGGAGACAAAAACAGAGAATTAAGAGAATCAGTGAATCGGTGAGAGAAAGAAATATAAAGGGCACGTTAAAGACTTCTTGTGAATGAGAGAGAGAGAGAGACAGAGAGAGAGAGAGAGAAGCAGTTTGGGCTGTTGTAGTTGTGTGTCATACTTTGTGTACCAGCTGTCACTCAATCCAGGGGGTCTCCTCTATGACACCATACTGACTGACAGCTCACGCCAGCACAATGTGTGTGTGAGTGTATGTGTGATGTGTGGTGTTTGTGTGTAGTCATTTCTAATGACAGTAGAAGGTCACAGTTATCAGAAATATGTTCCCTTCCATTTCTTTCTCTCTCTCTCTCTCTCTCTCTCTCTCTCTCGATTGTCTGATACTGTCTGATCATATAAAACATCAACACTGTTATTTTTGTCTTCTTTTGACCACCTGGTATTTCCTATTTGTAGTCAGTCCTCGTGTTTGCACTGCCACAACACCCAGACAGGGATTAATACTGCAAGGACTACTGCAAATGATAAATTATAGATTCAATTAAAGGCATTCTATCTCAGAGCCTTTGAATATACGCTGAACTCTCCCATATTGTACAGTTAGATCTTTAAGCCAACAGGTCTGAGTCTGTGCAAGATCTAATTTCTCTAAATTCCCTCACGCTTGAGTCGCGTCAAGTTTCATTTGATTCTTTTTTCCACTCAATAAAAGGCTGTGAAGCAACGTGTTGTGATATCAAGTTTTATCTGCCCCAAAGGTAGAAAGCTCTTATAAATAAAAGAAGTCTCATGCTATGCCAGTCTTCCCCCTCACGTTCCAGTTTCTGAAATTCAGGTTTGCTGTTGATACCTGACCTCTACATGCGCTAATGAGCTGAAATCTAGAATCTGCAATTTAAAAAAAGGCTGTTACTCCACCATCCGGCCAAGTTTTGTCAGAATATTTTTAATATAAGGTTAGGGTTATATGGAAAATGTGGGTTTAATAGGGTTCTGGCTCGTTAAATGCTGCAGCGGTTCAGGCTGGGGTTACTTTAAAATGGAACCACTCCTGAAATTTTTGGTCCTGATATATAAATGCCTCCTTATGCATTACAATATGTAGGTTGTGCTTAATTAATTGCAGATGATAAAGCCCAAACTACTCTCAAACAATAACTACCAAGACAATAACAACCAAGAAATGTGAATGTTATAGCCGTGGAACACGTTAACAATGTTGACCGCACTTTTGAGCTATCATCATTGCACAATAAGTTTATTATCTTCTAATGTAATGCAAAATCATAGGGTTAATGCTTCTCTGGGGCCCTATTCCCCTTTGCGAAGGCATATATCAAGGGTAAATACAAAATTCTAATGTGATCTACCCTCACTCTAATGCTCATATCACTTTACGTGTCCGCTGTTGTAGCATAAAGGCTATTATACCCGTGTGAACCAGTGAGAATATAACAGTGAAAATCAGGCTGGAGGGTACAGAGGGATTACAGCAGTCTGGAGAGGAGTGATATTGGCCAGGCCACATGCACGTAGACCCCTGCAAGTGGAAATGTTTGTGTGTGTATGTTTGTGTGTGTGAAATGGGAGATAGGAGAATTCAAGGGTCTTTATGCAGTAATGCTGGTCTCTACACCACCCCACCCCCTAAAAAGAGGGGAGACAGAGAGGAGACAGAAAGAGAGAAAGTATGAGAAAGAGATCAACGGATAGCAGGGGTCTTTTAGAAATGGACCCCTTGCCTCCTTATGTGTGTATGTGTGTCTCTGTGTGTGTGTGTGTGTGTGTGTGTGCAGGTGTATGTATGCATGCATGACCAGGAGTTGGAATCCTCCCCCCCCGAAACAGCCCCACCCCTCATCCCTCCTCCCACTGCCATCACCACTTAGGCCGTTACTATGGCAACGAGGTTAGAGGCTAGCCCGCGAGCTGAAAAAGAAAGAACGTGCATTCTGACATCTAAGTGCTCCAGTCTATTTAAAATGCATTCCTTGCTTTTGTTGGTGTACTGTTTTGTCGAATGTTTTCCTTTCTGGTGGCGAATGCCAGAGACTTATTTTTTCCTCTGCAGGATGTAACTTGTCAGCAATTATATTCCACTTCATTTCTCATTCATGCTTTTGGTCTTTCAGTTGTTTGATTACAGTTACTTCTGATTAAAATTTCTCAAAGTATTTCGCTTTTTGCTCCAATTAGTTGAACCAGAAACAATAACTTGCAAATTTGTGCCACATTTAATACTGTAAACCACTGTGCTGTGTATTTATTTGCATTTTATGCAATCATATATTTCTTGCCAAAACATTACCAAACTTGCATTTCCACATACACAATTATATGGTTATATAATTGTGTAATGTAGTTATTTTATTTATCTGGAATGTAGTTATTTTCATTGAAATATTGCTCATATTGTTTGTTTAATCAAATTCTTACCAACTATATTTACACTAAATGTCTACATAAACTGCAGAAATATACTGATAATACAGAAAGTATGCAAAACTGGATGAACAAATAGGAGACAACAGTACAAGCAGACATGCAGACATCAGACAAACGTGGAAGAAACGTGCGTGTGTGTGTGTGTGTGTGTGTGTGTGTGTGCATGTAATATATGTATAAATATGTGCATATATTAAACCAATGTAGAATTTCCTCCCCATTATTATCCCTTTCATTGGTTTTCCTTTTAAGTTGTTCATTTTTTTTTCTCCTGCTCACATTGAGTGATCGTTGTATCAATTTTCATTCAGCAATGGTATGATGATGTCACGAGACAAAATCCTCTAATTGCCCGGCTGGGAGGAAATGGGATCAAGTGCATGTTGGTGTAAATTAGGCGATGGATCATGCTATGTTGTTATCTATAACTCATATTCACACATACACACACACACACACACCCCAAACACCTATAGCCTATTCCCTGACCCACCCCCATCATTCTTTTTTTTTTTTTTTCACCCCCATCATTCTAAACTGGTAGCATACCACACCATTACAATATCTTATCTCAACACTGCTCTTATCTTAGCTGACCTGGTGCTGCTTTCTCTCAAACTTGAGCCCCCACCAAAAATATAACCCCCATTTATTAATAGTGTCACCATGTAGACCTTTACACACATGCACACACTCCTACACAGATGAATGCACATCCACACATGCTCAGCAACATGCACCCCCAATCACTTTTTGCCTGTCTTATTAGTATTTGTTAGTAGTATGGCAGAAGTAGTACTAATTGCTGCAGTAGTAACAGAAGCAAACAAACAATAATAGTTGTAGAAGTAGTAGTAATAAAAGCACTCCTAACAGATTCAGTATAAGTGGAAGTACAGTATTTGTTACAGAAGTAACAGTGGTAATAGTAGTAGTAGAATTCTGATTAATATTTATTGGTGTATTACACAGTGGATTTACTAGCTGATGAAATACTGGGAGCTGTACTTCTCTTTGAGCACCAACTGGCCAAGTACTTCAATGGCATGTTGCTATGGCAACCAAGGCCTCAGTATAGTATAGTGCAGGCTTATGAATGGCACAGTTCAATAATACTAGTATATTCTGAAGTCTATAGTTGTCCTTCATTTGTATTTTTGCCTTTTGTCACCATTAACCATATTTTTCCTGAATAGATTTTTATTCTTTCCTCACCTTTTCTTTGCCTTTCATTTTCTATCTTATCTCTGCTACCCCCTTCACTNCCCCCCCCCCGTTTCCTCTGCAAGTGGAGAGTGTGTCTGACTCTGGTTGAATTCACAAGGGGGGAAAACGTTTCCTGAAATACACAGTCAGAACATGCACAATGAACAAATTACACTTTTTACACACATGTTGCGCCATATATGACACACTGAAGAGGAATTTCTTTGGCGTGTATCTGGGTTGACAGCTACAATGCTGTCTTTGCACACACTTTCTAATACACTCATACATCAACTAAAATTCTACTAAAATTGAAATTCATTGTGGTCCATAAAAGGATAAAAAATGAATCCTTAGCAAACCAAAATAGAAAACAGTAAAACACATTTTTTTTTAAGATGAAAAGTTGGAGGGAAGGCGTAGCGTGATACATTCTTAGCATTAAACTCACAGTAAACACAATGAACCTTCTATATAAATGCGCAAAACCCACTAGTATACTTGAATGTACACATTCAGCTCTAATGATACTGATTATCTCTCTCTCTCTCTTTTTTTTTTTTTTTTGCAACTTTTGGATACAGTTTTAAATTCTAACAAGGCCTTTAATTTAATGAACTGGTTTGATATTGGATTTCCATTGCCAGCTTTGCTTACAATTCTTATGACTCTCTTCTGGTGTATCAGCAATGCATTTGTATTTGATTTATATGTATTTCCCCAGCCCTCCCACAGTAAATAATACACGGAACATCATGGAAACAGTACAATGTGTATACTAAGGCCTGATTCATTCCCTTCATTCTGACCCCTATAGATTACAAATAACTCTACATCCACATTCTTCACTTTTGTCTTTGTGTCTTTAAATCACTCATCAGTCATTTTTTCTCCATCCCTCTTTTATTGTCCATTTCTCTGTCTCTCTGTCAATGTGTCTCCCTCTGATGTCAGCATATTCTCTGAGCCATATCATAAATAGAGCCCTATTGACATTTCAATTTGCCCCGTAACCCTTCATGCACACACACACACACACACCAAATTCATCGTGGAGCATCAGCTCAGGGCAGGCCTCTCTTGGGTTTCCACGGAGACAAGGAAAAGCAATAACTGCACACTTGACCTCTCTGTTCTTTTATTGGCCCTCCTCTTGCCTTCACACACACACATATGCACAGACACCTCAAATCTAATCTGAGAGAGTGTGTGTCTGTTGTGATATTCCTCCTTCTTCCCCTAAGGACTGCAGAGGAGTGGGAGGGAAGGGTGGAGATGAGGAAGTTAATAATTTCATCAGAGGAGGTGGTGCAGGTGGAGGGAGAACACGGCCTGGCGGTGACCTGGAGAGAATAAGATCGATTGTTAGGCTGTTGTAGTCTCCTTATATCACACACACACACACACTCTCATGCGGCATGGCAGACACACTCTTCAAACACAGACAATCACTGACTCCTATCCTCACTAAAACTGTCACACACTCTGACACACTCTCTCTCTTTTCCTCTGTGCGTCTCACACACACTAATTCAACATTTAGCAGTTTTATAATTGCGATGGTTGGGCACAGGAGAAAGGGAGGAAGATAATGGCAAGGGGGAAGGAAAGGAGATGAGAGGAGAACGCAATTTTGAGAAAGTTAGGGAAAGAGATCCAGGGAGTGTGAGATGGAAGGAAAATATTAGGAGGAGAGACAGGCTACCCTAGCGACAGGGCTGTTTATTTTTTATTTTGGTCTCTAGTCTCATTTCTCTTCATGCTGGGAGAATCGAGCTGTTAACTCTTCTGTGGATTTGTGTGTGTTGTATTTGTTGTGCATCTACGTGTGTGAGAGTGCATAGATATCAGCATAAATGTGACCCACTGCTTGCCTCATCTAAGATCATCTGTATGAACTCAGTGTTTCCACAACTGTTGTTATGGTCTTTTCGCATGACGTCAGTTTGCCTGGTTAGTGACCTGAACTCATACAATCTTCAAGAGGAACAGTTGATGCAATCAAAGCACGTTCAAGACGCTGATCTTAGCCTGTATCAGCTCAGACGAATGAAGAGTATTTGTATTTTAATAACTAGGAAATTGTTCAGTAAAAGTTATGTTTCAGCCACAAATTTCCTCTTTCATTCCCCTGAGTGCAAAAAGAAATACGCAACTTTCAAAACTAAAATAGTACTAAGTTGTTTATCAAGTGTGTGTGTGTGTGTGTGTGTGTGTGTGTGTGTGTGTGTGTGTGTGTTTCCCATCATTGCAACCCAGACTGAGTGGCCACACTTAGCTAAAGCAGGGCTCCACAAAACCTCAGAAGAGTAAGGCGAGCATACTCTTGATGATTTCTCCCACTTAGTAATCAGGCCAGGGTCGATTGGATTATTTCTTTGGGTGTGTGTGTGTGTGTGTGTGTGTGTGTGTGTGTGTGTGTGGTGTGTGTGTGTGTGTGTGAGAGAGAGCGTGTGCATGTTTGTGTGGCAAGCAGCACACAGTGATGCTTCCCTGCGGTGTTGCCGTCTGTCACACAGGTGTGTATTTTTATATAATCAGCACTGTACTGCACATATTCAGAGGTACAGGAGCTAAGAACCTGATGTACAGTATTTGCTCAAATATTTATACAGTGTACTACATTATTATAGTACATCTACATTATGAATATGCATGTAGTGTCTGTGTGTGTGGTGCATATCCTTATATTTGATCTACTACAATATCATTGAATCAATTAAGATTTATTACTGTAATATGTATTTTCTGCTGTTATAATATCTTTCTTTGTAAATGACTCGATCCTTAGTGCATTCGGCCTTCTGGGAAGAGGGAATTTCTATTTGAATGATCTCTCCATCTTCCATTTTTCCTGGTCTTCACAAAAAACTTAGGTTGCATCAGGACCCACATCTGCTTTGTGCCTGTAAAGCCCATGAGACATTGCATGATATAATAGGCTACAAATAAACTTGGTTTGTGTACACTGTGAGCCACATATGATGAGTCCCTTGTGCTGATTCTCATATGGTCGTGTCTTTGTCTGTTTTTGTCTCCTGTTTGTTCCGTGCAGTTCTCCAAGGAGAAATACCTGCTGGAGTCTCCTCCCGAGAAACTTCGTAAGGAGCTGGAGGAGGAGCTGAAACTGAGTCCCACTGACATCAGGAGCCATGGCTGGTACCATGGACACATACCCAGAGAGGTAGACACACACACACACACACACACACACACACACTGTAATATAGACTGCATAGCCTAGATCAGGGATGGGCAACTTTGATGAGGACGGGGGCCAATAAAATTTCTTTCTCAGGGTCAAAAGGCCACACGCTGAATAAAACAAAAATTACTGTTAACTCAGTTATTACCGTATATACTTGAGTATAAGCCGAGTTTTTATTCCCAAATTTCACAACGCAAATCGGGGGGTCGGTTTATACACGAGAAATTCAAATTTGATCCCACAGAAGGAAATTTTCAGGGGTGGAAATACTACCCATTACCGCTACCTATGGAAAATAGTTTAAATCATACCTTAGAATGAGATATTTCCTGACTAAACATCTTATCCAGCACATTTTGCGGCGGGAATTTGCAGCACCCAGTAAGCGCTGTTGTGATTGGTCAAAGACAAAAGAATGGGCCAATCAGAGATGACCTTATAAAAGTGCTGTTTCATATACCGGTACGGTACCATTGTTTGGTAGTTTCGTTCAGCATCATGTTTTGTGCTTTAATAGTAAGAAGCCTGAGATAAGATACAACACAGAATGGGAACTACACGGACTCAGAAGAGGAAAAGAGCATTGTATGTGTAACGTGTCAAGACACGTTACACAGANATGGGAACTACACGGACTCAGAAGAGGAAAAGAGCATTGTATGTGTAACGTGTCAAGACACGTTACACAGAGCGGACTGGAATGAACTGTTTGGCGATTCAGACGAAGAGGAGTCCGGAAAAGTTAATGTCAGCTAATGTCAGTTACGGTAATCAGCTGTTTACTGGTACNGAAGAGGAGTCCGGAAAAGTTAATGTCAGCTAATGTCAGTTACGGTAATCAGCTGTTTACTGGTACCGTGTGGATTATTTTCAGAAAATCACAGGAATACTATGACAATACCAACAAAAACAGGTAATTTGCTGAACAAATAAATTGATGGAACAACATCAGGAGGTCGGCTTATACACGAGATTGGCTTATTATACTCGAGTATATACAGTAGTGTAGTCTTTTGTTTTTGTTGTTGGTTAATTGAACAACACATATTAAAATCTGTTTTTTAAATCTGTAATAGACTGATGAGTGCATTTTGTTGCATTGGAGTTCAGAAGGAAAAACAATTAATCCACCAACACTGTCCTCCCTTTAAAAGATTTTCCTCTATTATCTATCCCGTTGAGGACAGGCGGAAATAAGAGAGTGCACACACACACACTCAAACACACATGCAGGGAGCCAGTTAGACAAGATTATGGAGACTATAAAGGTACTGTCTTTATATGTACTGAAGAATTATTCATAGAAATATAACTAATGTAATAAATACTGTAAAAAAAAAAAAAAGTGTTGCAACAACATAGCATTTATTCATGTAAATGTGAGTTTAGCTACTCATGACTACAACTATAATTTTAAATAGAAACATTTTAGTAGGACTCCTTATGTAGGATTTTTAGTGTCAGAGTCTCTGAGACCCTGCTGCCATGAAATATTCCCATATGTCTGTATAATATATCTGCACATAATAGTATGTCGTTGATGGCATTAGTTGATGGCATTGCCAACCAATAATAATAACTCAACTGTTACTTTGCCAAATTTTCTGGCTTTGAAAGCATGGTCTAAATGCTAAACAGATAAGATGACACTGATTAATGAATCATATCATCTGTCACCGCTCACAGACGTTTGGAAGCGTTTGGAAGAAGGGAAACTGTGCCAGATAGACAGCTGCGTGTGTTTATGCTGATGTATGCATTTGATTTCACAGCTGGTGACTGAGACGCAGATACACACACCAAGACACACACACCCACCCACGCTGCATGCACATGTGGAGGGTACTCATTTACAGACGCAGATACAGTATTTAGTCTCTGCCTCTTGAGCAACCTCTTCTCTCTCTCTCTCTCTCTCTCTCTCTCTCTCTCTCTCTCTCTCTCTCTNTCCCTCTCTCACACACACAGAGAGAGAGAGAGAGAGAGAGAGAGAGAGACAGAGAGAGAACAGCCATCTGTGGGCCTTCCCTCTTTTAATTTACATAAAATATTCATTTATTCATGAATTTGCTCCAGCCTAAACTTGGGGAAACCCTGACCCCCTGTTACCAAAACAGTACTTGGTGACTCGATTTCACACCACACCCCTGGGTGGGTACTGTACCTGAGCTTCCCTAAGTATCATCCTTCCTTTCTGCTCTTTTCTTTCCTTTGCTTTGCTCCTTTCTTTCCTGTAAAGTTAAGGATCTTGGCTGTATCAGCGGCGCTTTCTTTTACTTGTGTATGAATGTGCAGTGGTTTTTCCTGTTTATTAGCTAAGCCTGTACAATCTAATGCAATCCAATACAGCAGACCTGCAATAAATCCTACTTGTAAGTTTTCCTTTTTCATTGACGGTTTGTCTAAGAGGTGTTGAATAGACTCTCTGGTGATTGATGAGGCTGGGGTTGTATTGGACTGCATCATATTGAGAGATATTGCTAATATTCTTGCCCCCTCATATATGCTAAGCAAAATTTGCTGAACTAAACATTGATTTAATTGAATACACTTTGCACAGGTATAAATAAACTGGCAATTCATGTATATTACATCATTTTTCATAGTTTGCTCCAAACTGTTCTTTTGAAACTTGTTCGATTGTTAATTAGAATGGAAGATTAGCCAAAAAGCTACAAAAAGACAGGCTTACATGTTTTGATTTGTGTATACTGCCTCCTGCTGGTCTATTACACACAGGAAACACTCTTTATTTTGTGTTACATGCATCACATACAGTATTTAATGCACTGTTTCCTGTGCTGAGTAAATTTCAGGCTTATGTCTTCAGTTTTTATCAGCTGTCTTTTGTGCAAAGGGAACACTGCTCAGTTTTGAAAAATTTTACGACTTGATCAATATTTGTGATCACTTCTCACAAAGCTACAGAAACAAGAGACACATCTACAACGTGTGATATCAGCAAAATGTACAAGCTGAAGCTTTTCCATTGACTTGGATGGGAAATTGATGTCTTGGACTGGTTGATTTTTCAATAACTTATGTCATTTTTCAATGGTATAATCAATGCTGAACGCAGTATAGATATTTTCTCTGACATCTCATCTGTCTTTTCTAATTAAAATTTCTCCATTTTCTCCTTATTTCTCCTGTTTTTGACAGTGAGAGACAGTTGTATCTGTCAGCAGCATAAACTATCTCAGGGCTTTGCAATATATAATAATTATCTAATCCCATAAATTAACCAGCAAAGTGCCAGAAAGACAATGTTATTGAAAGAATGAACTCGACACATGGGATATACTCATGGCCCAGTGAGCAAAATCGTGAAATGCTGGAGGCATTTCACGATTGAGCCTTTGTCTTGTTGTACTGTTGGCTGATAAATGAAACAAGGTTAATTGAAAAGTAACTCACACACATATATAATTTCTCTGTTTAGGTGTCAGAGACTTTGGTTTTGCGTAATGGAGATTTTCTGGTGCGTGATTCTCTGACCAGTGTCGGGGACTACGTACTGACGTGTCGATGGGATAATGAAGTACTGCACTTCAAGATCAGCAAGGTCCTGGTCAAATCTAATGAGACCAAGGTAACGTTTTCAGTTTCAATTTCAATTTTAGTTTTTCAGCTCCCAGTCTGGCCTGATAATATGACAGGAAGACTGGCTGTATATCTAAATACACCCAGGTGTCACCTATTCATAGAGCCCCAGGTTGTGTATTCTGGTCTTAAAGGACCATACCGGTGATTTTGCATGTTTTGTAGGCTTACACAAAACAATTCCCACAAATAAAGTTTACTCTCCTTGCTTTGTCCTTAGGTGCAGTATATGCTGGAGTCTGACAGTTTTGACTCAGTCCAGGAGCTGGTGCGATGCTACGTGGGCCAGCGCCGACCGGTCTCCCAGTCCAGCGGGGTCCAAATCTACTGTCCAATCAGCAGGACTGTCCCTCTGCNGCCGACCGGTCTCCCAGTCCAGCGGGGTCCAAATCTACTGTCCAATCAGCAGGACTGTCCCTCTGCGCTACCTGGAGGCCACATTTGCACTGTCCAACAGCAAGCAAGGCTCTGCCTGCTCGCCATCCAGTCAGAGAGGAGCGTACATCAAGAGGCGGAGTGTCACCATGACTGATGGGCTGACGACGGAAAAGATCATTCCTCACAGGTGAGACTGCACGAGACATGCAGTCTTCATCGTATTTGCCATTGTTTTCATTCTTCTGATTTGTTTCATCGCTGCTTTTTGTTATAAACATCAGTGACTCTGACAGCCTCAGTCCAGTTGAGATGCCAGTGGCACCAACAGCACCAGAGCCAGAAGCTGTGCCCAAATGCAGGTTGTGTGTGTGTGTGTNTGTGTGTGTGTGTGTGTGTGTGTGTGTGTGTGTGTGTGTGTGTGTGTGTGTGTGTCACTGGTGTGGTTTTTGAGCACTAAACTTGTTCACCTACCTCCCTACGCCTGAGAATCACCTCACATTAGCACCTTTAGTAATAATTAGCTGTTAAAACATGTAGTTCACTCAGTCTGAAGTTACAAAATGACCTGTTCATTTGATCACTTTTGCACTGGATCACATCTTCCTCCTGCTTGGAACTAAACAATTCACAAAGAAGGAGCAGATAAATATATTGTGAAGAGTTTTTTCCCCTTCATTCGTTGAGGGTGAAAATGAGATAACATTGAGCTTTAAAACAAAGTGTAAAAAATATATACTTGGCCATGGTTGCTGGCAACATTTCCAAGTGTTCATGTTGCAAAAGTTGTGATTTGTGGTTTTGAGATCAGGTAATTGTTGATTGTTCCTGAAAATACTTAATGCACTAGATTTTTCTGCTCCTGCTTTGAAGTCCTAAACATAATTTTGAGTAATACAAACAATAAAGTGTGTGTATCACCAAGTAGAGATTGTTACAAACTGTGTCGTCCTCTTTGTTGTGAAATTGTCTCCCACAGATAACCATGTCATATTCTGACATCTTTAACCACTCCATTCCTCTCACCTGAAACTGGCAAGCGTGCTTCCCAAACAGCACCTCCTTTTGAGATTCCCCTTTCCCACCATGACAGTTTTAAAATCTAGACTCAGTCACCTCTAATGTGATGAAAATACTGTCTTTGCAGCCCGTCGACCATCCACCACCATAAGGATGCAATGAGGAACTGTGCGATGAGCATGGACCAGATTCAGGAATACCGCTGCCCCTTGTCACCAGTAGGAGAAACCCCACTATCTCCTGCATATAGTGCTAGTGAGTAACAGTGACACACTTACATATTTATACACAATAAAAAATTCAGATACATAACCAGAAATCACTCAGAGGCAGAATACCACTACCATTAATCCTTCTAAAAATCATTTAAATAATAGGAAATGTCTGCATCAAAGTATAGTAAGAGACAGTCGTTGCAATTTTTGGAGAATACATAAATACATTGAGAATAACATGTTTGGGAATTTTAGGGCTTTATGCAATGATTAGTTGTTCAAAATACACAGTGAGGCAGACTCCTTTCTAGAGTAATGCTCATTTAAATGTATCATGTTGCTATAGCACCACCTACAGGCCAAATACCATCAAAATCTCTAGGATTCCTTAGGATCTATACTGTCGGTTCTCAATCATGGCGCTTGGGTCCCACTGTACTGTATGTTTTCCGTCTGCCCTGGCTCTACCCACACCTGATCAGTAAATCAGGATTTTTTTTTTCTTGATCAAGAGTTTGTGCCTCTTGATTGGCTAAACATAGTGTGGGTGCAGCTGGAAGAGATGGAAAATATGCAATACTGTCGGCCTTGAGTACCAGGATTGAGAACCTAGGATTAGGGTTCATCTAAATTTGGTTGAAATAGTATAATGGTTTCAAGAGTTATATCCAATAGGTCACACCTACAATAATTTAACAACCAAATTACAGGAAATGCTAAAGAATAAAAAAAATATATACTTTTTATGATTATAAAGATATGCTATATACCACAAATGATTTTTTTTTTTAGGTGGAAATGAGCATGACCTGTTTGATAACTGGTCTTGTATCAAGGAAGCCAGACAGAATTTATTTTTCACTTATAGGTCTCATGATTCAGGATTTATGAGGAAAAGTGGCATTGTCTACACCAAAAAGTTCTTCTTGGTCTAACTTTCTGTTTAATAACTTTTAAGATTTCCTATGAAAGAACAGACAAGCAGATAAACAAACAGGACAGATTACCTTCACAGTGAAAGAAATAAGAGCCCTTCTAAGATGCTCACTGTAAAAGCTTATAAGACTGCTTCCAAAAGGCAACAGAGGACACATTTTTCTCAATTTTTCATCCCCTCTCTCTTTTCCTCAGTCCACAGGCAGAGAGCCCACTCAAGTGGTCGAGTCCTGGCTGTCATCCCACCCTCCCCTGTGATGCGTCGTTCCAGTGACCCTCAGCTCAGCCCCTCAGCCAGTAGCAACCCTCCAGAGCATCCCACACACACCTCTCACTCCTCACCTGCCCATCACCCCAGCTACCAATCACATTCCTCAGAAACAGCAGGGAGTTACTGTGACCTCAGACCTTGTCTCGCCGGCGGTCCCCCCAAACCTTCAACTAAGAGCTACGTCGAGCGGTTGCGAGTGGAAGAAAAGAGGGAGGAGGGACAGAGAGAAGAGGAAGAGGGGATGTTCAGCACTCCTCAGGTGGAAACAGCATCCTCGTTTCGACCATCCAGGTATTAGACATGTACAAAAATACACACAAGATTAGACTTCCAAAGTTGGACCAAATGGAGCGAATGCAGGGATGAAATAGAGGCCTTAACTATCGGTTATGCAAAGCAGAGAGTAAATAATGGAGGTAATTATTCTCCAGTACTCCTTTGGGTACTAAATTACAGAGCGTGTGGATTAAGATGATCAATGTTTCACAATACATTTCCTAAGAGACATTTATTTACGTAATATTTGTCATATGGATAGGGAAAAGAGGAAGATGAAGAGGAGTGGCTTTGATCTAGTTTTCTTGTATATCAACGTATCTGACATATTTTCAGCTAAGTTCATCTCACTAATGAGCTCAGCAAAGAGACTGAATCGCTGACTAAGTTGATGGCAGTCTGAAGAGAGCACAAACACAATTAATGCTTATGATTAAAGTCAGATTTTAGGCGTAACAGGGATTATAAGGCCTTATGGCAACTGCTAAGGGCAAATACATTAAGGAAAACAAACATTTCTCATAGAAAATACAAGATCAAGAAGAAGCATTAAGGTGGTTTTCAATTAAAGCAGGGTTCATTTATGTGCAAAATTTTGAGCTATGCTGGTAGACCAAATCATTACATTTCCAATTTAATTGTTATCATCTACCTACAATATGTCTACCACAATGAATTATGTTTTATCAGCATGTAAAAATTAAATTGTTGAAGGTCAATACCGGTACCCTCTAACGTTTTCATTAACGAAAACGGTGACGACAATTAACACGTTATTGGCACTGGTAACAAAAACTGTGACGAAAATTAACATTTTCGTTAACAAAAAGTGTGAAAACGAAAAAGCGAAATTATCGAAAATGGCTAAGAACAGTTAACATTAACTAAAACTGTGATGAAAATTAACACGGTACCGGCACTGGTAATGAAAACTGTGACAAAAATTAAAGTTTTCATTGATAAAGTGGTACAAATTAATCTGATTGACAAGAGCTGTGAAACTGTATACACTAAAGCTTGTAAACTTTTCAAGAAAAGGTTCTATCCACCTCGAGGTGTATTTTTCAGTCTTGTCTTCGAGTGATTTTGTTTCTGGTTTTGTAATGAAAACTGTGATGAAAATTAACATGGTACCTGTAACAAAAACTGTATAGAAAAGCATAAGACACAGCAAGACACAACTGTGCATATTGCTCATCTGGGAAAAAAAAAGTCCCTACCAATGTTGAAACCAAACTTATGCCCTTGGTCAATACAACTGCTGACGTTTTGTTGCATAGCAGAGAGAGCAGAGTCTAGAAATAGACTTGAGCCAACATCCTGTAGGAAATTGTTGAAGGCATACTAGGGGTTGGTCTGAGAGTGTGGCTAATATATTTTACTGGACTTGTAGTGCCATCAGAGGACACAGCAGAGGAAGATTGTAAAAAAAAAATGCTCAGGCAAATTGAGTTGGCTGCAGAGGTCTAGCAGCAATTTTGGAAAGTTTGTCCTGAGAGTTTTGATGCAGGGGATTAAGTCTGTGTTGACACTACTGGGATAATTATAATTTTTACACTGAACTAGTGCAACCTAAGTGTTCATAAAGTCTGCTTATTAGATGTAATTCTTCTTCATGTAGGTATGAATCTTGCCTTATGCCAGCTGAGAATAAGCCTCTGGAGATGTGTGTGCTGAAGAGAGTCAAGGAGCTGCTGGCTGAGGTGGATGCAAGAACTGCAGCTAAACACATTACCATGGTGGACTGCACGGTATAAACACACACACACACACACCTGCACGCTAACCTGCATAAGGACACAAATGCATAAGGCAGCAATCATGTGTGTGCACACAAAAACACACATTGATTACAACTGCTTTTTTGTTCTGGGTCAGGTTGCTAGAATATTGGGCGTGACCCCTGAGATGCAAAGGATGATGGGCGTGTCCTCAGGGTTGGAGTTACTGACGCTACCGCATGGGCACCAACTGAGACGTGACCTATTAGAGAGGTACACACACAATGATACACACAATTTATTTACTGTCTTACATCAATTGATATCAATTTATTAATTCTCCTGTTGGTTATCTATGCTCCTCTTTTTGCTGTACTTTCCTCCTCCGTCCTTCTAATCTCTCATTGCCTGTCAGATCCTGCTATTCATGGATTATTAACTTTAAATTCTGCTATAATTATTTCCAAAATAGGATTTGACTGACTTTCTTTTACTGAATGACACCTTCTTTTTTCTCCAGATTCTATACCATGTCTATCATGATGGCCGTGGACTTGTTAGGCTGTACAGGAAGCACGGAGGAGAGGGCGGCCCTGCTCCATAAGACCATCCAATTAGCAGCAGAGTTGAAAAGTAACCTGGGTAATATGTTTGGCTTCGCAGCTGTGATGAGAGCTCTGGAGCTGCCACAGGTAAGAGAGATACAGATACACAGACATATGTTATTCATCGATACTGGCTTTTTTTTTTTTTTTTTTNTTTTTTTTTTTTTTTTTTTTAATGTATCACCTATCTGGATTAATGCGTCTTTACATTTCTCCTGCAATTAGATTTCTCGTCTGGAGCAGACATGGGTGACTTTACGCCAGAGACATACAGAGGGCGCTATCTTGTACGAGAAGAAGCTCAAATCTTTCATGAAGAATATGAACGATGGCAAGGGTGAGAATGAAATCTACACTACAAGAAATGTGTTTTTCAGTACCTAATTTTGATACCTAAGTAGCCAACATCATCCAGAAGACAAGGATTAAATGTCTTAGAGTGATTTTGTTCCTGTGAAATTTAAGCTTTTAAGAAGGCATTTCTTACTTTTAAGTTAGCACATGACTTTTAACATAAGATTCACAAATAGATATTGAAACAGTACCGGTATTGATTGTGTTTTTACTCTCATGTGCTTCCAGAGAGCAGCGTCCTGTCCAACACTTCCTTCCCCCACATCATTCCCGTCCTGTCGCTGCTGGAACGGGGTGTGGCTCTCGGANCCAACACTTCCTTCCCCCACATCATTCCCGTCCTGTCGCTGCTGGAACGGGGTGTGGCTCTCGGAGAGACTCTGGATCCCTGGGAGAGTGCGGAGGTGGGAGTAGATGTGGTGATGTGCCACCTAGAGGCAGCTCGTACCACCGCGCATCACGGGGGCATCTACAGAACCAACGCTGAGACTAAACTTCAGGGTGAGGCCAAGTGTCAGTTTTTGAAGGATGAACAGAAGCAGTATCTGTTATTTTTAATTACTTCTGCTAACGAGGTTATGTTTAAAATAGTAACATACTGATTTTGATCAAATTTTGTACTTTCTTTAACACTGATAAAAGTTAATTAGATTTTTTTTTTTTTTTTTTTTTGGCTATTTCTCAAAATCTGAGACTCCTGAAAAGGTCTTAGTGAAAACAAAATTTAATCATATGTATCTTGTGATATATCCTATCAACGGGTGCAATTTAACAGATATTGATATGGATCTGTTAGATTAACATATATGCTCATACAAGGAATGACACATGGAAATATGCAGATACCATCAATGTGCAGCTAAAATGACACTGATACAGAGGTACAAAACAGTTAACGAACAAAACAGGTACAAAATACAGTATATTTTCAACAGCTATAGATATAGATCCAGAAGAACATGATATCCACAAAATCGCTGTAAAAGATTTTCCATAAATCTTTTTACATAACTGATTTCAAGGTAATGTAGTAAAAATCTGAAATGAGAGGATATTTGGGCCTTAGTGGAGGTCTGCACTCCCCAATGTGAATACATCCTTCCAGTTAAATACTGTATGAATATTGGAGTAAAGTTTTTCACTAGTCCATGCATATCACCAAAAGAGCTAATAGGACAGTTTTCTTAATCTACAATAATATGACAAAATTCATTAAAAGGACCCATTTTATGTATATGATGCAACTGTAGCATGTAGTACCGTTACATAACAAATGTATTTGTGGTAATAATTATAAGTGTGTTCCGTATTAGTGTCACAACATTACTGATTTTTATTGTTGATCGTGTGTGTGTGTGTGTGTGTGTGTGTGTGTGTGTGTTTGTGTGTGTCTGTGGTTATGTTTACTGTATTGATCCTTAATACCTCCCCTTTGGTTTCCAGTCTGAGGTCATTACTGTTGTATTGAAAAGTCTGTCAATAGCCATCAGTTCAGTTTTCTGTTTTCTATTATAACTCTTTATCGATCAGTCTGACCTCAGCTCCTGATCGTTGCTCTTTTTTTATTTTACTTTTCAGTTTTTATTTATTATTAGTTTCCAACATGAACTTAGTAGTTTCAGTTTAATTTGTCATAGTTTTAGTTAGAGCTGCAGTACTTGTGACATTTCAGCCTCCTCTCCTCTCCTCTCCTCTCCTCTCCTCTCCTCTCCAGAATTTCAGCAGCGAGCAGAAATACAGGAAATCTTCCAAACCGAGTTCCAGATGCGCCTCCTGTGGGGCAGCCGTGGCTCTGAGGGTGACCAATCAGAGCGTTATGAGAAATTTGACAAGGTCCTCACCGCGCTATCACACAAGCTGGAACCGCCTGTGCGCCACAGTGAGCTATAGCACCTGTCCAGGCCCACGATCACCAAAACACCCCTATCTGCACTCACCGCTTATAGTGGTACGGTCTTATTTTGCATTGCTGCAGATGATGTGAAAGAGCCCTGCGTGAACGTTAGGAGGGGTGGGAATGAATGAAGAGGCAGCTAAACGAGGACGTGCAGTGAGCAATAGGAATACAGAAGAGACAGTCGCACTTTCGGCATGTGTTGCACTCACTGTGGACTACAAATAACACACAAAGTTCCTTTTGTTCCTCTCTGTGGACTTTCTCACTTAGCTATAAAATAATAATTTGGAAACAGGGAGGAGACGTGTTGAACAGAAAGGACAATGGGGAAGATGCTTGGGACAAAGACTTAAATGTGTATGGTGTGCCACAAGGGCCAAACAGAGCTGAAGAGTTTAGCTTTGCTCCAATAAGACACATACTTATTGCAAAAAACTGCTGTCACACACTGTAGCAGAAGTGACAACAATAACTTCCATAGTTCATATACTGTAGAGATGTTTTATGTGAGTGAGGATGTGTGTGCGTATATGTAAGTTTACATTCCCACATTTCTTTATATGTTCTGTCTGTTTTTATGTTTCCTATTTATTTGCTATGATCAAAGGGCATCAAAATTATATTGACATTGCTACTCCAAAATTGTGAAAATCTCTCAGCGCTCATTTCAAGAGAATCATGCTCATAATATCTCATCAAATATGTATCAGGCAATTCCATTGAATTCCATTAAAAATGTATCAGGCACACATTCATAAATGTATCTAAAATGAAAGATTTACTAAAGTAATGCAGCAATTTCAATACGAGGGCTTTGTGAGTTGTTAAAAATATTGAGAGGACAAATCAGCTTCCTGCCCTTTGACTAATACGTTTAACGTCAGTGCTTTGTGTGTTTACTGCACAAAAAATGTAGCTACAAACAGAGATACTGTAGATGAGATGGAAAGGCAAGATCAGGGATATATTTTTTTAATTTTGTTAAAGCAATATTTCACTTTAACATACAGTATGTTATCATCTATAATACCAGGATGTATATCTGGGGGCTACAAATATTCAGTCTGCAGAAGGAAAACAGGAAAACTTATGACATCATTGCAGATTCCCAGTGCATTATTTTAATGATGTATGATCCTGAGATCTGGATCCTGAACTCAAGAAACTAATCCAGTAAAGAAAGTTTAAAAAAAAAAATTAAAAACCAAAAAAATATATATATATTTAATTGTTGTTTCATGCTAAATGTTATACTAAAGTGAAATATTGCTTTAACCCACTAATTTACATAGAACTATCTATCAAACTTGGGAGAAGTAGGTGATTCAATGAAAATTTTCAGGTCTGTGCATGGAAATCTGTGATCTTTTAATCTTTTTTCAGTTTGAAAATCAAAGAGCGGAACAAAAACCCACAAATGGACTGAAGCTGAGGATGTGTAGATCACATCCATGCTAAGAGCTATAGAGGAGAAAGAAGCCTGATCATTTTATTGCTTCAATACCGGTTGACTTCTGAGTGTGAAATCAGTGCTGTATTTACAGAATGTGGGCCTGAGAGGACCTGAGCTGACTCTCAGAGCTATGCAATCATTTCTTCCAGGGACTGAGAGCCGTCTGGAACACACATTAAGAATATTTTAGGATAAATGTGTTGCTACTTTTCACTTTTTTCTCCATATTTCCTGTCTTGTTAATGTTAATCTATATATGGGAATCATATCAGATTAATCATATCAGATGAACAATTAAGGGAAAAAAATGTCTTTAAAAAATTTTCTAAAAACATCCTTCCTTTCTAATTTGCACCGCAGATTGAGCTGTGCTAAATTCATAAAGTGGAGAGTCTGGTGCCGTTCTCAATGTGTCCCACAGGGGGCAACCTTTAATCAGCAAAAAACACTGAATCATGAAATTGTAATGCACACAGAAAATACTGTTTTTTGCCTTTTTTTTTTTTTTTTTTTTTTTTTTTAAACAGGGCTTCTGAAACCTATGGGATGCCTACTGGTTTAGGTTTGATGAAAATGATTATGAGAAAATAGTGACAATAGTGATGGTGATGGAGATGATGATATAATGTCTTTTTATTTGTTCCCTATGAATGCTGTACAGGAATGCTCTGTATGATTCTCCTGTTGTGTATAACTGGACTTTATAAAGTGAACTTGAGAAGCAAAAAGACAAGAACTGATTTAGGACTGATCTTGTGTTTTTTATGGACTGTACATAGCAATTCACTTTTTTTTTTTCAAATAAAATGATTGCTTGTGTCAATGAGTTTGTTTCTTTGTACAGGCAAAACGCATACTTGTACACTGATGATGATGATAATGATGATGATGATGATGATGACGATGACCCCACACCATACCGATACAAGCACATGCCACTAGACAGGAGCCATTCTTTGGAGCTATTCATATTGTTAGCCAACAGGGGCCAGCATTCTACCATCAAATCTGATCTGATCCCATTCTCTTCCCTCATCTATCCAACTGTATTCATGAGCATTTTAATTTGTTTAGGACAGTCTTCTCAGTCCTTCCTCTAAAGATCCATAGCACTGCATGTTTCCATCTCTCCCTATGCACAACACATTGATGCCTCCCCCTAAAAAAAAAGAAGCTACAGCAATTGTTTTAGCTAAACAAAAGCTTCTCTGATGAGCAGAATGAGATGTTATAGAGCAGGGAGAGACAGAAAACTGTGATAGAATGTGGGTTGAAGGTACATCTAACTCAGACATGCTATTATTAAACCAGTCTCCTTCCAACTCATCTCATTTCTGTCAAATAAAAAGCTAGATGGGTTTTGGTTCCAATTATGCCTTTTTTCATGTTTGGGAAGAGGTGAAAGTCAGGAGGCCAAACCAGGTTAGTAGCATGGATGCTACTTCAAAGCTAGTTCATGGACAGCAGCCACAACAACTCTGTGTGTGTGTGTGTGTGTGTGTGTGTGTGTGTGTGTGTGTGTGATGATCTGAATATGTATTTCCTGGCTTACTGAGCATGTGTGTTGTGCAAAGCATCACACATTATTTTTGTGTTCTCAGTGCAGACAGATCTATGGTGACGGCAGTGGGAGGGAGACAAAGACAGATGGAGTTTGCGTGTATCCGTGTATAGCCTTTGCACACGTGTGTATGTGTGTGTCAACATGTGTTTGTGCGTGTGCCACTACACAGATGTTTCAAGAGTTCTTTTCTTGGTTCTCAACCCCTTTGAGAGGGAGGCAGGAGTACAGAGTGACAGCTGTTATGACGGGGNGGAGTTTATTCCAGGTGAAATAGCTCCTGCAGAAAAAGAAAAAGTAGAGAAGATTTTGTGACACAATGTCTTATGCAGAAACATTTGTTGTGGATTAGAATAGGAAAACAAACTGAAACTGGAATGGGCAGACTACACACAAAAACACCAAATAGAATAGAATAGAATAGAATAGAATAGAATAGAATAGAATAGAATAGAATAGAATAGAATAGAATAGAATAGAATACACTATGGTATCTTGCCACAATAGAAAATTATCATCTGCTCTGCTCTTTGTCTCCTCTTTCAGCACTGTTCCATAGGCGTGACATGTTATGGATGTAATCTCTAAGAGGATTCTCTCTGCTTGGTATCATGGTACATGTTAATTTCAGCTCTTTATGCTCTTTATTGAAACAGACCCAACATCTCCCAAGCCAGACAACCAGTCAGCCAACCATCATCAATTCACCCCTAATCTCTCCCCTCAGTCCTTTTATAGCTAATCTATTGTGTTGGTTATTGTCACTGTAATTTCATTATATGTTACGTATAATGACAATAAAGCTATTCTATCAGCTTGTGTGTGACCCTGCTGCTGCATGGTTGGTGCCTGGCAGTGCCGCAGTGACTTCTGTCATCCATCTACATCTACAGGGTGATATTGGCGGATGTTATAACTGCCCACTATTGTTTTTACATTTTTGTGGATTTAGGATTATAATTTTGTATGACTGTGGAGGCATTTTCTGAATGTCAAGAATCAGCAAAATCAGATTAGTCCAACTATCAAGCCTTAAGGTGAAAAAAAAAAAATTGACCTCATGCATCAAATAGAGTGGTACTAGAGTAATGTAATCATAACTCAAACCATGAATAAGCAATTGGATGATGTTAGTGGATCCCTTTAAAGAAGCACACCAGTGATTTTGCATGTTTCAGCCAATAGTGTATACAACCTGAAAACACACTACTGGAGCTGTAAATTTTAGAATTGTTTTTCCTAACTTCTAGATTGCTATTGGTTTCATTCCAGTATGCTCCAAAATTCAACTTGTAGGGACTTTAAATGAGATAAGTAATCCATCACAGGTAATCAGATGCCTTTATTATTATTATTATTATTATTATTATTATTATTTATTTATTTTTTATTTTTTATTTTTTTGTTAAAGTTACTTAATTTTACTGATTCAACGCCAAGGTACACAGAAGAAAATATATAATTAAACAATTTCTAACTTAAAGATCTTTCGCTTTTTTTTTCTAGAAGTGGATTTTTGGCATGTCACTAATTTTTTCATCCTTTCTGGGATGAAAAACTGATTTGATCTGACAGAAATAGCCCTTCAACTCATATCAGTTAATCCTCTCAATATGTCTTCATTATCTTTCAAAACTCTCTCTCTCGCTCTTCTGCTCCCTCATTTTCGGACTCCCCCTTGCCTCCTCACCCAGCCCCCACATGTTACTCACCCCCATCATGCAGGCCCCTGGTCTGTCTATCTGCCCCTGCACTGACTCCTCATTAACACATGAATAAAGACAGGGAAGGGCTTGCGAAAGCTTGGTTGCCAACAGAAGGCAGTGGATTTGCAATTCAAACCTCAGAAAGAACCTCCTCCTCCTCCTCCTCCTCCTCCTCCTCCTACTCCCAGCACTGTATAGTGGGACTAAAACTGTCACCAGTATGATTGAGGACATATGTAAGGAGAAAGGAAGGAGACAGATATGCATGCACATTCATACCTCTCTATACTTTTGCATTGATATAGACAAAATTATCACATGTAGACACACACACAGTGAAAGAAAGTGCATATATCAATATTAATCTTTCAAAATTATATATATATATATATTAAAAAAGGCAGTACAGGGACACTATTTTGAAGCATAGAACAATTTTACATATTCAAGCACAGAAACAAGTGCAGGGTAGTTTTGTCCTGGCATCAAAGGTCTTAGAGGCAATGTGAGCAAATCACAAATTAAAAACATGCTGAATTAATGAAATGCATTTATTTGTCCTCATACTATCTGGCAACAATATATGTGGACTTAGAAATCTAAAAACCATTACATATAATTTACCTATATAAAACACTTAAGGTGCATAAAACTTTAAAATAAGACAGATTTAACTCTAAATAATAATTAAGGAATATAATAAGCTTATTTATTATTAGAAATAAATTTGACTGTGTGTGTGTGTGTGTGTGTGTGTGTGTGTGTGTGTGTGTGTGTGTGTGTGTAATTTAAAAAAAAATCAAAAGGGGAAAAGAAAAACAAGCGTTTGCATTGATTTCGTCACTTCCGGTTCTTCTTCCCACTACTTCCTGCATGTGCAGACAACATGGCAGCGTCCGTTGCAGTTCGCTTGGAGTTTGGGTAAGTTGATTTAAATCCTTGTCTTATAGATTATTCTGCTTGTTTTAGTGTCCTGTTAGCAGTGTGGGAAAGAAACATTAAATACCGTCCCCGGAGGTTTTACATGTACCGTAAGCTTTCGTTTTTGTTTTTTTTTTAAGAAAGAACTTCAGTCAGCATCACAGCTAGCTGTCGGCTAATGTTTATTGTAGCATCTTCGTCATGGCTAGTCTTTCTCTTTTTTTCTCTCTGAGACGGAAAAAGAAGAAAACACTCAATAATGCTCACGTGATATAAGCAATAGTATACGTTGCTGGTAGTCTGTCAACTTTTAAACAGACTATCCTATTCGACTGCACATAATGCAAAGTTTCTCAGTCTTGGGTCAGGACCTCATTTTGAGCCATTTGACAACAGGAAGATTTCAGACGCTAATATGTTTATTTGTTTGACTAGAGATCAATAGTGGATTATTGAAGCTGATAATAATATCAGTATCAACCATACAGAACAGTTACCCATAAGCGGACATTAAATTCATAATAGGTATGAATAAAAGACAAAAAATAAAATAAAAAAAATCGGTCTTTACTTAAAAAGTAAGGGTAACATCTAAATAAAAAGGAGCCTCTTTTATCAGCTCAAAACCAGAAGTCCTCAAGTATTTGTCATTTTCAGTCTATTCGTAATTATATATTGATATACAGTACGGGTGCACAGTTTGCACCGGTTATGCCGCCCACCCCAAAATATACTGCTATTTTTTTTTTTTTTTTTTTNTCCATATGACAACTCTAGCAACTCTAAAAAAAAAAAATAAAAAAAATGTGAATGTGGGCCAGAAATGTTTAAGAAATCCTGCTATGTTGTGGCCTGTGCAGCATTCATGACTGTAGGAATTCTAACACACACTCCAACATGAGGCGCACTGAGACCGTACCTGTTAGCACTGACACACGGTCTGCAGGACTGATCCCCTCACCTGGTTCCTGCAGCTCAGCCAGATGGTCAAGTCTGCCCTGTAAAGCATGATTTCAGCTGCATTACCAAATGTTGTTTCATTTATACACATTACATAACTCAACAATGGAGAATATTTCTGCTTAGCATACAATGACATAAGTTGAGCCACTTCAAAATGTATGGAACCAGCCAGGTGAATATAAGCAGTGGATGTGAGCAAATTGTATCTGGAAAAGTGAAGCACTTCCTGCTCGTGCTGTGAGCAGTTTTGTCATAATGCACCGTCCTCCCCTGCAGGTCTCTTGCTTTTCTGGGGCTCAGCAGCTTGTCCACCTGCAGGGCCGCTGACAGACCGAGTCCAAATAGTGGTTTCTCACAAGATTCAGAATTTCCTGACTGTGACATCATAACATAAAGCAAAACCTTTCTTTTTGTCTGGTTAAATTAGCTCAGGCAGAGGAGATTGGAAGTGAATGTGTCTATAAATTCTAATTCTGGTACCATTTAATACATTTTTCTTCAATTAGTTTTTATTTGTCTGTGCTTATTATCATGATTATTGGAAACAAACAAAAGTCAAAGAAAATCTTTTATATTTTTATGATTGGGAGGGGCTTATTTATCAGATGGTTAAGATGTTTGACAGTTTTTTTTTTTTTTTTTTTTNTTTTTTTTTTTTTTTTTTTTGTCTTTTAAATTATAATGGGTTTCATGTCTCTTTTTTTCTCTAAAATGTAGTTTATGCTCTTTATTTATAATACAACAAAGCAACTCATGTTATGGCACTGGCTTCTTAAAGTGCATCCACTAGACAAAATGTCATAATAACAAGCAAGATGACATGGAAAACACCTTGTTGTGTGGTATTTTATAATAAAATTTGAAGTGTATATTGTAATTGGAAGAAAATCGAATCAACAGAGCAGGACAGGCTGTTTTGGGAGAAATCTGAACCTTATAACATGAACCTTATAAGAATGACAAAATATACTTTTATGTGTGTGTTTAGTGGAGGCGCAGAGCTACTTTTTGATGGCGTGAAGGAACATCATGTGACTCTTCCAAGCCAATCAGAAGCTTGTGAGTATCACACGTCACTTGTTTTTTTTGTTTTTCTCCCTCTTATGTGCATTCCATTAAGCGAGAAAACAAGGAAGCAGACATTGATTTTTATCGGATTTTCTTTGCACAGAATCAAATGTTATTCCACACGCTGCTGTTATCTAATTTAATGCTGAAGATAAAACTCAAGTGCATTTTGGAAATTATAAATATGTTTTAAGAAATGTTTAATTTACAGTTTATAACACTGTGATGACATGAAATTTGTCCAGTTCACGGCTCACTAATGTGTCTTAACGTTTCATTATGTACTGCACATTTGTCTTTGCTGATATTCACTGAGCTTTTCATCCCTCTTTTCTTCTTTTTGTCCTCTACATTTTTTGTTGTTGTTTCATGTTAGGTCATTGTATCTTTTTTAATGCACACATATATATATAAGTGTGTATATGTGCTACCTTATGCAGGTAGCACATTGTATTCAAATTAATGACAGAATACATAAGATTGTTATTTGTGTACTTGTAAGATTGTGGGTTTTTTTTTTCTTCCCTTCCTCTCCTCCGCTTTTCATCCCTGTTTTCTTCCTTCCGTCTTCTATTTTTTATTTTATTTTTATTTTTTTTGTTTCATGTTCGGTCATTGTATCTTTTTTTATGTATATATATATATAAGCACACATAAACATACATGTACACACACACACAAACATATTTAGAATATATATATATATATATATATATACACAAGCTGCATAAGGTAGCACATTGTATTCAAATTAATGATAGCATACAGGTTGTTATTTGTGTACTTTTAGGATTGTGTTTTTTTTCTTCTTCCCCCTCTTCCCTTCCTCTCCTCTGCTTTTCACTCCTCTTTTCTTCCTTCCATCCTCTAAACACCTGAGGCCATCTTGATCTCGAACTGATCTTTTCTCTCACCTCTTTGTGTGTGTATGTGTGTGTGTGTGTGTGTGTGTTTTGCTCTTCCTTGAGGGTGTAATTCAACAATTTTGGTAACAGACCTCAAAGTCATTTTTTTTCCCTGTGAGCTTAATTTTCAACACAGAAAAACTTTTTCATTTTGGCATCCAAATGATTAGAATTTGTTTTAGGATTCAGGCTCCTTCCTGTTCCTGCAGGTCACTTTCACATCATGGAGGAGCCAAGGGAAACATGCTCACAGAACTCACGGAACACTTTTTATTTCCCAAACCTGACTCTAATTGAGGTCCTGGTCTTTGAGAAAGTAAGGAAGCAGATTTGGAGGAGAGAAGTTTAGTAGTTATTAGTTTTGGGTACAGTTCTTCAAGGACCATACCACCTATTTTGCATATTTGAGCCTAATATATTCAATTTACATACATATAAGGTTACTGACAAGCATTTCCCAAAGGATAAAACCATATTTCAGCTTTCCTGATATTTTGCAAAATCTCTTAATCTTTCAAAATCAAATATTCAAGCGATAAATCCACCTTAAAAATCGATGTTTCACCTGCTAATAGCTACACAGCCTTATGAAGTTGCGGTCGTTTAAATGTCTCGAAAAACACAGGTCTTCTTTTGGGACTATATTCCCCAGTGGAGACATACATTCACTCTGCGCTTTTTATTGTGCTTAAACGCTAAAATTATGAAACTTCAAAAAAAAAACAAAAAACCCTGAATACATGTCTTGTTCGCAATGATGGATTACCTATCCCAAAAATGTTTCAAGTATCAACAAGTTGATTTTAATCAAAAAAAAAGCAAAACAAAACATTACTTCACTGTTCCAGTAGTATGCTTTGGGAAATCATTAACCTTATGTGTATGAAAATTGAATATGTTAGGCTCAAACATGCAAAATGGTGGTATGGTCCTTTAAAAAGTCATACATGAAGCTGTGCATGACATTTGCAAAGAGGTTAAAAAAATGTCTTTTGGTTGCGTGTGAGGGAAAGGGAGAAATATGTGTCTTCAGTATTTCACTAAACAAAGGGTGTTTGTCCGTGGCGTTGATGTTACCACGNATGCATGCATGCGTGTGTGTGTGTGTGTGTGTGTGTGTGTGTGTGTGTGTTCGTGTTCGCACGTGTTGCAGAGACTAGAAAACCCCCAATTTTTTTCATATGAGCTCATAAATTCTAACATCACCGGGAAATCTCTGATCACACGACAAACGCTGACATTCAGGAACATTTTCTGGAAATGTTTGCATATTGTGATTTTTAAGTCTGGACTTCAAAATGTTGCTCCCAGCTCACCCACCCCCCACACACACACACACACATTATTGTGTATGTGCGTGTGTGTGTGAGAGAGAGAGTGTATAGAGGGGGGTGTGGGGAAGGCAGATATAATTGGTTCTGAATCCTTCGTATTTCTCTTTGACCCCAGCCGGTGATTGATGACCCTCAACTGAAAGACCCCACCCCCACTCTCTATCTATTCGACTCTCTCATACACACTCACATAACAAAACCCCCGTGGTCTGAGGATCACACAATTTTTGCCCTTTGCATGATGGATAGCTCGCCCCCTCGCCACATGACCGTCATAATCACACGAGGACAACGAGTAAAAGGAGAAGAAAGGAAAAAAAATTCACCCACAAAAGAAAAACGGTTTTGAATCGGCGTCAAAATGGCGCCTTTTCCCTCCCCTCCCTCCATGTTACCCTTCCACCCCACACAACGCAGCTATCCCAAGATGCATTAGGCACCCGTGACGCATTTTCCCCTCGCTTATCTGTCTGTTCCCTCATTTTCTTTTACCCTCTACCTGGACCGCAACGCGCCGTGCAAAAGCTCACCCCGCAGTTTCACCCGTATCCTTGCTCTTCACCTCCACATCTTCATATCATACCACTTTACAATGTCATCATTTGTCTGGTCACATTTTCTTTCTATACGGCGCTTTTGAAGGCCTGTTTGTGAAGTCATTAAATGGACTTACGAAGCAAACAGAATGAATCCTGACCTCTGCGTTGAGTTCTAACATCTGTTTAAATGCAGATTGTCTACGCACACCGTTTAGCATGTTTGCTGTGAACATGTTGTTAGAGAGGGAGAGAAAGATGAGAAGAGATGGAGAGGAAGACGGGAGGAGAGCAGGTTTTATGAGAATGAAAGAGAGAGTGTGTGTGTGTGTGAGAAATGGACAGAGCGCAAATGAAAAAGTAAATGGAGGAGAGGATGAAGGAGCGAATAAGGGGTAATGGTGGAGAAAAATAGCAATGGTCAAAGGCAGAGACCAAAGAAAGGAGTCACACAAAGAAGGAGTTATGACTGCTGTAGTGATTAGTTCCGTTTTTAGCCCCGCAGAGGTGCAGGTCAATATTCACTGCCAAGACTGCATGTGTGTGTGTGTGTGTGTGTGTGTGTGTGTGTTATTTTATAGGGAGGCCTGGAACCGAGGAAAACTAGCATTATTATACTACTGAGCTTCCCGACAGCACTCCAATTAACCTGAACGCCGTGCACACCAGCTTGGAAACGCACGAACACACAAACACACACGCACACACCTTACACATCACATAGAATCCAGACAATCTGCTGCCCTCACAGCCACCATGACCATGCAGGCGCCACTAGATGTTTTTTTTTTTAAACAATAAAAAGCACAAATCAGTAAAGAAATAACGTTTCACGGAATTATTGTTGTGTTGAAATGTTTTTTGTGCCTAGATCCACTTTTCAAAATGCAAATGCAATGCATCACGATCAGTATACATATTAATGTGTGTGTGTGTGTGTTTTGTCATTTTAGATCTACTTGTTATATATACAAAACATACCCAAGCCCACATTTTTAATGTAAATGTTGTCATTGCAGTATTGATCTTGCCGTCTGTGGGATGGTGAGGTTTGATGTGATACTAGCCGAGCTTTAATACGGCCGACCTGCTCCGACTAGAACGAGTCCTCACACCGCTGTATACTGCGATCTACGCCTACCTGCTACACCTTTACCACTCTCCTTACACCTGACTTGGGATGACTCGCTGACACCCTCTTGCCTTCACATCTGCTTCATCTGTCTTCAGGCGCCGTCCTCTTTTCTCTCCCTGTCCTAATGTATTTGCTCTTTGCCTCCTGCATTTATTTGCTTTCATTTCATCTGGTATTTTCTATCCTTGGTAGACTGGTAAAAGCTTTTTTTGTGTCTTTTCTTTGTGTGTGTGTGTGTGTGTGTGTGTGTGTGTGTGTGTGTGTGTGTGTGTGTGTGTGTGAGTGACAGACATATAGATACCAACAATTGCGGCCTCACTAGTAATCGTGACTCATTGCTCTCCTCCACATATACGTGCATGCATTTTTGAACATCACATACACATATGTACGGTACAAACACACACACACACACACACACACACACACACACACAACCAGGTAGTGCTTTTTTTTCTGTGTGTTTGTGTTGTGTGTTCAGGTTATTACACTACTACCTTTTGCAATTATTGTAATTGAACAAACATACATATAGAGAACACACACACACACACACACATATGCTCTTACACCACATTGAATGTTTTAATGTTAATGATAACCATAACTATTATATATTCATTGTAAGCCGTTTAGCAGGGATTTATCCTTAAAAACTCTGGTCGTCGTCGCCTTTCTGCTTGTGGGTCAGTGTGTGTGAGCTTTTTGAGACGAGGTCAATCTGATTGTTGAAGAGGTCAGACTCATGGAAAATTCAAGCATGGCTGACACGCAGGCAAAAAGCATTGCATTAATGCGACTCCAACAAAGAGAATTCTCATCCTGAAATGGGATTTTCCTGTTTATTATTTTGATCCTGAATTGCAAAATGTCCCTGCATGAATGGTGTCACTGAGCACTTTAAATGCAAATTAAAATGCTTTTAATATGGAGTGTTATGGAAACCCTCTGCTGCTAAACTCTTCCTTTTCTTAATTTAAAAAAAACGTGCATCATATTGCATGTCGTGCATCATATTACATGTCATTGCATAATACTGTGTTGTAAAATTATTCACAAAATATATTTTAATTTGTATTATTTCTTTCTAATCAAGGTGAAAAATATTGCTCTTGGCCATTGACATTAGTCAGCCCTTCCCCCTTCCCCCAAACACACACGCTAATGTATACACACACTCAAACACACACCCTTGTCCCGCCTGGTGCTTCTGTCGCGTCACATCGACCAGGGGGCTGGAACCACGCACCTTGACCCTTAACCTCTGACCTGTAACCTCTGTTGTCTGCGCCTGTGTGTGTGTGTGTGTGCACATAATAGGGGACATGGAGCAGCTGTTGGTCTGGATCCAACGGAACCTGCTGAAGGAACGACCCGAGTTCTTTGTCCAGGGAAAGACTGTGTGAGTGTGTAACTGACACACACTCGACGTCTGCACAAATATCATTTTAAACACACTTATATATTTCAAAGAAATGTAAATCATTTTGAAATAGCCGGAAGATATTTTAAAGGCTATGTTATATATATTACTCTGCCATACTGGAACGAAACAAAATAGATGCCAATAAATGCGATTTCCTCACAGAATTTCCTTAGAACAATTTCAGTATATTAAAATGTATATATATGAAGCTGGATTGTGTCTAAAGCTGGTCACCTGACAAACGACACTCTGAGCAAAAAAACCCAAAATCAGTTCGCCTTCAGGTTATAGGTTTCAGTAAGATGATTACATGTGTGCAAGTGTGTCTCTCACTTGCATTTGAGTATGTGAGCTTGTGTATTTGCATCAGTGTTTTGCAGGCGTGTGTGTGTGTGTGTGTGGAATGGGGGGTCTAGGGCTCACAGCAGCCTTATAGAACTGGCTGACTTTTACAGCAGCCTTTGTGCAGGACTATTTATAGCTCCACCTAACCAATGAATGGAGAAAAAGCTGGCCTACCTATAAAACCTTATAGATTAGATGTGTGTGTGTGTGTGTGTGTGTGTTTTGAGTAAACAGTCATCAAGGTTTTTCTTCATTATCTTTGAGAAGATCTGTGAGGAAAGTGTGTTTGGTTTATGATCTGCCTCTTCTCAGTTCTTCACTCAATACAGCCCTTTTTGTGTATGTGTGCACACTTGTGCAAATGCATGTGTGTACTTGTAGGTTCCGCTCATTTTGCTCTTTCCTCATCTGTCATAGACCATCTACCATATAGACAGAAGCCTTATTTTGCACTATGAAAGGTGTTTTTATGTTTTCTAATGTTTTCTAACTGTTCCCTCTGTGGCTTCAGAAACACACACACACACACAGACACACGAAAAACACTGCAGCCATAGGTACCCTCCCCCTCTAACCCCATTATCTTTTTTTTTTTTAGGTTTCGTTTGTATTGTTTTTGAGCTCCTATTTATTTCTAATGATAGTTTATTTTATATTACATCATTACATATTATATTTTATATTTTCTGCATTATCTCACCTCAGACCTTTTACTTTATGCATCATATGTAAAACAAACAAAAAAAAAAAAAAANAAAAAAAAAAAAAAATCACCATTATGAGCAAAACACTATTCTGATGGTGATGATGGAAATAGAAGTAGTCTTTACATATTTGTGTACAGATATAATATTAGCAATAGTTAGCATAACTCAAAGCCTTTGCTTTTTGTCCCACATATGTTGGTTCCTATACAAACAAACACACTCACTTTCACACACACTTTTATAATGATAAAACTGTGCCTTTATTAATATACTGTATTAATACTGTTTTGAGTTGACTATGCTGTAAACAAAAATATTTCAGTCATAGAAATTATTAGTTTTTTATAGTTGTCAGGTGTTTGCATATTACCTGTGTTTTTGTGAGCAAAATACATTTTTAGATTTGAATTAATATAAAGTCTACAGATTATTTTTATGCCCAAATTAAGAATTGGATTAAATTACTTTGACTGTGGCAGCAAACATGAAACAAAATGACCTCCTTCCCATATACAGCCGCAAAAAAAGTTAAAGGCTATGTATAATTTTTCCACAACTTAATTAGTAATATTCTTTTTTTGAAATATGACTTAATTTGATGGATTAAAAACTCATCAAGCATGTTTAAAAGCAGTAAAAAAGCACCTCTTTCACTAATTTTGCTTTCATATAAAACAATTTGTCTATTAACCAATTTATAAAGTGATTGCTTTTTTTTCCCTGTAATACATACAAAGTTACATAATTTGTGTGTGTGTGGAGGCTTTCTTGCTACACCTGCTTGCATACATTTTTGTGTGTGCGTGTGTGTGTGTGTGTGTGTGTGTTCGTGTTCGTTCATATTTGTATTACCATTGGGAAATGTGCTTGACTGGAGACGGTGTGTTTTCCCACAGGAGACCTGGGATACTGGTGCTTATCAATGATGCAGACTGGGAACTAATGGTGAGCAGTGGGAGCCATGTTCATTGTCAGATGGTGTGTGTGGTGATGGTGTGTGTCTAGGTGTTTCTAGCAGCACGTGAAAACACACACATTTCATTTTAGCTGCTTCCTAACCTGCACGTTTTATTTCCAGGATGCACATTACAGTTAAACCGTTGCTGTATATATGGAATGATATATTTGGAATCATATACAGTAGTATTTATGTCTGCATACCACATCTTCTAAATTAGGATGAGGAAGAATGTGTATGTGAGCTTTTTTTTTTTTTTTTTTTTAAACCCGTAAGTTAATGTTTCATAGAATGAGGAAGCAGCAGCAAGACAAGTTTGTCCTTTGGGTCTCATATACAGCATGAACACACATTTACCTGCACGCTGCCTCAATTTGAATCCATCATTTCAGTTACAGGAGTCAACACACAATGTAAATAATCTGAAATGTGTGTGTGTTGTTGTTTTGTTTTTGTTTTGTTTTGTTTTTTTGACACAGTAGGAACATAGAAGTAATACACGGCTATATTTGCAAGAGCACACATATCTGTCCTATGACTAAACTTGCAGAGGTGTGTGTGTGTGTGTGTGTGTGTGTGTGTGTGTGTGTTCCTCAGGGGGAATTGAAGTACCAGCTACAAGACCAAGACAACATCGTGTTCATTTCCACTCTTCACGGAGGATAGACTGAGGAAAAACGTTTGTACCCTTTGTATTTCTGTGACATAAACTCAAGCTTCTTTCTACATCCTTTACACTCCTTTACCCTCCACGTCTCAATAAAACATCACCCCATTGGACGGTGTGGATCTCTCAACCCAGGCTGTGAGGTGATTGATGTTGGTCTGCAGGNACCCCATTGGACGGTGTGGATCTCTCAACCCAGGCTGTGAGGTGATTGATGTTGGTCTGCAGGAAAGAAATTCAGAAATGGTAACAGAAAAATGAAGGAGATAAGAATTCTGCGGAATTTTAGCAAGCAGATAGTTTCAGACAGGCAGTATGAACTCTGATTGTAATGTTGCACATGTGAACGTGAATATCTCTGTTTCCATCATCTCCCGACAACCTTTTTGAAAATATCTTATCTTGAGGCTTTAAATGATTTGTAATTGAGCATCATGTTACTCACCTTTCTTTTTTTTTTTTTTTTTTNTTTTTTTTTTTTTTTTTGGCCCTGTCTCATGCCAAAATGATCTTTCTGCCTTGATGCTTCTCACTATCTTGTAACTTCTTATATTTCTCTCACAGAATGAGAAAATAATTAAAATCTTTTGTTTTTAGAACACCTGGATCTATTATTTAATTTGCTCTGATTTATATTTTTGTGACCACAACACAAAGAACATCACTGTATCAAAAAATGCATTAATATTCAACCTAGTTTATTTTGACAAGAACATTCCACATTATCAAAAACAGCAAGTTTTCAACACAATAAAGATAGAACATGATTTTTCTCATCACTTGAGAAAATAATCTTAACTTTGCTACAAAGATGTAAGCTGCATTTTTGTTACAAAAGACTGAAAGAAAATGGACACAAAGAATAAAAATAATAATAATAATGATCAAAATTCCTCATGTAACATCTTTAACTACATAATGTCTTTCGTTTAAAAATATATATAATTTTTAATATTAAGGTATTGGCTATTTTACCACTGCTGCATATTAAATTGTGTCAGTTTTTTCCCCAATGTGTGCTCTGTAAATTTCTGCGTTTTATTTTATTCTAGATACTTTTTCTAAAGCACGTTCTGCATTGCTGCATCAAACTCAATTAGGCTTTTGCATGACGCCTGGATAATTCCCTCTGATAGCTTCTATCAGATCGATTTAAGCCCATCAGCTCTGTGATCACATTGGAGTTTTAGGGTGATTAGATGGGACATGAGGGAGATCATACGTCTTGTAGCCCCCCTGAGCAGGAATATTCATAAGAGGGGGTGTTGGGCGCGCGCATGTGTGTGTGCGTGAGAGAGATGGAGAGAGAGACAGAGAGAGAGATGGTGGGGTGNTAAAACCCTTTCTCGGCCGCGGGGTCCGATTTGCAACGGGAAACCGGCCGATAATGGCCGACAGAAAGAAAATGCAAATGAGGCTGCGAGGGGGTTAGAGAGGGAGAAAAATGTAGTGTTACTGTGTCCGCTACAGCCTGCACTGTGTGTGTGTGTGTGTGTGTGTGTGTGTGTGTGTGTGTGTGTGTGTGAGAGAGAGAGAGACACCAAGAGGAAATTACCAAATGTAATATGCAATTCAATTTTTTTACATGACTTTTGTATTTTCTGTGGTGTAATAATGCATATCATTCACTCTATATTTGTAATTATTTACAAGAGCCGAGAGATAGAGCATTATTTAACCATATATAGAAATTTCTTCCATTTGCCTACTTGACCAATTCTGAACAACATCAAAGTTATTAAAGTTCATTAAAGTTCATACAGAATTTTTGTGATAGTGTCATGTATATAATCTAGGCTGTCTGTATTTTTTTTATTTATTTATTTTAGAATTTTCTTGATTTTTTTTATAACGTAATGTGCTGTGTAATTAACTTCTATTTTCCATTATTATTTAAAAGAGCTGGAGTTCATGAAAGCTTACATTTATACAGCCATATTTAGCAATTTCTTGAATTTGCATATTTTACCAAATATTAACAACATCAGATTTATTAAAGGTCTTAAAGCATTTAATCGGCATTTAATCTATGGGATATGTGTAAACATTTTCTTTGATTATTTGCTAGAATTTTCTTAAAATTTCTCATAGTTTGTGTGATCCAAAGAAGCATAAAGCTCTTTTTTTTCTCTCTCTCTCTCTTTTTCATTTTTGTTTAGGAGCTGGACATTCTGCGCGGTGTTGAGGCTGTAACTTTTCGAGAGCAGAAAGGATGGGGGTGGATTTAGAGGGGCGTGGGTTATGAGATTTGCTGACGCAGCCTTTCGGGGTTTGGACTATTAACTGGACCTGCACTGTTACGAAAAATCCACGGACCACAGCCTGCAGTGACTGACTTCTCCACAGGAGACATGATGATGCTTATGATGATGATGCTGGTGGTGATGGTGCTGGGGGGTTTGGGTGTGGGGGGATGACCTCACTATCAGATCACAGATACTTATTGTAACAGTTCAGGTTACAGCATTGACTTCCTGTCCGAAGAAAACAGTCATCAAGTAATAAACTTAAAGCACCACCGTGGGTTTTTACATAAAAGCACAGATTTATGTTTATTATCATTAGGCTGACAGGATGATAGGTATCAGTAATTTATCTTCAGTCTGGAAAAGCTCGAAACTGACTTTCCCCACTTACATCTCAACAGTAAACTAAACATAGCCTGTATTTTAGACTTTTTTTAAAAAATTTTTATTTTATTTTTTGCGCCTGTTCTTGCATGTTTTTATGTAATAAGTGATTATTTAGAAATATAGTGATTCCTTCTGCTGCAAGCATGCTGCCAAATTTCTATTATTTCTAAGTTTCTTAACAATTATACTTGAAATAAAATGCAAAGCTGTTAAATCTCCCATGGACAAACTCACTGTGCGCACAAATAACTTATGGATTAAGATAATTTTTTTTTTAATCAATCGCGCCACGATGAAAATGCTTAACGATTCATATCAGTATTGCCTCGTTTACAGATAATTTTAAAAACGAGCTACGTGCAAAACATTAAAAACAAAAACACGTGTACAAATGCACATAATGTATCCACTTATCACCTTTTGTAAATATTCATGTTACCAGTGTTATTCTACAGAAAATAAAAACCATAAAAGATTGTATGAATAATAAGAATCTATACGTTGGCTCCCATATAGCCTATAGTGTTCGTAAAACATACAGGTTGGATGTGTGTGTGTGTGTGTTCAAAATAAAATCAAGAACAAAACATCGCGCTGCAAAATATTTTGTATTAAATGTTCATAACAGCTGATCATCAATTCTTAGTTTTAGATTAATACAGATATGAAATATATTTTTTCAACTAGAGCTATTTTTAGAAATCACCAACACGTCCAAATTTATGAATGGATGAAAAAGATAAAACACATGTCCCACGTGGTTTTGCAGCAGTAACACAGTTTGGCTCAGATTTGACATCATCAGGCCTCTTCATGGCCTTAGTTAACTTCCTTTTTTTTTTTCTTTTTTTTATAACAGTAAATTCCATTTAGTTATTGCTCTCCAAAAAAAAATTTTTTTAACGCAGAATCAGTTCACTGATTTTCTTAATTGTGTCATCACTTTGAGCTTTACGAAGACTATTAACATGTTAATAAATTATTATTATTATAGGCAACTGGTTATTTACAAAGTCATTTTATAAAGAAATTTTGCGTGTGCGATGCTTTAGAATTTACTTCAATTAATTTGCATTTGACAAATCACACATATTAATGACTTGTGTATGACATCGTCCTGTTTTTAGAAATGCTCCATCTTATCCACAGCAGGACTCAAGTAACAGTTTTGTCCTATTTGCCAAACACTGTCGATACATCGATGTTTGTAGTCGATATGTGCCATTTAAAACAAACAGTCTTGATTAGATCTTCGACAAAGTGTAAATACCAATCGGGCCAACAGGAAGCACATCTCGAAAAACACATTACAAGAGGCAGAATGCGGTTTTCCTCCACTTTATTGGCCCGGTACGATGCCTTTTCCTGTATACCATGTAAACTGCGATTTGGATCTTACCTGAAATGTGACAGATAGAAAACAAAATCAGATTAAAGGCCTTCTCAGCCTTGTTGGGGATTGGAGGCCTACATTCTTGACATGGCGTTTGGCCAAAGCCAGCAGCGATGAACTGCAGTCTGCAGCAACAGATGTCCATACACAATTCTTGGGGATGAATTTAACTTGACTCAAGAATTGCGTTTGGACAATCAGTCGCTAAAAACTCTGTGTATCGTCTGCTGAAATGAAAAAGAGTACATTAAGCATCTGATTGTTAATCACAAACGTGCAGGTGCAGTTAAAGCCACGGATGAATCTGCTCCGGTCTGAATTACATTTCTGACAGTGTTATAGGCAAGGAAAAGTGTGTGTGTGTGTGTTTTTTTTTTTCTTCCAGCCTTTGAGTGAGATGGAGAGTTGCAGCACTGTGCCTTATCTGGAAATTCTCACTGCTCAGCATTGTCATATGGATTCGCTTCCTTTCCCAAAATTAGCTTTCTCCCAATCTAAACCTATCTTTTTTTCTAAGATGAAAACGTCTGTGATGGAAAATAATTAACTAAAGCCTCTAGTGCTACAAACTACAGATGTCCTTGAACGCATTCTCTCATTACATATCAGCCTGTATACAATAATAAAGTGCGTGTTTTTTGTGTGCAATTGTTTGAAGCATGTGCACACTGACTCTACAAGGCACTGTTGCAGCCACTTTATGACTTTTTCTACTGCTGCTTCCATACATCCTCAAATGCATTCACTCCATTTTCTACTTTCCCTTTCAACATGACTCCAACCTCTCAGAGTTTCTACACACTAACCCCAAGTCAAATTTCTGGGGCCTTAAGATGGCTGAATGGCCATTATGCATCTTAAAGTAAAATGTCATCTCCTTTGCTGCACCAGAGTCTTGCTTATCAAGTGTCTCAAAAATACTTGGCAGAGATAGGAATCGACTAATTCAAACGGAGGCTACTTTCTCCCTTTTTCAAAGTCCGAAATGACGACGCCAGGAAAACGTTTCGCCATTTCTGCACCTGTGTCATCGATAGAAAAGAGAGCCTGGCTCAGTTCTGGCGCCTCAAGATGCACACTGGCTTTCCACAGCCACGGATGTCAAATAAAAGAAATCCCTCTCTTTGAAAAAAAAAAAAAATACAAAGGAAGATTACTTTAGAGCGTGTGTGTTCTTCCCTGGCGACGAAACCGAAAATTAAAGAAGGAAACCCCTTAGTTCCCGTTGGTGCGTCCTTGGTTCAGTTCCCACGACGTGCGTTTTTGTCGGATCTCTCCGCTCCGTCCAAATGCCCCCCAGCGAGCAGCGCAGGATGGTGACCAAAAAAAAAAAAAAAAAAAAAAAAGAGGATGAAGAGCAGGAGAGAAGACTGCTGGAGTCCGGACAGACGCTCCTTCCTCTCTGCCGGAGATGCTGTGTGCTGAGTAGATGGAGGATCTCTGCGCCCTCCTGCCTTTTTCTTTGCTGCTCCAACAATAAACGCTGCGGCCGCGACGCGAGGCGGAGAGAGAGTGGAGAAGCTCCTCGCTTGGTACTGAATTTGAATAACACCACGGGGTGATAAATGTCCATTGTACTGCTTAAGTAATGAATCTCCGCTGTCCTCTGNACACACACACACACACACACTCACGCACACACACACGTACACACACACACGCCAGCAGCTGCGATCGAGGGACCAGCAGCCCCTCTTAAAGACAAAACAGCCCTATTTTCTCCCCAAAAAGAGATTACAAACGCGACACTGTTTACTCTCTGACCGCACTGCATGACGTTTAGTGTTTCTCTTGTGCCCTCTCTCTTGTGTGAGCAAACTAGTGCAACGCTGTAACCAGGCACTTGGACATAAAGCAAAGCCTACAACGCCACGTCAAGTCATTCTGCAGCAAGAAAGTGCAGCCTACTGTAGGCCTCCAACTGTTGTCCCGAGTGACAGAAAATGAGAGAATTATATGATGCTCATGAGCCACAGAGATGGAGTTGTTATAATTATTGTCAGTCAAAAAGTATATATTGGTTCTTCTGCATTACTAAGATCTATAAGCAGCGTTTCAAGAATCACAGTGGAAATAAGCTTTTATTGTTTAATTCTTGTCTGACAAACTGAAAGTCAATTCTTACATTACTGTCAACTAAATACAAATACATTAACGTGTCTTATCAACACAATAAACTCATTTAATCCAGCTTTTTTTTTCCATTGTCTTTTTATTTATTAAAACACAAGGTTAATAAATTCAGCCATCATAGACTTTTGCTCAAACGTGATCAGCTCAAGTTTTTTTTAAATGCTATTTTACAAGAATAAAAAGAAAGATGCAAACAATGCCAAAGAATTGAAACCTTTATGTTTGCCTTATTTAATTACATTTAATAGTTGGAAGGAAAGTAAGCCCTTCAAGCGCATTTAAAGAAAAACAGGAAAAAAAAAGTATAAATCTCGCAAGACTTGGGCAGTTTTTTNTTTTTTTTTTTTTTTTTTTTTTTTGATAGTTTGGGAGATGTGGATCTTCAGCCTGTTTCTGTCTGCGTCACTGGGAATATGAATTCGAATTTAGCCCATCTTTATGTCTTGCCTATCAGCACTTTGGATTGCTGCGTTTGCGCTGCAGCGTTTTTACGCTTACAACCCNCTCTCTCTCTCTCTCTAATAAATCATCCTGACTGATCCCGCCCCGGCGCAGGAGGTCCTCCTCTTTAAAGCTCAATCCGTTTTTTTCCTTTTCATCCCTCTGAAGAAGCCGAGTTAACCTCTGCTGATCCATCGGGCCGGAGCCCCTCTCAGCCTCAACCAGCGTTTCATTCATCCAGCCAGTCACTCATTCATCGCTCCTTTGAGTGGTGAAAAGCAAACCCCTCCATCTCCTCTCCTCTCCTCTCCCCCACCCTGCCTTTTCACGCCTCTCTCACACACAGGCGGGAAATTCAGTAAGTCAAGAGGTTCCACTTTCACTCCTTCAGCATCACCTATGACTGGCATGGGCAACTGGTGGCCCGGGGGCCGGATACGGCAGCACCTTTAATCTATCAGGCCCTTGGATGACTTCTCAATTAATAAAAATGAAAGTTATAATATTGTTTTCCTTTGTTATTACCACCATCCATCAGCAGAGGGTGCTCGCTTATTACTGAAGCTGCCTTATGAGACATGTTCCCATTAGCTCCTGTGTTGGCTGTTGTTGTATATATTGTTGCTAAATCAGGTAAAAGAGGAAAGATGAGTGTCTAAAAAAGAAAAATTGACTGAGAAAAGTTCATGATGGGAAACAGATTACCTTTTTGCAGAATTTAAAGGCAAGCCGATGTGTTTGGTGTGTCTGGAAACAATGTCAATGATGAAGGACTTCAACTTGAGTCACCACTACAATGCTATAAATAAAGACAAATATGACAGGTACACTGGAGCTGCTAGAGCTGTTATTGTGGCTGATCTGAAAGGAAAAAACAGTGTCAGCAGAATTTTTTTGTAAAAACTGCTACCACACAGGAGTAGTCTGTTAAGGCATCTTACATAGTTTCACTGGCGTTAGCACAAGTTAAAAAGCCCCTGACAGAAGATGAATTAGTAAAGCAGTGTGCGGTGGATTAATTGTTTTTCCTTCTGAACTCCAATGCACTCATCAAAATACACTCATCAATCTATTACAGATTTAAAAAACAGATTTGAAAATGTGTTGTTCAATTAACAAAAAAAAAAAAAAAAAAAAAAAGACTAGACTGAAGCATTTTTGTGTTTTATGGCACTTTTAAATATTAAATTAATTACTGGGTTCACAGTAATTTTTGTTTTGTTTAATATGTGGCCCATTGACCATGAGAATGAAATTTTAGTGGCCCCATACATCAAAGTTGCCCATCCCTGACCTATGGCATCCCACCTTTATACTGCTCTGCTTTGTGGATTTGCACTTACAGTTATTATGCAGCAACAGCATCCTCAATTTCAGCTTTGAACATGTAACTACATTTACATAAGATCACACAGCCATCTGTAAAATGCTTTTATTTTTTAAGGTGCTAACAGCTCAGGAAGTGATGATCATCTGGATACTTCAAACTTTTTATGATTTTAGATAAGAAGCATCTTCAAATCTTCAAAGCAGTTTGGGCAGAAAAAAATTCATTCAGTGAAAATAGAGATTGTCCTTTTTCAGAAGATACAAAATATTTAAAGGACCATATTTGTAGTTTTGAATGTATGAGTTCAATATACAACCTGCATACACATTACACTACTGACAACCATTTCCCATAACATACTACTGGAGTGGTAAAAATTAGAATTGTTTTTTCTACCTTTCAGATTGCCATTGTTTTCACTTCATTCAGTACAATATTGAAATTACACTATTAAAAATATGCTATTAAAATTAACTTGAAACATGCTTGAGATAAGTAATCCATCACATCCAGCATCATGTCTATTAACTATTTTGTCCAAGAAACTTTATTTAACCGGCCCAACATGGACAGCTGCATGGAAATGTATACAGTGGGGTCCAAAAGTCTGGGACCGCATTGAAAATCTATGATGTTTTCCAAAGTCTGACATCACAAGAAGCTCTTTGAAACATTGTCAAATCATGCTGGGATAAGTCGACTCATCAGGTTTTGCACAAACTTGTCGAGTCCATGCCAGCTTGAGTGCATGCTATCATTAAAGCAAAAGGGGGGCATACCAAATATTAAGATATTCTGAAATTCTTGTACATTTTTCAAAGATTCAACTTTTTGCCCAAATTGTTAAGATGATATTATCATTTGTAATAAAAAATCTTTGATTAAATTCAAATAGAATGCACAATAGAAGCATTTTCACAGTGGTCTCAGATTTTGAATCCCACTGAATCTCTGCCAGGGAATATAGACCCTGGGGAAGATGGCTTTTACAGAGAAATTCCTTTCTACATTTGGATGTATATGTTAGCAGGTAAAACATTGAATTCTTAGGTGGGTGCATCACCTGAACATATGATCTTGAAAGATTTGGGCATCTGGCAAAATAACAGGAGCACTAAAATATGGTTTTATGCTTTGGAAAATGGTTGTCAGTAACGGAATGTGGATATTTATTGGAATTAAGCATGCAAAATCACCGGTATGGTCCTTTAACAACCAGAATATTTTTGTTTTTTTGTTAATCTATGTGTTGGCTTCAATAAGTGAGAACTCAGTACTGAATATGTAAATCATCTGGCTGCAGCTTAGCAAACATATTATTAAAAGCTGGCAAATCGCAATACAAAAACATTTGAAACAGTATCAACTATCTTCAGTTGCTGAATTAAGGCCTTTTAGAATAGTAGCTTTCATGTTGGCTGTTAGTCATGGTGGTGTATAGTAGGGGTGTGTGTGTGTACACACAGAAACAGTGGGGGACCACTGCACTCTATGTAGGGGCCACTGTGCTTCCCTCCATTCACAAATCAATGTTTAACCCGCTGGCTAAAAGGCCTGGCAGGGGAGAGGGAGGCCCAGTCGGCGGGGTGGGCTATGAAACCATCCCTTTGAGAGATGGAGATGAGAGGGAGGACAAAGGGAACAGGGGAATCCTTAAAATAAACCTCCTCTGGTGAAGGCATCTCCTCCCTGCTGCTAGGGCAGAGTAGAGAGGTTAGAGAGAGAGAGAGAGAGAGAGAGAGAGAGAGAGAGAGAGAGAGAGGTGCTTTGGCAGGGAATGTCATTGAAATTTATAGTGGGGAGCATGGTTAGGTAATGTATAGAGCAAAGACAGGACACAGAGTCAAATGGACAATGGAAGGGCTAAATTGGGAGGGGTGTGTGTGTGTNTGTGTGTGTGTGTGTGTGTGTGTGTGTGTGTGTGTGTGTGTGTGTTTGTGTGTGGTGAACAGGCTCAGTGGAAAGAGTGACAGAACACAGGTAACTTTTTACACGTCCTCCATCCCTGCATCCGTCCTGCAGGAATAGTTATAGATTTAGTAACAACTTACAAAAAGGTACAAAAAGCAAATCAGAAACTAGCTGCTTATTCTCAAATAACGAACAAGTTGTTGAATAACTCAGAATGAAAGCACACCAGTGTGATTTGGTTTGAGATATCCAAGAAGCTGCATATTGACCATGGCATAAAACATTTCTGTACAAGATTGAGGCCATGATACACAAGGAGGGCATTTTTAGCTTTCATTATAATTTCATTCTTTATCCCCCTTTTTCATGCATTTTTGGTTTTTGAACATTCATTTACTCCTTGTATGTCGTGCTGCAAGGCTCCATGTTGCTGATGGGTGAAGTATTTAATGAGGTCGACAAGGTTGTGGAGCAGAAAGAGAGAAGAAAAGGAAAATAATTCTGCCAAAATCTTATATATGAAATTGCTCCACTATTCAGTTCAGTTGACAGCTGATGTTGTGGTCAAGACCATTACCTTGAGAACAAGTCAAACCATTGATAGCACACTGTAATAAACTAAAAATTTGATGAAAAGATGGATTGAAAAAAAATTGCCAAGTGGCATCATGGCCGAGGTTAAGATTATTCTTTTATAAATACCCAAACTTGTGTATCCTGCTACTTTTCTACTCAATTCAATACTTGCTTTTAAACCCTCCATCTCCTCATCTGCCACCACACACACACACACACACACACACACACACACACACACACACACATACACTCCTTCCCCCCAGCATGCCGCTACCTAAACATCCCCAGAATTCTTTGACAGTGGCTGCGCTGTTGCTTGGCAACGGGGCGACGGACAGCGTCATCCAGGGAGTATCAGAGAAGATGAGAGGCAGGGAGAAGTCGACACTAATCTCACCATTTACTTTCTACAGATGCGATTCAGGGATGTTTTCAATTAGCTTTAAATTTGTAATCTTATATCAACATGTGCAAGTGAGTCTAAAAATGCAAAAGGAAATGCACGTGTATGTGTGAACCAGATCCAATATAAACTTCACAGATTTTGCTAAGCTAACACAGAAATGTTTGTCTAAATTAATTGCTCACAAAGATTCACATTTACTCGTACTACATGTTTTTTTTCATAGGTATTGCAGAGCATCTCTTCAGATACTGAGCGATGTAGTTTTTCCCCAGTCATTCTTGCAGTGATGTGATCTCATGATGTGTAGCCGCCATCTTCATCCGTGTCCTTTTTCCTTTAATGTGTTAGACTTACTTTGCTGTCATTGTTGTTGCATCTTTTAGTTTATCTCTTTGGCTATAAAAGGGGTTTATATGCCCAAGACTTAGAGGAGTTTGTAATCCTTCAACAGAAGTTATGAATGACCAAATTGGAGTTACAAGGCTTTTGTATGCAGTACAGATAGTGACATAGATGATGCATTCTGTTGATGAAGAACAATATTATAACTTTATAAACTTTGTTACTCTTACATAAAGGCAGCAAGTTTTAGCTTATATATGTCACCTACTGTACAAATGAGGAAAATCTTTGACCAACAGGTGACAGGTATTTGACTGATAGTAGTAGAGAAATAACATATAAGACAGACCCATGTCTGAAACCAAGCTGAGAACAAAACTTTGGCTTTTGATCCAAAACTCAGTCTCAAAACACAAATGATGCAATAAAATCTTATCCAAGTGGAGTTTGTTTTCACAGAAAGCTGCTGTGGGACTTCCTCGTCATTTCAGTTAACAAGAAATAACACTTTAAAGAACATGTGTCCTTCCTGGGACTTCTTATCACCAAATACCTTTCTTCTAGAACAGAATATTTTTTATTTTTTACATCAAATAGACGCCAATGAATTGGCCATTTGTTCCCCTTAGCAAAATAAAAACTGAAGAGATTTCATCGAAAAGTTCTGCAAATTTTGATGATAATCTGCTTTATATTCATAAAAAGTGATAATGTAATCATACCTGTATGTCTGCCCTCACAATATGCCCAATGCCCTTATAATCTCATTAGTTCAGGCATCACCAGAGTCTTCAGTCTGAGTTTCAACATCTTCGTGCTGACTAAATGGTGTGTCATCAAGACTGGACTTGATGCATACAGGTCATTTTTTTACTGAAGCAATTCTCTTTAAGTGCTTGAGTCAAGCAGCAGTATTGGCCACCTGGGGTAAAAAACCGCCAAGCCCACTGGCCTTGTAGTCAGTTTATCTATACTACTGCCGGCTCCTCAACATCCTTTCTTCACACTGTCCATTGTGTCCTGAAATAGGGTGTGTGTAAGGTTGACTAGTTGTGGTTTACACATAATTGGATTTTAATTTATTACAAACACAAATGCAATTAAACAAGCACTGACAAACATCCGCTTAGAGTTCATGTGCAGAAAAGCAGTTTACAGATACAGAAAAGCAGGACTTGTAAGAAAAAAGAAAAAGGAAATTTTGATTTTAAAAAATCCTAGACATGATTTTTAACAGAAACACAGATCACATAACAAATGTGGATTTAAATGTTGAACTTAAGCGTAACTTTAAGATGTTTTCTTTCAGTATTACCATTATGTGCTGCACTGCACTACATCATTATATTTAAGAAGAAAAAACTGCATTTGACTATGGTTAATGGTTACTTTGCGGATTAAGACTTTCATTTCAATTAATTTCAATTCAATTAAAGCAGCAGAATTGTCTTTGCTCATTAAAATGTTTGAAACTCCCATTTGTCAGCTGATGAGGAACTAAGAAAACAGATCTGACTTTTTTGATAATTTGCAATGAATCCTCCCAGCTCAGGAAATATGCGGGAAGGTGCTCTGAAAGTTACAGGAACATTCTCTGTGGGTTCAAGTGAACATTCCCAGATGAAAGTGTTTCCGAAGGGATCTAGAATGTTGCAATTAAGCAAAAGGCAAGGTTCCCAGAACTTTTCCCAGAGGTACGTACTGGCATGGTTTTACAAATATAGTAGAGAGAGAATGTTCAGGGAACATGAGGGAACATTGTGGATAAACCTTCTGGGAATGTTCAGGGACTAGTAAACCATACCAGAACGTTCCCCAAAGGTTCTTTTGAAGTTATAATAAATGTTACCAGATGGGCTGTGTGAATTTTTCAATAAGGTCTTACAGTTTTCTCAACCAACAAATGGTCACGGCAATACAGTCAAAGAAGACATGAAAAATAGATCACCGATGCAACGGATTGGTTGGATGCATGTTTGGATAAAATATGACTCCTTATGTTATGAAAATGCTGCACCCCTCAGATACAAGAAATGAGGCGGGAGCCAATAAGAGAGCCTGAGCTCAGTGGAGCTGCTGAGTAAGAGGGTGTGTGCCACGGCTCAGACCTTGAGTGACAGGTATTGACCCTCCCAGCCAAAAGACGTCTCTGTGGGAAACACTATTGATTATTGCCACAGCAATAAAGGTCCTGGAAGCTTCTGAGAATGTCACGACTCTGCACCGCCTACCAGCTCTGGTCCCAACGTACCAAAGACAAAACACTTCCATTCCCACAAATCCTAATCTGTGGCCCTATGCTAACTCCAAAGCATTTTGACAGGGTTTTGGTGGCACAGTTAATGCTTGATGGGCAAGGATGTGCATTTGCCTGAATTAGGATTTTTTTTGTGTGTGTCTACATGTGTGTGGGTCCATGGTAGACCCTCCACCCTCCACTTTGCTGTGACATTGTGTAATCACATGAAGTAAAGCCACACAACATATACACAAATCCTTAAAGAATTTTGTATGTCTTGCAGTTTATCCACATTCACTTTTTCTGTCTTTTTTTTCCATTCTTTCTCCTGCCTCTCTGGTTAACACCCTGACGGATGTCCCTCTGCTTTCTCTGCCTCTCCCTTTCTCCCTCTTTTCTCTCAATCTCATTCATACACACACACACACACACACACACACACACACACACACACACACACACACACACANACACATACACATTCACACACCCCCGCACACACACCATTGCCACCCTTGACCTCGCTGTGAAAAGTTAGTGCACCCACGGTTGAACTCTCCCAGATCTGGCAGCCACAAATGCTGGGAAAGTGCCACTGACATATGTGTGTGTGTGTGTGTGTGTGTGTGTGTGTGTGTGTGTGTGTGTGTGTGCGTGTGTGTTTGTGTGTGTGTGTGGCAACAGTTGGGGTGTCATGAATGGGAGAGATTTGACCCTCAACCCTTGACCTGTCCAGAATGGTGCCTCCCC
>VXCM01000072.1:149326-324994 GCA_014773175.1 Lucifuga dentata | reverse complement strand
CCCCACCCCCACACACACCACATACACACACAACCCAACACAATGCCTAACAGCATTATTGCTAGCCGATGATTGTCATCATTCATCATTCATTCAGCCCGCCAAATTTATTTTACAAAACTTTCCTTATTGTTACCCTCTGTCTTCCTTTCTTTCCTCTTTCTGCCCCCCCCCCCCCATGAGGTCTAGATCAGTCTGATTTTGAATTTTCACTTGCATATTTTGCATATTAGCATCCTTTAGCATTATTAGAGCAGGAATGGTAGTTTTAAGACATTTACTCAGTATAAACGAGCTAACAATCTGGCAGCTGCTTGATTGAAACATTGTGGGAATAAACTAGAATGGGCTCAAGCTTGTGTGATTCTATTTCAGCTTTCATTTGATGGCAACCTTAATATTGTTAAGGGCAGGGGTTTCCCAAGGTGGGGTCTGGAGGCCTCCAGACATCCTTTAAGGGGTTCCTGGGGCCCTTGGTCAAGTTTTGAATGAATATTTTGACCCACCATGTTGAGGATGCAAGTGTATAACACCCATAAGAGAGCAAGGAGGTTATTAAATATGAAATGAAAAAGTTGTTTGAGTTTGGGATTGACAAATCTTTCACCAACTCAAACTTTCTGTTTGGCATCTTCTTTCCTTTGTGATTAGTGGTAAGTCAGTTTTTGTTTTCTAAGCTGAACACAGCATTTATCCAATATTTCTAAGACTTGGTTTCCCTCATCATGTCTTCGTGTGACATCATCTTAATTTCTTGGCAATTTTGATATTCACGTTTGCTGTTTGAGGCAGTAAAATTAGGAATTTCATGACCTTGTTCAGTCATAAGTGGGCCAACACCATGGCCTCTTGGTTTACAAATTTGAATGCCATTCCTCTCATAAAGCCTATAGCTAAATAAATACACCTTATGCTCATGAGTGTCACCCAGTCTTCTTCACACTCAAATGAGGAGCTCATCTCAGTCTGTAGCTTCTCTTAAAAATGCTAAATAAGTTACAGATTTTCCAAAATTAAAAGAGGTAAAGCAAGGCTATGAGGACAGAATCCAGAAAGGGGATATATAAATGGAAAAAATGACAAGTTGCATCTAAGATTTTGAGGAGAACTTATGGCTAAAATCAAAGTTGCATTTAAAACACACTAATTTTGTTAAGAGCTGTCATAACTCCAGAGTCATGTCCAACAATAATCCCACTCCAAATCATTCACTTCCACCTCTGTTTGAGTTCTCTTTATTTCACATATGCAACCCATTCCCATTTCAAGAAACCCACTTTAGATTTCATTATTTTAAATGGTCCTTTTCCAAATTGCCTCTCTCAAGTTTAAAAATCCTTGTCAAAATGACTTTTACCCATCACCAGATTTCTTGAACAACTTAATTTTTTAAGAAATGTTATTGTGCTTTAATCATCCACATTCTATAAGTGACAATGAGCACCTCCTAGCAGTAGTAGCAGAAAGATGTTTGCTTTTATTTTAGAGACCTCAGTCAGGCTTTTGATACAATTGACCTCATGATGCTGATGAGTCATCCAGTGGGTTGATGGTCTCACAGGTATGGCTTTTTCTCTCTCTCAGCTCCTCTCTTTCATTCATTTCCTGTGCAGTTGCTTGGGGCTTTATCTATTTCCAGTCTTCTTGTCCATATATAAGCTTCCTCTGAGCCAAATCAAAATATAAAATATTTTTACCTGATGCCATAGTCTGGCAATCAGACCCATCTAATCACACTTCGAAGATGTGTGTGAAGTCAGGGTCTATACTGACATCATCAGACAGTACCTGGTGTATTTTTCCTCTGTTAGCCCAAAACCTTGATGTGACAGCTTAACAGCTTTTCTCAGTTACGAAATCCAATTTACAGTTGAGAATTATTTTCCAGTTTCAGGACCATCCTGTAAATGTCTGACCTTAGGAAACTCATTCACACCTTTTTATGTTCCGAGCTGGAGTATTTGAATTTATTGTATTCTGACATCAGGCAGGTATGCGTTTTTCATCTTTCTCATCTCTTTCTCATTTGCAGCCACATTATTATCTAAATCCAGTAATTAATGTTGTTTCTGCATCTTTATTCAGCTTTGCATGGTGTTTTCATAAGTACATTTCTGATCTTCAGTCCCTTCATATTTACCGCCAGATCCCTCAGATTCTCTAATGAGGGAGGTCTCTCAGTTCCAGGGTCATGGTAAACACTGATCGGAGAAATGATTAACATAAAGACAATATGAAGCTTGCTAAAAAAAAAAAAAAAAAAAAAAAAAAAAAAAGCATATTTATTTCAGCTTGTAGTGAACACACATACACAAGAGTGCTTATGGAGCAAAAGATTAACATCAAAAAATTGAGAGTTAACCTTTATCAAAACACCATATCTGCAAGATCAAACGATATTTTAAAAAATTCATTTTACTTCTGATGTTCACTACTTTTTGTACATTTTCTTATTTTGCAATGATTCATAATAGTGCTTTGGTACATACTGTCTCTGTAGTCTTTAAAAAGCTGTTAAAAGTTGACTTGATGTGACTTGTTCCTCTAAAGATAAGCACTGTAACTGCATGTATGAATGAGCATTTTGAATGAGAATTTCACTGTCTCAGTCGCACTTCTTAAAATTAATACCAAACATGTTTTTAAATTGGTAAAGTCTGATTAAATGGGCTCTAGTGTGGAGCTTGAGGTTCCTTACTGCTAAAAACCTCTGATATGAGGTCAAGGGCCTCAGTAATGTGCTAAACTTGAGTTATGAGCCTTTTCTTGAACCAAAGCTTCCCTCTGCTGGCCAAACACTGAAATTGCTGTCAGGGAAAAAAAAAAAAAAACGCACCACAAACTACCATGTATGTTGAATATGTTGAATATAATTTTATTTCTTCTTTTTTTTTTTCTTTTTCATTGGGACACTTAGGAATTAAATGTCAGAAAAATTTACAGAACATAAATCAAATGCTTAACTTCATCATCATGGATGCATATACAAAATGTAAATTTAGCAAGACTAAGTAAGCCATGTAACAAGTACAAAAGTTTTTTTTTTAAAAAGTATTTCTTTTTACAGTGTAACAATGTATTATCACATGGTATTGCCATCACGAATTTAATAATAATAATAATAATAATAATAATGATACAAGAAATAGAATATGAAACAAGCATAAAATACTGAGAAAGAAAAGGGAAAAGTAGAAAATAATAGCATGATTAAAATCGTAAGCAAGAAAGACAAAGTCAAAAAAAAAATTAAAATAGATAATAGCATAATTTAAAAAAAATTCAATAAATGTGTTTCTCTTTTTAAGAAGAATATTTAAAAATAATAATAAGCCACTTGAGCCTAAAATAATACTTTTCTAAAACTTTTATTTTTTTTTGTGGAAATATTTGTCTTGGTTAATTGGTTAATGGAGGTTATAGACTGCCCCCNTTTTTTTTTTTTTCCCCCTCTCCACACAGGATACTACATCACAGGAGAGATGCGCGTCTGTGGAATTTATGGGGGACAATCAGGCCAAAATACGCCTTCATCCTTGAATACCACTCAGGTTTCTGCTTCTTCTTCCTCTTGTACAGCGGAAGTTGTAATTTAAGACCCTCTTGGATCAGATCTGGATTGGCGTTTGGAAAAATCGAGCCAGCTTGTTCAGAAGAAGGGGGNACCCTCTTGGATCAGATCTGGATTGGCGTTTGGAAAAATCGAGCCAGCTTGTTCAGAAGAAGGGGGAGTTTAAGATTTGGGAAAGCCCTTTTTTTCTTGGAGTGCTGACGCGTCCAGAGTCTACGATCTGTGGTTTACAGCGTCTACCATGTTCCTTCGCGTTTTACTTTTAGGAACCTTCATTTTCAGCGCAGCTTGTTACTTTATTGAGGAAAAGTATCCGGAGGAGTCCAACATGCAGCCGCCTACGATCGTTATCGCAATTATTGCCCGAAATGCTGCTCATTCTCTGCCCTTCTACCTCGGAGCTCTGGAGAGACTCAACTACCCCAAAGATCGCATCTCTGTGTGGTGGGTTTCTGCACGACATGCTCATGACATTTGTGCGGAAGTTTCCTTTATTTATTTATTTATTTATTTACTTACTTACTTACTTACTTACCTGACTATCCAAAATCTCGATCGTATTTAAATTAATTTCTAAATCACGCGGCCCGGTCCTTCTCTTTTCCCCATGCCCCCTTCAAATCCTTTCCACTGCGCCACATTATTTCCCATACACTGTGGATTACATCACATTTGATGTTCTGTAGATTTCACACTAATGGAGCAGGCAGCTTAGTTTTGTTTTTAAACACTCTGGATATTAAAACTTACAGTAACTGTCCTCAGAGTACTTTTGCATTGTATGTCTCTGTAGAGCACTTCTTAAAATATTAATGTCATAAAGTTAGACTGAGGTTACTTTATTCTGTTGATACTTTTAGTTGTGATGGAGACTTTAGGCAAGATAGGTTCCCTAAATGGCTTTTAATTGTGTTTAACTTGTTTTTTTTTTCTATTTTTATCTGTCCCTGGGTTTTAAATTGTGTTTAAACATGCCTCTATTTTAATATTGCCTTATCTATGCAATATGTCTATGCTTGTGTGTGTATGCAGATATGTCTGTCTTTGTGAAGCACTTTGGTGCAAAAACCGTTTGCTTTTAAAGTGCTATATAACTGAAATAAACTTGAAACTTAAAGATATAAAGTAGAGTATATAGATATAAAATGATCTTGTTATTCTTATTTATGCCTTCCAAACTAACCCAAGCCCAGTGACTTAAAAATGGGTCAAGCTTAGTCCAAAAGAGGAAGGTCCATAAGAATTCCTCAGTGCAAAGCTTTAATTAAAGCCAGGGTGACTATCTGTAGCTTTGGACAGTTTGGACAACTTTCTGTCAAAAATCATAGTGGCATCCATTCTACATTGACATACACATGCATGCATGTGTGCATGCAATAGACTGTGTAATATTTCATCCAGAAGTAATAACAGCTGGAAAATAGGCCTAGGAAATTTCAGAAACCAACCAGTGATTGCCACTCAGAATCAGCGAGATAAGCGTATGATTTGTAAGAAAGCTTTTTGTTTTCTTTCTCAGATTTCTTCAGTTTTGCGGACGTACATTTATACTGTATTTATCATTCTGCTTTGTCTTTCAGGGCAGCCACAGACCACAACTCAGACAACACCACAGCCATACTCAAAGAGTGGCTTACTGTCATGCAGAAATTTTACCATTATGTGGAGTGGAGACCGATGGACCAGCCCACGTAAGTCCAGCAATCTTCATGAACTCACTGAGCTGATTCATTGAGCTTTATTTACTCTAAGCATCTGGGTAGAAATGGCAGGAAACTTGTGCAGCTGAAAGAAAGTAAGCCTGTAGAGCATTGTATCAGGATCAGCTAAGGCCTGAACTCCAGATGTGTTTGTTGGTTTATTTAAGTTATCTTGGAGAAGCAAGCAAGTACATCATCCAAAATGCAAATGTAACTGAGCTCCATTGAACTGTTTACCAGAATGACATGTTTTAGGGGAAACAGGTCACAGCCGCAGTTCCTGCATCAACCTTACCAACTTTTTTCATTAGTCATGGAAATTTCCAAGCGCATTAATTTCAGTGTGCAGCTGTCGATCGTGATGAAGTCATTGTATTGCTTAAAGGTAATGATTCTTTTCACTTTGCCTGCATAAGGAATTATTCAGAGTGCCTCCATATGTTCATATGCTTACTCTGTGTGGATGTGGACATCTGTGTGGGGGTGCACTAGTGGAAATCATCTGTGCTTCTGTGCATGTTAGCATAGTGTCATGTATTTGTGTGCTGTTATTTGCCAAGTATGCTGTCATTCACTACACACATACAGCATTCACACATATAGACACACACCTGCTGTCATTTTTGCATCTTTTACTCTTATTGTACTTTACATAGTGGTGACTACATCAGTTTTGTAGAATGCCTGACTTGAATATTTATAATGTCATGATGTTCTGCTGTCATATAATTTGTCCCCCAAATTTTGTCCTCTACTTTATGTACCAAAATTGCATTGCATCACAGCACTGGATACTTTCTGTCTCTACCTGCTCTGCTCCCACCTGATTAGCTAAACCAAAGTGTTTAGCCAGTCAAAGATTTGGGATACGCCAAATGTTGATCAAGTGAGGACACTTATGAAAAATATGCAATGCTGTGTGTCCTGAGGAGCAGGACTGAGAATCTAGGTCTTCATGTACCAGCAATAGAAGTGGTTCAGTCTGACTCATTAAGTTATAAGGAACTTACAAACCAATAAAGGACCATACTGGCATGGTCCATGGACCATATGTTGCATGTTTGAGCCTAATATATTCAATTTGCATATACATGTTACGTTACTGACAACCATTTCCCGAAGGATAAAACCGTATTTCAGCTTTCCTGATATTNTGTTACGTTACTGACAACCATTTCCCGAAGGATAAAACCGTATTTCAGCTTTCCTGATATTTTGCAAAATCTTTTAATCTTTCCAAATCAAATATTCAAAAGATACACCCACCTTAAAAAATCAATGTTTTGCTACATGTATGAAAATTAAATATATTAGCTCAAACATGCAAAATGGATGGTATGGTCCTTTAAAATTATATACTAAACAGTATATCTTGTGTGTTTCCGTCTAAGGTCTTATGCAGGAGAGCTGGGTCCTAAACACTGGCCCAACAGCAGATACGAGTACGTGATGAAGCTGAAACAAGCAGCACTCAACTTCTCCCGAAAACGCTGGGCTGATTACATCCTGGTACTTTATCAAATAATCTTTCTTATGAGTGTAATATTCAGCTCAAGGATCTGTCATGTTGAATTCCTCTTTTATCTTCAGGAAATATGCTTCATCTGAGTAAAGCTTTTGGTAATAGTTGTTCCAGAGATGACAGTAATGACACCGTAATCATTCTCTCTGATTTGCTCTCTTTTCTTCTCCTCACTCATCTCCTTTGTGTTGTTTTTCCATTCTCTCTCTTTCAGTATGCTGACACAGACAATGTCCTCACTAACCCAGACACGCTCAAGCTGCTGATAGCAGAGAACAAGTCAGTCATCGCTCCTATGTTAGATTCCCAGGGAGCGTATTCCAACTACTGGTGTGGTATAACCCCACAGGTAAGGAAAACTTCAGATTGTAACATATAAATGTCTAGTGGAAGCAAACAGTTACATAAAATAAAAGTTATAATCAAACTTAAAATAATATAATATAATATAATATAATATAATATAATATAATATAATATAATAGTTACATAACAGTTATATTCTGTAATTTAATGCAGTTATTGCATTGTAATTGTTTTTATTCTGTTATTGCTTTTACTGTTTCTGTTACTGTTTTACTATGTAAAGTGCCTTTGAGTACCTTTTAAAGTACTATACAAATAAACTGTATATTATTATTATTATTATAATAATAAAAGACTGACTCATGTGTCATTACTTCTCATGCAGATTTCAGTACTTTTGAAGGTAGAATACATGCACAGTCCAAGAGCAAACCATCTTATTGTAATAATTTGCAATGTAATGCAGTACAACACAGGACAGGTATTAGATTTTCTAGGACAGATATCTAGATTCCCTAAATACATTCATATTTCATCATTGTTTGAACGCCCATAAGGAAATATGTGTTCCGACTCTGCCGATTTCACACATTAAATTCAGTTTATTGGTCTTGGGGACACTGCTCAGCATGTGAAAACAACCGTGTACAGACATTTTTGGCTGTAGAAGGCAATGTGTAAAGTCAAGGAAGTTGACCCTTAACATCACAACGGTTATTTCCTGTGCCTCACTATGAAACTAAAGCAATAACAAGCCATTAAAGCCATAGATCCTGTCCATCTCTGTCTCTGTCTTAGGGCTACTACCGTCGAACAGCTGAGTATTTCCCCACCCGCCACCGTCACAGACTTGGTTGTTTCCCTGTGCCCATGGTCCATTCCACCATGCTGCTGGATTTAAGGAAGGAGGGCATGAAGTCACTGGCTTTCTACCCGCCTCATCAGGATTACTCCTGGCCCTACGATGACATCATTGTGTTCGCCTTCTCCTGCCGGGCTGCAGGTTTGTTCACGTTGGTTTGTGGCTGTGCTTTGTATTTGAATCCCCTTAAAAGACAGAAAGAGAGGGCGAAATAAAGACGATAGATTATTGTGTTTGGTCATTTGATTGATTGATCAATCTTTGATGCCTATCAGAGATACAGATGTACCTCTGCAATAAGGAGCGATATGGCTACCTGAATGTTCCAGCCAAACCTCACCACACCTTGGAAGATGATCGCCTCAACTTTGTCCACGTCCATCTAGAGTCCAAGAGTAAGCGCAGATTGATTTACCATTTCCTTTAATAGTTTGCTTCTTTGTCTCCATCAAATTCATTATTTTATTTTGGTTCAGCTTTAATTTATTGATTTTAACTTCTTCTTTGCTAATTTGCACCCCTTCTCTGCCAAAAAGTTGATGGTCCTCCCATGCACCCATCACGCTACATCCATCTTTTCCCCAAACAGAGAGACCTCATGGGTTTTGATGAGGTGAGAGAGATTGTATCTCAAACTAATTACCCTAATTTTATAGATGGGAAGGTATGATGTGTAAAAATGTATTCATCAAATGTGGTCTGATCTTCACTGAAGAGTTCAGTGACTTTTTCTTGCCATTGTATATGTACAAACTTGCAATAGTTTGAGATCAGAAATGAAACCAATGCACAGTAATGTTGGCAGGTAGCTTGCACGGATATCTAATCATTTGACGCCCTCTTTTCAGATATATCTGATCAATTTGCGTCGTCGCCTCGACCGCAGAGAGAGGATGTTGTACTCTCTGAACGAGCTGGAGATTGACGTGAAGGTGGTGGACGCTGTGGATGGAAAGTGAGTTTTGTCTCAGGAAAAGACTCAGTACAGTGAGAATATTTCTCTGCCTGTATTTTGATCTCTAGCAGTTTGTTGGGATGTACTAATTGATTGGGGGTTCAATTTGGTTCATGATTTTGGGTTCATTCATCGATAATTACCTCTGCCAAGGAGGTTATGTAATCACGGTGTTTGTTATATCTCTGTTTGTTAGCGGGACATGTCAAAAAGCTATGGACACATTTGGATGAAATTTGGGGAACAGATAGATAATGTTGAGAGGAAGAAGAATTTTGGAGGTGATCGGGATCATATTCTGGATCAAGGATCCAGAAAAAACTTTTAGCCTATAAAATCAATGCAAATGGGTTGAATTAAACTTGACATGGTGACTCAGTATTTTGAGATTAAAGTCAGAATTCTGAGATTAAAGTCAGAATTCTTACTTTTTTTCTCAGAATTCTGACTTTAATCTCAGAAGTTTTCGTTTTTTTTCAAGTGGCCCTAATCCTCTTCCATAGGGAAGGTATGTGCTTGTTACCATTATTATTTGGAGTAAAAGTTGAATAAATAAAGTAGTTCAGCATCAAAAACTTGAAATTAGAACTCTGAAACCATATTATTATAATATACTGTATTATACCATAATGCCATAATATACTGTATTATTCCTTAGTTATTTACTGTAATGTTATACGTTAAATGGTGTGCATTAGTGGGTATGTGAAACTGTCTGGAGGTAAACCACATGTAAGTGTGTGTGTGTGTGTATGTGTGTGTGTGTGTGCGCGCGCAGTGCACTGAACAGCAGTGACATTAAAATGCTGGGCGTCGACCTTCTGCCGGGCTACTATGACCCCTTCTCTGGACGCACGCTGACCAAAGGAGAGGTGGGCTGCTTCCTCAGCCACTTCTACATCTGGAAGGAGGTGAAAGGACACACACACACACACACACACACACACACACACACACACACCTTGCTCAAGAATGTATAAAGTGATTTATTGGCATCACTCAAAGTGGTTTTATGAAAACAGCGCCGTTTGTGTAGTAAGGAATGCTCATGTTTGGCATCCCCAACACTGTTGCATAACATTTTTACCTCGTACCCTCATTCAAGGCAACTGGATTTGCTGTTCAGTCTTGACATTTTGCTGTTCATAAGTAGCTTCTTCAGTTCTTTATCATTGTTGGGCTGTTAAACAGCATTTATCCTCTGGGAGTCGTTCACACCTTGGGCCAAATGACTCCCTGGTCACATGGGAGTCATGTGCATTCGGGTCTCATGGAGGTTGTGGGAGAGTCATTGGGTCATTAGAGTCACAAGGTGCAAACTACTCAACAGCTGAAGACGGCAGAGTAGAGATGTTAGGACAGCATTCTCAAGCATTTTCCGTCTTGATTTAGATGGCTTCTCAAACTCCTACTTCAAGCCATCTGTCTTCTCTTTCTAAAATGTGTATTCTGTTATCAAAAGAGTGTTTCTTGTGTTTTAGGTGTAGGCAGACATCTGAGTCTGACTTGGCCCTGCTATGATGGACTTCTAGCAGCCCAATGTATAGATCATTGCGGTTGTTGTTGCATGTAGACTATGTTGCTCCGTTTATGTTTAGGTGCTGAATCTTTTGGGTGGACGAGTTTTTGTCTTAGTGTGTTGCTGTTATTAGTGTTTGTTGAAAAATCCCAAATGTTTCTCAGATACTCCAGCCGCTGATTTTCCGTCTGTTTTCCTTCTCCTCTTCATCTGTCAGTCTGGTGATCTGGTTGGATCTTGCTGTTGTCTTGATGAATGATTAGTTAGGGTAGCTGCAAACTTTCAGAGCTTCTCTGAGATGTAGTCACCTGGCCAGCGGTGTAAACGACTCTCAGAGAATAAATGCTGGTTTACTGTCCACCACTGACTCAGAACTGAAGAAGCTACTTGGATGAGTGGCGAAACATCCTAAAGACCAAAGAGTGAGTCCAGTTGCTGAACTACCGCTATTAGCTAGCTCTGATCGAGAACCTTTCAAAGCACATACAGTCACACACATTAAGTTTGAATGAATTTTGAGACCATTCTACATTTTCTCGGTATTCCTTCTCTCACTCCTCTCCTTTTCCTCCATTTCTTTCCACCTCAGATAGTGGACATGCAGATGGATAAGGCGTTAGTCTTTGAAGACGATGTTCGGTTTCAAGCCAACTTCAAACGACGAGTCCTCAGACTGATGGAGGATGTGGAGCAGGTGGAACTGGACTGGGACTTAATGTAAGAGAGACAGAAATGTGTGTGTGTGTGTGTGAGTGGTTTCTGTATTTACTGGGGTTAGGTTAATGGTTAGGGTTAGGCTAATTGTGATAAAAATCTGTAAATATGTCAGTATGCAATCATCACAGTTATCTACGCAACAACGTGATAAAGGAGTTTAAACAGAGTTGTCACATGTTATAAATTTCCCCCATGTACGTCTGTGCATTTTGTATATCTACGTGTATATATGTATTTGTGTATTAGTGTTTGTTTCCGTGAATCAAGTGTTAGAGCACACGTAGTTTTTTTAATTGAAGTTATTCTGAGAGGTTTAAGATTCAGCCACATGTTGAATGCATTTTGGAAATATCTACCCAACAGGAAGATGTGATTACTTATTTCTGTGGTTGCCATAGCCTTCTGAAAACAAGAAAAATGTTTTAGCACACATGGGAAACAAATGCTGCAGATGCTTTCGCTCTCTGACAACCAAAAGGCAAAATACAACAGATTCCACTAGTCACGGTTTTGAAGTTGCTTTATTGTTCTTCATTTTGTTCTTCTCTTCATCTTCTCATTTTTATTTGCGTTGAAACACTGCTTTACATCGCCTCAGATACCTGGGCAGGAAGCAGGTAAATCCTGCCAACGAGGAGGTGGTGGAGAATGTTCGTAACTTGGTGATGGCTGACTACTCCTACTGGACGCTGTCGTACGTCATCTCCCAGCAGGGAGCCCAAAAACTTCTCAACGCTGAGCCGCTTTCCAAGATGCTGCCTGTTGATGAATTCCTACCCATCATGTATGACAAGCATCCCAAGTACGTACAGTTTATGGAACATAATCACACACACACACACACACACACACACACACACACACACACACACACGCTCTTGCAATGAGCTGCATACGTTCAACTCATATTTCTCTGAGATTTATCTTCCATCAGTGTGTGGATGTCTTGGGGAAACAACAAATGAATCAAAACTGTTGCTACTGTTTTGAAATTGTTGATTGATGCTATCTCAGCTGCTTTACCATTGCTATGTGTAATAGTTGTGTGCATAAACTAGACCCATAAGCAGACTTGAAAAGAAGGTAAAGGTAAAAACAGTCTTTAGTGGAGAATCAGGTAGAATTAGAGAGCGGATATGGTGACTAATCCAAAAAGGTTGGCAGGCTGATGATCTGAAACCAAGTGGCAGGAAGACAAAAGTATGGCAGTATGGCAAACAGGCAGAAAGAAGGCTAGAATACTCAAGCAGTGCTACAAAGACTATCTGGGAGAAACCAGAGGCTAGAAACTCAGGGGTGACACCTGGTGGACAGGTGGAGGAAGACAGGCTCTGGAATGGCTGATTTTTATAGCGTACAATGAACTGAAAACAGGTTCATGTGCTGAATGAGAAAGGCTTTAGCTGTGTGTCTCTATATTTGTTACTTTAAATTCAGTCATACTGAGTAATTCTAAGGATGAACTCTCTTGCAGTGCCACGCCTCTAAAGCTAAAACCACCTCGTAACCTCAGTTTCCCATGGCTGCTTAAATATGTACACAGTATATATTTAGCATAGGTTTTGCAGAGAGTTTACATTACAGAATTGTCATGAAAGCTGTGTTTTATTTCTGCTGCAGCCTCTCTCCAGAGTTTTGGTCATAGTTCCTAATGTGCAGTTATTCTTGTCGTTCTCGCACAGACAGACCTTTAATCGTTGTTAACATTGTTCTTTTAATGATGCACAGATCTCATGGCTGCATCTCTTTGGTGTAGCTCGAAGGCAGTCTGGATTGGAAAGTCTTATTTTAGACAATGTGGATTGTCACTATGTTTTCAGTTACAGTGTCGTTTCCTTGGTTGTGTTTGTTTGTTCTTCTATTTGTGTTGAACTTACAGGTGGGAAAAATTAAAACAAAAGTTGTCTGAAAAACCAGAAAAGCCTTAGATTCTGCTGGTCCACCAGTATAAAAATGTCTATTTTCTTCCTCCTCTTCTCTCTCCTTTCTCCTATAAGCCAGACAGATGTTTTGTGATAATAATTAACTTTGTGTGTGCACACAAATACAAACAATACAGAGGCCCACTCATTAAAACATTGCTCCACAGTGCTTCTAGTGGTCAAAAACTCCATAGAATTCCTTAACTATCAAGTATGATCAACAGGCTGTTTCTTGCTGCATCTGTATATACACTGTGTCCCATTTCCAACTCTAATCCTCTTAATCCTAAAATTATTCTTATTATCTGCTGTACCAGAAGGTGTGGGAAGTATAGGTAATCTTAATCTAAGGGTTTAAAGCGTGAGTTAGTAGAACAAGAATAACTTTTATTAGAAACATTCTGCTTCATACCACAGTGATGACATAACAGAGTAACCAGGACACATATGACTGTACAGGATGAAATGCATGTTGGGAGAAAAGCCTGCAATCCAGAAGGCCTGGCAGTGTCTGTATGCTCCGTCTGTGGAAAGTTGGCTAATAGTCAAACTCCTAGACGACGCCCCCCTCCCTCCCCCCTCTCTTGTGCATACACCTCTGTGATTCTAATGCGATATGCTTGACTAGTCCACTATGAATGCTAAGAATGGGGCCACATGCCACACATGGTTCCTTTCTTTCATTTAGTCTCCATCTCTTATAAAATCTGTGTACTCAAAATTATGCTTGAAGTATCATCAAAATGATACTTTTTTTCCTTCTTCCCCCTTTTTCTTCCTTTTTTCCCCTTTTTTCCCCCTATTAATGTTATTAATGTTTTCTAATGCTGTTAAAGCTTTCTTTACAACTGTAAATGTTACATTATAGTTTTAAAAAATTTGCAATTGTAGTAAAACAGGGCTCATTTTCATTTATGAGCAACGAGACACAATCAAAATGCTGATTTTCCATGTATAACTCAAAAAAAAACCATAATCTGTCAGTCTCTCTCTCTCTCTCTCTCTCTCTCTCTCTCTCTCTCTCTCTCTCTCTGCAGTGAGGACTACAAGTCCCATTTCCCCAATAGAAACTTGCAGGCCTACAGTACTCGGCCCCTACTGGTCCAGCCGTGTCACTACGCCGGTGATCCTGAGTGGGTGAGTGACACGGAAACTTCAACACTGTGGGATGATGACGCAGTACGCACTGATTGGAGAGGCTCACATAAGACTCTTAAAGGGACACCACCACCTGAAATGGTGTCGACTGCTTACAGGGATGAACTTTAGGGGGCGGCAGACAGCATTGTGGAGAAGATATAGGTCAGAAGGCCATGAGGTCAGGGAATCATGCTGAGAAGAGAAAGTATTATCAGACTTTATTTCAGTCATGACACTGACATGCTCAGTGAAATTTGAACTGGAAAAGACCATATCGGTGCTAAGATTGTTTGCAGAAACAATGAGTGTGGGACGTTGTGCATTGTGGGGGGGGATAATATTCATACAGATGTCTTAGCTGTGTAAATGCTTGATTTGCTCAAGGAATTCATGAGGTCAACTGAATTTTCTCTAAAAAAAAAAAAAAAAANAAAAAAAAAAAAAAAAAATCATTCCTCCTGATTCAGAAGAAAAAAAATTGTGGTAAACTATGCTTGTGAACGTATGTTTCCTATGATTAACATATTAACGGACCTTCCCAGAGGAGAACTCTTCACCACTATCTTCAGGGCTGCACTGTTCACAATCCTGACCAGTCTGCAAAATTCCTGGTAGTTTTTTTAAATGAGTTATTTTCCTGAACATTTCAACTTTGATGAAATCCATACACTCAGTGGCCAAAAAAACAGAAACACCTGTTCATTCACTGCCTGATATTTAAGGGTGTTTTAATATTTTGTTCACCTCATACACTTAAATGGAGGAGCCAAAATATTAGAAATATGGTACAGTAAAACAATAATATCAAATACTAATAGTAAAACAACAGATTCCAGCCTGAAAAATGACCATAGAGCTGAATCAACACCTCTGACACAGTACAAATTATTAGTTTTATAATGTTAGTATTTATTCAACGTAATGCAAGGCACACTGTATGTAATCCTGCATACTTATTCTTTCTTCCTTATTATGAATTCTTCTTGAAGTTTTGATTTGCTACTAGTCCTGTATGATTAGGCCCAGCACCTCGCATCATAAGTAAAACATACAGCCTGATTGGATCGGTGTGCTGTGACTTTTGGTCGCGATGCAAGCTACAGTTTTCCTAAAAAACACGATCAAAGAGCAGATATTTTCTGATTTTTTTTTTTTTTTTTTTNTTTTTTTTTTTTTTTTTTTTTAAATGGAGAGCCATCCCACATATCTGTATCTCGCAAACCATAGGACTTACAGCGACCAAACGTAGCACATAGCTTCAAAATGTCACCTACTGCTCATTCCAAAATAGATACCACTTTTACATTTTGGCCTATAACTTCTGAACCGTAACACATAGATTCAAGTAATTCTAGTTTTGTATGATGTCTGATGTTATACGTTCATTTTCTATCTCTCATTATGTGTGTTGTTTTGACTGCTTATGTCTTAATTTATTTGACGAGTCATTCATGGTGTGATTGACATTATTGAGCACAACATGACATACAACGTGCAATGACTGTTCTGCCACAAACTTAATGGTCGGTCTGGATCAGTCACTTTGGAGACAATGTATTTCAGAAAGAAATCTGGATTCAGATCTTTTGTTATATAAGAAGATGTGAGGATAACAGCGTAGTGAACTGTTCAATAAAAATCTGCCTTCTACACTTTGTTGTCACTGAATGTACTTCATTTTGTTAAAAAAATGTTAAAACATTTTAAATTTAATGTTATATGAGATGACCAAAACTTGTATTGGCAAAATCTACCACTAGATACAATGATTATTATTATTATTTTTTTTTTTTTTAAATTGGGACCAGGGCAAAGCTCTCCTAGTTACTCAATTTTGTGAAATGCTTTCACAGATTTTTGTATTTCTTATTGCAAATTGCCTGTATGTGTGTGTGTGTGAGTGAATGCAGACAGGCAGCTTCTACTTTTAAACCCTATAAATAACATGGCCATTCTTGGGATGCAACAAGTTAAACCAAACCTTATCTGGATTGATGACGCCTCAGAAATGTAGTAAATGGACATTTTTGAGTTATATTTGAGTACTGGGTTAGATTGTCTCATCCCTGTTATGTCTCTGTTAATCTTTTTTTTTTTTTTTNTTTTTTTTTTTTTTTTGTGCCATTTTGTATACACAAATATCTATCAATATCTAGTTAAAATTGGGTAGTCACACAACCTTCTGAACACAGGAGGACATAAATTTATACATTTACCTTCATACGTGACAGCTGTGTGTGCATTCATCTAGTTTAATACGCACACACATACAGACTTGTCAAGATGTTGAACATATAAGCAAGTAAAATATAATAAATAGGTCGTATGTTGCAGCTAGATAAGTCTGCTTCATTCATTTTGATGGCAGGGTGACTTACAAATGTCATTCTGTAAGTTTTAGACTATGCATGATCTCAGTTTCAAGCATTAAGTACACACACACGCACACACTAGAAGGTTTACACCAGCTGCAAGAACCACTTCCTTTCCTGCTCTGGGCTGTTTGAACTGGAGAGATCCCACTCTTACAGGAGGGGTCTGAAACTCTGCGCCTTATTGGCTGCTGACTTGGAGGTGGGGATTTATGACGTCAGTTTGGCAGGAGAAGAAACAATCCTTAATGTGCCTCTTTTTTTCAAAGAGAAAATATTTGCTCAAAATAAGCTCAAGATAATAGACCTGTCAATCCAGTGCAATTAAATGGAAAAATGCAATCCTTCTCTTCTCTTCTTTTCTCTTCTCTTCTCTTCTCTTCTCTGACCTATTACTTACAGATCTGTATTAAGCCTATATTTAATTTAATTTGGCACATACACACACATACACAGACACACCATATACATAACAGGCAGGCATATTTTAATACTGATGTTCTACTTCTGCTTGGTTTGGTCGCTGGACTTTAACAGCTGTTACCCTGAACCACTCCCACCCAGCGCAAACACACACACAAACACACAAACTCACCCTTAACTCACTCTTGGAGGTTATTATATTTATTATATCTAAACAGAAATGATCAAACAAGGAAAATTCAATGTTACAGTAGTCTTTCAGGGACTTTTATTCTTGTTTTAGCTCTGTGTTGTGATAATCATCACCATCACCATCATCATCACCAACAACAACAACCTGTGAGTTTTGAGAGAACCCACTTTTAGACATTTATTTATGTGATTCATCAATGAAATCCATCATGACTATTGCTGTTTTATACTTCCTGTAATGTTTCATTGTTTTTTGTGTCTTTGTAATTTGCCTTCTCTGCCTATGCCTCTTATTACAAACCTGATCGTTCAAGGAGAGGGAACCTGTCTTTGAATTGCTTCTCCTGGGATTTCTTCCAATTTTTTTCCTTATATGATAAGATTTTTTTGGGAGTTTTTGGACTGGGTCGGGAACCGTTGATGTGTGGGCCTGTAAGGCCTTAGAGACATTTTTTGCGATATTGGGCTCTACAAATAAACTTGATTTGACCAGAAAGGTGGTGAGTAGCCAAAAAGGAAGTAATGGAAGATTTCTTATAAAAAAAAAAAAAAANAAAAAAAAAAAAAAAATAGAATTAGATACAATAAAAGTGCTACATAAATAAAAGTTATATAAAAATATTCAATAAATAGGGAGCAGCTTCTTTACAAATACAATCTTTTTTTTTTAATGATGTTTATATTCAGCTTATTGAAATGCTATGTGATCCTAGAAAGTTAAGGTGTTTTAAGGTGATCTGACTTAAAGCCTGTAATATTCCGTCCAGACTGAGTCAGCATTTCGAGTTTATGTGTATAATACCCAACACTGTGTACAGTTTATCCCCCGTTTCCTTTAAAGGGACGTGTGGGTAATGTGATACTGTCAAGAGTCACACCGGCTGGGGAGGAGCAGGGTAGGGATTTACTCTGGAAGCCCACACTCTCAACGCGGATCTCGGCCACACTTAGACGGAAGTGCCGCCTCTGATAATCGGACCTCTTCGGCCGTTTCCTAGCGATCGCTTCTTCCTGCTGACAGTTTAATATACTGTTTTACATTCTGCATCTGACTCATTTCCCGGATCAATTCGAACCAGGCGGAACCGAGGAGGACTGTAAGTGTGCGTGCGATAAGGTGTGTGCCAAAAGAGGTTACGCAACAAAGTTCCCGTTTCTTGTTGCTTTTTTGTTTTGTTCGATTCGATTTAAATTAGGTAGGAGGGAGATCGCATGCAACGTAATGCCACGTTGTTGCAAGCAGCTGCAGGTTTTTGCTGTTGAAAAGACACGTTGCAATTTTCAGTGTGCAGAATTCTTATATCTACATCTGCACACGAGCAAACCGCGCAAAATGCACTGCAGCATTGCATTTCAGGACGTTTTTGTATGCACGTTTAATTTTTTTAAAAGACACTTTTTGTTTTAAAGTTTAAAGTCATCAGTTTAGTACAGGTTGCAACCGACTGCACAGTTTCTTTCTCAGCCATTTCGTCTTGCTCAGTTCAGATATTTGCATGTGCATAGTTTATTAGCTTATTAAAGTGAATTTTTCTCTGATGTAACTCATGGTACTTGTCTAGCCTAGGTTGAACTTTGACCTCTCACCTCAAAGTTGTCAGTGAATGTTTAAAGTTGAACTTTAATCTCTGGAGGGAAATCTTGTTTTTGCTCGTTCTCACAGGGAGTTCACATTACATTCAGCTGCAAACTAGCAGGACCTGGTAGGCTATAACCAGGCTTTTGCTGGCTCAAATCAGGTTCCAGCAGTTGTGTGGATGGGTTGACTGATAAGTCCTGAACTGGACATATAAGAAAGAGAGGAAAAGTTGAAATGTTTTTGTGAAAGTAATGCAATTCCTGAGATGCTTTTGCACTCTGATGTGCCTGCATACACGATAACTGTAGCTATGGCTGTTTTCCAGAATGTGGCTTTAATCTAGTTCAGCACCTGTCTCATCTGAGTTGCCCTCCTCAGACTGCCTCCCCTTCCCAAATATGAAAAAAGCTTTAGCTGCAGCTCGTTTTGCTTACATCATATCAGCTGTGGAGGATGATTGGCCAGTCAAAGGATACAGTCCCTCCAGCACTATTGGCAGAAGTGTGTCCAGTTGGAAGGATGTTGGAAAATACATAACTACTACAACTCTGACTTTGATTTTTCTATGCTAGGCTCGGAACTTACCAGTCAACCCTAGATAGGCATGGTCTCTCTAAGTACTACAATTACAATTAACTGACACTGAATTACAATTAACTGACACAAATGTCTGATCTTATCAGAGTTTTGTCAGTGAAATAATAAATGATCAGCATCAGCTCTCTGATGATTTTCTGTCTCAAAATTTTCTTTTGTGAATCTCTTTGAAAAGCATTGTGTTGTGTTATGATTATATACTGTGTGTATGTATATATATACACACACACACATATATATATGTATATCTTAACTATCAAATCAATCTAATAACTATCTAATCAAAATATAGGCTATATGTGACGTTGTCATATACTGTAAATATACTGTTTTTACAATTTGAAGCTACTTTAGGGTGAAATCTGGGTTTATCTGGTTTTATCAGGAAAGGAATTCAGGACATGAGCAAGACCTTGAGCCACCTTGAAACTCATGACAAGGCTGTACTTTTCTGGCAGGACAAGAATATGGCTTTCTGAAAATACTGTAAATGTCTGACTTTGATTGTAGCCAAACATTATTTTGTTTCTTTCTGCCTGACTGAATGTTCAACTGACTTTGTTTTCTGCCTGTATCTCTTCTGTCTTGTGTCTTCTGACTATCTACAGGGGCCATGGCCTTCCTAGGGAGAGCAGTTCAGAGGATAGCATCGGCAGCGCGGCCTCCTCTCTCTCCTTTGTGCCGGACGAGTGCTCACTCTTATAGCTCTGAGCCCACCCAGGAAAAAAATGTTCCGTACAAGAAAACATTGAAACAGCAGGAGGGATCCTCTACTGGGCCCACTAAACCTTTACCCAGGTTAGGTTGATGAATGGATGGATGGATGGATGAACAGACAGATGGATGGACTGATTGATTTTTTTGATTAAAAAAAAAAAAAATTATTCATATTTAATCACATTAAAATACATCACAACAAGAACAAAACNGATTAAAAAAAAAAAAAATTATTCATATTTAATCACATTAAAATACATCACAACAAGAACAAAACAATAAACCCAGAAGACACAACAAAGCCCAAAACACTACAAAGGAAAAAAAAAAGGCCATAAAGTACCTTTAAGGTAACTCAAAAATGACAGACGGATGGACTAATGATAGATTGATTGATAGATGAGATTAATGTCTGACCAGGTCTGAAAACAGACCATTGATTGTGAGCATTATTGTAGGCATTTTGAAATTCTATATAACTTGATGGTTTGATGGTTATCACTATTGCCTAATAGCAACGAAGGTCCTGGGTTTGAATCAGACTTGGTCCTTTCTGTGTGGATTTTGCATGTTCTTCCCATGTCTGTGTGGATTTCCTCCTACCTCCAAAGACATGCAGGTTAGGTGAATTGGAAACTCTAAATTGACTGTAGTGTGTATGAGCCCTGTGATAGGCTGGTGACCTGTCCAGGTTGAATCCTGTCTCTCGCCCAATGACTGATGGGATAGGCTCCNCCCCCCCCCCCCCCGTGGCCCCGATGAGATGAGCAGATATGGAAAGTGGATGAAATGGAATGGATATAATATGATGAGTGAAGCTAACATTCCAGCTCTGTAACATCAGAATAATTTATCACTGTAATTTCATATTTGTCTGAGGCCAAAATGATGTATAAATAACTAAAATCACCTGAGTCATCATCCTCTTGTCAGGTCAGCAGAAGTGGTGGTAATAGGAGGGGGCAGCCTGGGCTGTCAGACTGTCTACCACCTGGCTAAAATGGGTCTGACCAATGTAGTTCTGCTAGAGCGGGACAGACTTACTGCTGGCACTACCTGGCACACTGCAGGTACAGTGAATATTTGTGCATGGATGGGGCAAAGTATGTTCGTATGCTAATTATCATAAATGCTTTAATTCTAAATCATTGGTTCAAACCGGTAATAGTTGATCTTATTTTTCAATTAGCGCTGCTTTGTGTGTTCATTAGGCCTGCTGTGGCAGCTCCGTCCCAGCGATGTCGAGGTAGAGCTCTTGGCACACACCAGGAATGTGATAAGCAAAGACCTGGAAGAGGAGACAGGTTTACACACCGGTTGGATTGAGAATGGAGGCCTCTTCATTGCCTCCAACAAGCAGAGGCTGGACGAGTACAAGCGTCTCATGTCGGTATGTACACGCACCAGAGAGACTCAATCATAAATCATGGAAACAAGATTTGTCTAGAGTTGGGTTGAATTTAGGTTTTTTTTTTTTTTTTTTTTNTTTTTTTTTTTTTTTTTTGCCAAGAAGTTCAGAAGAATTGCCCTGTACTGTCTGTAGAATGCACATTCCTGTTTGCAGCATTGCTCTGCTTGTGTGGCAAACATAGAAAAGAAAGAATTAATAATAATAATACAGTAAATAATGCATTTCATTTATAGAGGGCTTTTCTAAATACTCAAAAATGCTTACTTCTGCATTTCTTCAGAAATTATCAAAATATTGGAGGATTTCAAAGGGAGTGCATTGAATTGCATCAATTTGCTTTGAGCCTCTCTCAGATAATATTTCCAGTTTCAGATAAAATACATATAAAAATGTTGTGGATGATGGTATCATGAGAGCAGCAGCAGTAGTCAGATGGAATAACATTGTCATATCTCAGGACTGTGTGGGTGTGCAGACTATACATGCCTGATGTTCCCCTTACAGATGTGTTTCATCTGTTATGGTGGTATGGTGTTAACTTACATCTTTATGACTGTTTTAAGTATAAATTTAAAGGATCATACCAGTGATTTTTTTTTGTGTGTGTGTGTTTTAGCCCAATAAATGCAACCCTCATACACTTTACATTATAACCATTTACTAGTGGAGTGGTATTTTAGAATTGCTTTTCCTGCCTTTCTACCTGCCATTGGTTTCAGTTAATTCCAGTACGCTATAAAAATCAACTTTTAAAAACTTGAAATGTGTTTGAGATAAGTAATCCATCACAGCGAACAAGTCGTCCAGTAATGCTGTTGTCAGTTACTTAAATGAACTATCCAACATGGAGCTACATGGGAGAAATATAAAGATATATAATAATATAATAATAATAATGTAATATATTCTTAAGAATATATAAGAATATAGTCCCAGGAGAAAACTGCTTTTATCAAGAAATCAAAATGACCGTGCTTTCTACAATCACGTGTAAGTGTTAGCAGGCAAAATATTGAATTTTAAGGTAGGTGTATCAAACATTTGATTCTAAAAGAGTAAGGGATTTGGCAAAAATAACACAAAAATTAAAATATGATTTTATTTTTTGTAAAATGGTTGGCAGTAACATAACATATAGTATTTATTGGGCTCAATCATACAAAATCACCGGTATGGTCCTTTAAGTGATCTCAGGATACAATAGATAGGACAGCCGATTATTTGTTTGCTTTTTATTTAGCAACGGACGTTTTGGGGCAGCCGCCCTTCTACAGTCCGTTGCTAAATAAAAAGCAAACAAATAATCGGAGTGCTGTCCTATCTATTGTATCTTGACATGTTTTTTTGAGGATTCAGCACCTGGCTTGATACATCAGAGCTGACTGCTTTTCTCCACTTGCAACTCCTTTAAGTGACCTCACCAGACCTCCAGAATAGCTCCAGAGGTGTAATCACCCAGAATACCTGAAAACTCCTGTGAGGGTGTTCAGAGTGCACAGCATTAATCCATCAATTGTTGAGAACACCACCAATATGATGCAAAGTTCTCACAGCCTTCTGTGTCAAAAGTCATTTATGTAGAAAAAACTGATACAATCCTGATAAGTACCAGTAAAACATGTTCTCCAATCATCTCTAGCTGGGCAAAGTTTATGGTATCGAGTCCCATGTGCTATCACCTGCGCAGACCAAAGACTTGTATCCTCTCATGAATGTTGATGACCTGTATGGAACCCTGTATGTGCCTAAAGATGGCACCATGGACCCAGCGGGCACCTGTACCACTTTGACCAGGGCAGCATTGGCCAGGGGAGCCACGGTAATGTGTGCTGGTTTTTTTTTAATTTTTTGACTCTCAAGCCTCCTGATAGGTTACTTCAAAGTTCAGGTTAAGATTTTGTTTTTTTTTTTTTTTNTTTTTTTTTTTTTACCTTATCCGAATTGTCTCTCTCCCTGATCTGTCAGTTTTATGCACTGTTGGATAGTACAGGCTAAAAATAGCCCCCTTATCTGAACAAGACAATCCAGTGTACAGTAGATAATAGTGAGACATGTTTAACTTGTGTACAGCCGACAGCATGTGATGTATAAGTTATTTATGAGCTGCATGTATGAATGGTGGAGACTTTATTTTATACAAAAATAAGGCATGGCAAAGGACATTGTTAAAGTCTAACGAAGTAGTTAAAATAATAAATAATAATTAAAATAAATGAAATAATTAAAAACATGCCTTTCATTGAGGCAGTTGGCATACATAAACAGAAATCAACAGAAATCTTAGACAGTATTTCCTTGTTGTATGTAGTTCATTCTTTGTTAGAAACCACAACCTGTCATGTGAAGTTGAGTGTAGCTGAAAGTAATCTCCTGCGTTGATAGAATAAGTACCAGTAAAACATGTTCATAAGTCTGAACTTATGAACTTCCTTCATCAGACAGGCTTGTTTAATGTGATTTATTTTTGCCATTGTGTCTTTTTGCTCCTCATCAAATCAGGTGATTGAGAACTGCCCTGTTACTGGTATCCAAGTACGGACAGATGACGTCGGTGTGAAGAGGGTGAAGGCAGTAGAGACCGCCTATGGGACCATTGAGACGCCTTGTGTGGTGAACTGTGCAGGTCAGACTTGGATTAGATCAATTACCCAATCATAAAACAACACATGATGAAGAATTATCCCCAAATATGGCACTGAAGTGTAAAAAAAAAAATTAAAAGACTGTCATTTTAAGTGTAAGGATATATGGGGTAGATGGAAGATGACACAAAAGATGAGAAGTTTATATGACCTTGACCTGAAAGAGAAAAGGGTGCTTTGAGAGGGTTGATACTGTGAAGGATCATTGTGAGAATTATAATCTAAATATTTGTGGGGAATTCTCAATTAGTCATGTTGCAATTTTTGAGAGCGTTCAAAGCCAGACACTCCTTACAGATAAAGCAGTTTGAAAATGTTTTACAGACATTTTTGCCCATATTGCATTTGTCCAGACTGAAAGATGCTGTGTTTTGTCTCTGCATTACATGCAGGTGTGTGGGCCACCAAGCTGGGAGAAATGGCAGGAGTCAAAGTGCCTCTTATTGCGATGCACCATGCCTACGTGGTGACAGAGAGAATCGAAGGCATACAGGTATACAGGACCCCCACTCTCTGTTATACCTAGACCTCATGGCTTGAATATGGGTAAAGATCTGTAAAAATGAAATATTTTTCCTGTACTGTTCACATACAGTACTGGCAAATGGCTGAAATGACACCCACGCTGTCTATGTGTGCAGGGACACCACATATCCTCTCTAATTGCCAATACATACCTTAGATGTCTCCTTTTGAATCATTGGTGATTTCTGTCTAAACATGCTCAAACCTAGGACTGGACAATATAAAGGATATATAATTGCATAGTGATATAAAAAAGTCTTCGATGTAAAAATGAGGATGTCGATAGAAAATAGTGCTTGAATACAGTAAGTTAATGACGCTCACACAGCCATTAGCTTGTCAGAACTGGAACAAACTAGCCAGTCTGGTGGTCATAATAACAGCCAGCTCACTTCCTCAAAGCAGCAATTAGCTAAAAGGTGAACACGTCATAGCCCGTGTGGTGATATGTGAGCGAAAGTCAGACAAAGATGGCAGAAAGTGATGAAACTCTAGAGGAAAAAAATCACAGAAAGTAACAGCTCAACAGCCATTACTGTCCCAAAGAAAGTGAACGTTGTAGATAAGCAAGGTAAAAAAATGTCGGCACTGTGACATCATTTTGGTTATGTAAAGTCTGACACAAAAAATTGGCAATGGTCACTGTAAAATTTGTCAGAAACCAGTGCTGATGAAGCTTTGGCTTCAGCCTGAAGCATGGATTTCTCACAGGGCTGACGCACACAGACAAGCTCATTCACACCTACGGTCAATTTAGACTTTCCAATTCACCAAACCTGCATGTCTTTGGAGGTGGGAGGAAACCGGAGCACCCGGAGGAAACCCACACACATACAGGGAGAACATGCAAACTCCACACAGAAAGGACCCAGTCAGAGTTGAACCCAGGCTGGCGACCTGTCCAGGTGAACCCTGCCTCTCGCCCAATGACGGCTGGGATAGGCTCCAGCCTCCCCCACCCCACAACCCTTAATAGGATAAGTGGGCATGGAAAATGGATGGATGGAGTGTGCAGGGTCTTTAACACAGCAGTAGCTTTCTTGCCTTATGACACTTGGTGATGATTTGCCATCCAACCATTGGCCATTTCCAGCACTTATCTGGGTTCAGGTCTTGGAGGCAGCATGCTGAACAACACATCCACCCTCATGCCTTTGCTTGTGTTGTTGGTTCCACATGGTGGCAGGCTCACATTGTTTCTGTGGGTTGAGTGAGATCAGACCTCATAGATGCAGGCCTGAACACCAGATGATTTAGCCTTTAATGATTTATCACGGAGCTATATTGCCTGTTCCAAACAATTTAATACAGAACAGCTACAGTATGCAGAGAAGCTAAAGGGCTGAATAACCTTTTACTCATTAAATCTTTCATAATCTGTAAAGACACTTATGTAACGATTAGAAAAAAGCACTGTTATGTTCACAACACTTCTTTTTTTTTTTTTTTACTAAATGGGTAAAGTAATTACTGTGATATATAACCATATTAAAATATAGTAATATGCCTTGTGACTGTGAGATAGCATAGTGCATTATAAAAGCTCACATAACTCTTGCATTTATTAGGCGTGCATTATAATGCATTATTTACATCTCCAGAGAAAGCGCTCCTCGTGGAAACTGAATTTCCAGCGTGTGCCTGCATAAAGTCTAAATGACCAGCACGGGGCACTATGACACCATTTCTACCATTTCAGTATAACTGCGTAAATGTACCGATTGCTGTGCTTGCTGTGTGTGTGTGCATGCTTTGTGTATAAGGGGGATTGATTGTGTGCGTTTCGATCAATGTTGTGTGTTTAGGTATGGGAGATTTTGCGTGCCTACATAACTCATTTCTGATTCTTGAGTACATGACATCTTGTGCTGTAGTAACTCATTTTGCTGCTGCGAGTCTCTGTGTGTTATTTTCTTACTCGTGTGTGTTGCTGTGCTCGTGTTGCAGAGGCCTGCAGTTTAAGCTACACCGTCAAACCTTCGCTGTCTCAGGCAGTTTATGAGCAGGTTAACAGGCATTGCTGGTATTTCATGTACACAGACATCAGCCCACACACACAGACACACACACTCAAATGCCATCAGGAAATCTGTTCCCATCAGGCTGTGCAACCTGTCAGGTCAAGCATCTCAAGCTGTCTGCGTGCGTTGTCCTGGCTGCCTGAGATAGATGATGATGATGCTTTCAGATTCAAAAATACGATGCTTGCTGTTAATTTGTGTTTGTGTGTATATAGGAGAGAGTGTGTTGAAGTCTAGAGCTCTATATTGATCTGTGAGAGAGAGAGAGAGAGAGAGAGAGAGAGAGAGAGAGAGAGAGAGAGAGAGAGAGAAGCCGTTTTCATCTGTACCCAGAGAGCCATTTGGGTTTGAAATTAAAAGCGCTTGGTACAGAATGAAGACATATCACAAAACATAATTACAGCTTATCTGTTCCTCAGACACTTCCTGCTGTGCTATGTAGATGGATCTTTCTCTATACTGTGTTTTGAAAGAAGGTTTCACAGTATATCAGTAGCAGCATTACCATATGTAAAGAAATGCTATGGATTATTACTATATGTCACTTATTGTAAACACTTTGCACATGTGCCAATACCAGTATATCTATGATATATCTGTGATAAGTTTCATGTACTCCTGTTGTGTGTGTGTGTATACAGGTAAAAAAGTACAAAATTAAAATATTTTTCTAAAAATGTAGAAGCTCGGAATGCCATGGGAAATCTGGGTGAAGTTAAAGGAAAATGAGTTTTTTTGTTTTGCTATTTTCCTTTTGCTTCAGCTTATCTCTGTAATGGAAGTTGTGGCTGCTGAAATGAATAATAGATTAGTTGATGGAAAATAATCATCATAATTTCAGGGTTAGTGCTTTTTATGTTTATTTTATGTTATTATAAAATGAAGTTTTTGTATTCACTTTGGCCGCTGATTGGCCTGCTGACCGTTTCTCTACTGCAGCGTGATGTGTTTGGGGGTTTTCGTGTTTCCACGTTTCTCTTCTTTCATTCCAGAACATGCCGAATGTCAGGGACCATGACGCATCAGTGTACCTTCGTCTGCAAGGCGATGCCCTGTCTGTGGGTGGTTATGAAAATAACCCCATCTTCTGGGATGAGGTAACCTCAAATAACATGTGCACTGTTACTACTTAAGTATTGACTGTCTGTGTGTGGCTGAGTCTAAGAGATGAGGTAACGTCACGTACGTCTCATATTTGACATTGTTTCATTCACTTCATGAATGCTGCTGTATTTACTTTAGATCAAGCTGATATCTACTTGTCTGTCACTCTGACTGGCCTCCTGCCTGCTTGTCTATAAATTCCTTACAGATTTCACACTGTAGGCTTTCTTTCTATCGAAGCATGTTCCTTTGTTCTCATTCTGCAGATGATGGCTGCTTTGATGTTTTGAAATGACAGAAGAAGAAAGAGAAAAGACTCAGCAAGGAGAATTAGCAGGGAGCTGGAGAGAGAAATTGAGTGAAGATGAGCAGGATCGATGCTTTGGATGGATGCAGAAGCTTATGGTGTCTAAGACAAGCATACCGTAGCTTCTTAGATGTAATAATACAGATACAGTATCTTTGTTCACATGACAGCAGCCTTTCTCGGTTCTCATATCTCTGTGACAATCAAGCAATTAAGTCTTAATTAAAACTGAAATTGTTACAGCTTTGATAAAGGGGAGTCCTTTCAGTAGGAGCTGAGTGCTTCTTGGTATAACCAAATATCATTTAAGGACCATACCGGCAACTTTGCATTTTTAAGCCCAATATAAAAACCTGCATACATATTATGCTATAGACAACCAATTTCCAAGACATAAAACCATGCTTTAGTTTTCCTATTATTTTCCAAATCCCCTAATTTTTCAAAATCAGATGTTCAGGTGATACTGTATACTCACTTTAAAATTCAATGTTTCACCTTCTAACACTTGCTTATAATTTTAGAAGGCACGGCCGTTTTCATTTCTCAGTACAAGTTGACGTCTCCTTGGACTATATTTCTTGGCAGAGACATACATTGTCTTCTGTGCAGCTCCATTTTGGACCAGTTAAATAAAGTTACTTTGACAAAAAAACTTAATAGGCATCATGTTTGCTGTGATGGATTACTTACCTCAAGCATGTTTCAAGTCTCTACATGTTGATTTTTTTATAGCGTACTATGAACTGAAACCAACGGCAGTCTAGAAGGTAGGAAAAACAATTCTAAAATGTACCACTCCAGTAGTATGTTATGGGAAATTGCTGCCAGTAACGTAACATGTAAGCAGATTGCATATATTGGGCTCAAACATGCACTATGGCGTGGTATGATCCTTTAATCTCACCTTAAGGCATTGCTTACTTTTAACATATTACATTTTAGGCAATAGGTTTATCTAAACATTGTGATTGACATTGTTTGGTGAAAAACAAGGGACTACTTTTCTTCCTGGAGTGCTGAGGTCATTTCACCATTTGAGATCAAGTTATGGAGGAGGAAAAAGCAGATCGAGGCGAGCTAAGACATAGCTGAAGCTGGCATGCTGGGTTTTTTCATAAGGTTTCCATTTTGAGCAACCTCACTCAGGCAGTGGATTAATGTAGGAGGGAGAATTTTAAGGCAGTCTGTCCTGCATGGCATGAGTTGTCGGTGCTAAAATAGAGCATTTTGGCCAGCTGAGTGGGGAGGGGGGTTGCAAGAGTCCAGATGGTTGCATATTAAAGCTTGGACAAGGAATGAGGAAGGAAAGGTATGATATGACAGATGTTGATTCCCTGATGTGTAAAAGTCTGATTCAACAGATGCTGTGGGATCGTGTTGTGGCTGCAGTGTTTGTCTCTCACACACACACACACATGCACACGCTGTTGGCGGTGTAGAGTCAGGTTTGTCCATAGAAGTCTCAGTGTTCTTGTCTGCAGTGATGAAGAGGAACAAAGAACAGGCATGTCAGTCTTGTTGACATTGATTTTAAAATGGTGCACCATCATCTAATATCCAGCAGCTCACTTTTGTGGTCCAGATTTATTTTATGGGAAATATGAGAAAAAACAAACAGACACGCTCATTGTTTGAAAACCAGTCCTCACTCATTTTAAGGTTTCTAAAGCAGGAGACTATAAGGATACTTTGCTGGACCAAAAGAAGGAACAGTTTAATATCCACGAGCAATTTAGCTTTTCAGTACTGCAATGCTAGTGTTAAATGTTTAACCTGTCAGTTCTAAACATTCATTTATAAATGGAGAAATTATTGTTTATGGTGTGTGCAGCCATATTAGAATGGTGTCAATACTTAACCGGAGGTGACTTTTGGAGTAGGAATCCTGAGTTGAGGGGGTGTTTTTTNTTTTTTTTTTTTTTTTTTTTTTTTGTTTTTTTTTTGTTTTTTTTTCCCCCAGTAGGAGGTCAGCAGTTCCAGTTTCCAAGTGCAAGTCAAATGCAGCATATATACGTATTGTTATGCTTCCTTTACATCTTGCATTCACTATTATTTCACAAATTTAATAATGAAACATGGTATCCGACAGAGACTCAAGAGAGACAGACGGGAAAACCAAGGATATGTTCTTTTTAAAAATTAAATAAGTCCTCTCCTTATCATTTGCTTGGCCAAGACATGGTGGCTTGTTCACCAATTCACCCACTGTGGATTGGTCACGTCCCAGCCAATGCATCATTTGTTGAAGGATTTTTCAAGCAGAGTAAATTCTCTTAGACAGCAACATGTAGTTACAGTCAGTTGACTCAATTATGCGTCTGAGAGTCTCTCTGCTCTGTCTTGATTGAGAATAAGGTTCTTATACTATAGTTCTTACAAGCATCATCTCTGGTCAGCATAGCTCATTAACATAGCAGTATGTTATGCTTGAAGATCAAGTCCACCGAGTCGTGTGTGTGTGTGTGTGTTTGCTTGCTTGCTTGCTTTATTTCCCAGGTGTCTGATAAGTTTGCTTTCAGTCTGTTTGATCTGGACTGGGATGTGTTCATGCAACATATTGAAGGAGCAATCAACAGAGTACCTGCTCTGGAGCAGACCGGCATCAAGTCTACTGTTTGTGGACCAGGTAGAGACACACACACACACACTAGCACACTAGACACATTCTAATTTAAAAATCATCTGTAAAATACAATTATACTAATTCCTCAAATGCTGCAGACACTCATGAATACTTAAACTATCAGGCTATGTGTCATGTTTGTAGAGGAGCGAGTTTGATTATCTGAAGTCTGAGTCTTATCCAGACAGTCTCACCTTGCCAAGGTGATCGTGCGAGTGGGTCAGTAGATGTGTTAGTGAACAGTGTGAGAAGCTACAGGGTGGAATTGGATTTTTCACCATTGCAGTCTGATACAGCTGTTTGGAGAGTCAGAATTGGTGACAGCCTCAAAGTACACTTACACAAATATATACAGACACACAAGCAGAGGAAGACAGAAAACAGAGAAACAGAGAAGAGAAAGACCCAAATAATACTGGAAAGCATAAACTGAGAATGATGGACTCGGAGGCCAAAAAAGAGATATAAATAGAGAATGACAGATGGACAACAAATGGAGATGAAAAGTAAGAAAGATGAGATGTAGAGGAGACAGGGCCAGAACATGACAGAGTCACAAACAGACTAAGAAATGGAAGATAAGCTGTGACTAAAAAAATAAATGGAAGTCAGAAGTTGAAACAGGGAGACAAAAATAAGATGAAAGAGAGAAGTGAAGATTTTGTCAGACTACATGCCTGTCTGTGACCTCATTGTAAAGCTAGCAGTGCGGTTTTGTTTCGGTTGTTGTGTTTACATGCTATGCTGGTTAAGTAAAACCGTGCTGTGTGTCATAACAAACCCACCGAGCCGCCAACTTTTTTGATTTGGATGTTAACAGTTGAATGAGCATTTATATTTCCTTTTCCATTGTGACAGGAAGTACTGAAATTAAAGCCAATTAAAACTTTCTTTAAGCCATGGGGTCAGGTTGGGGTGAAATTTTTGTTTCTGGATTTAATTGTGTTTCAGTCTGGATCTGGACCGCGGCAGGCTAGAGGATGAGGGTACTAGAATAATTGAAGGCTGATAGGTTGGTACTCCATGTACTGCATAGTTTAGTTAATTCACGCAAAATATGATATGTAGGGTCATTAGTGTGTCACAGTTGGTGTCAAAAACACTCATTTTATGAGCCTGATTTCTCTGGAAACACATAAGATCACTCAATCCTGTTTTCTCCCTGTGGTAGATTAGATACAGGTTATGAAGCAGCTAGATTACTAAATAAAGTGGTCTTATGCTTTCTCTGTCCTTAGAGTCCTTCACAGCAGATCATAAGCCGCTGATGGGAGAAGCTCCAGAGGTCAGAGGTTTCTTCCTGGGCTGTGGTTTCAACAGTGCTGGTAAGTAATGCAGGAAATTAAAGGAATAATTACATGTGATTTGTAAAGAAAACGACAAAGGTTAGAAATGGAAAACAATATGATGAATGTTTTTAATAGCTGCATTCAGATTATTAATGTTTTAAAAGGTTCATCTCAAAAGAAGTACTAGAAGAATCTACAAAAAGGGTGTTTTGGGTATTTTAAGAAAAACTGTACGTATCACTCAGTTTACATGTATGTTAAAACTTTGATTAAGGCAACAAATTGATTTTGTTATGTCAAACATCTTGTTAAGACCATAATTAGATTGAAATTGGCACAAATTGCTGTTTTACTCCAGCAGAGTTAAAGATGTAGATTATGCAAATTCAATTGATTTACTCTTTCGTGAAAATGATCTGTTGTCTCATAATTGGAGTAAACCAACAACGTTTGTATTTCCTCACCTGACATACTCTGATTAAGCAACGCAACATGTATATTCAGCAAATGATGGAATCCTATTAATTCCACCCATATGTATGACATATTTGCATTATCTTAATTGCAAAACAAAAATTGGAGTACAGTATGAATGTAAATGTAAGTCACATACTTTGAATTACTGAAATGCTTTATATCTTGCCCTTGTGATAGAACAAATGTCAAAGGACTGTTCCTTGGATGCAAATGGTCAAAACAGGACGAAGTATGAAAAAAAAAATAAGAAGAAGAAATGAATGTTGTTTTTACTGGGTTTGGCCGACCCCTCACCAGTGTGTACTGTGCACATTTTCAAGGTGCAAATGAATGTGCTTTTCTTTTTCCACCGAGTCCATGGTGAATATTCTACATGCACACACACAAACACAAACATACAAGCACATCCACACATAAACAAGACCCCAAGGGACTTCATTTCTCCGCTCAGATTAGGTTACCTCTGACATTAAATAAGGAGATGGAAGGAACAATATGAGTATCTCAGCAGTACGAAGAAGAGAAGACGTAGGAAGAAAGATGGGGGAGCAAAATTAAAGGGCAAAGTGAGTCACCATCAGCATTAACAGACACCTTTGGGCAGAATATGACTCGGTTGAGGTCTGGAGTTGTTTTGATGAGGCTTTGAGGGCTCTAAAGTTTTACCGTGCCATATTTTAATCAGTCTTTATATGCTTTTTTTCATTTCTACAGTTTCTTAAACACATTTTGCTCTACAAATATACACTCAGGTACACATTTCTACAGAAATACAGGATCCTGATCAGCATGAATTCTCAATGGCATAAGAGGCCACATACACAGACACACAAGCATACACTCATTCAAACATGAGCAAAACATCCTCACTAGTGTTTTGGCAGGGACTTGACGTCCATGCTTCTCCTTGACCCACCTCTTCTGGTTGTTGTCATCCCTATCACTCTCTTTCTTTTTGTCTCTGACAGGGCTGTTCCTCTTTTTTGTCCTGTTCCTTTTCTCCGTCACATAAGAACACACACACACACACACACAAAGACAATGGTGTGTTGTGTGTTTCATCTGCTTCTGCTCAAGTGATAGTGATTCAGAGACCACAGGGTCGAGGTAACAGATAGATAATAGATATAAAACTTTTTCAGCCTCCAGTTGTTTCATTTTACTTCCTGGATTTCATGTCAGTTTTCAAGAAATCAAAAACTCCTACAGAAATTGTATTTGTTGCCTGGCAACCTGAACTTATTTAGAGCATCAAAACCAACACTGTAAATGCTGTGTGAGGGAATTTATTTGTTGTGATTAGTCTGTAATTTGATTTAACTGCTGCACCTTATTACCTAGCTGCAGTTCTATCATGCCCATCATCTCAGTAATGAACATCTTCCTGGGGAGACATTTTTATCATGCTGCAAGACAGAAATTAAACATATTTACAGCAGCACTATAAATGCTCTGGAATCTGTTGGGTTCAGCGGCATAATGCTTTTTTGCAAGGATTAAGTCAGTTATGCAAATAGTAGCATGACAGTGATTTCTATCCTCTTCTAGTAGTGGTTATGACTTGGTAGAGAACAGAGACAGATCAGAGATGACATAAAGAGGAGTTAGATCAAGTCTTATAAATTGAAAGAAAGAAGAGGTGGGAGCAATGGCCTGAAAAAAAATCCTTTTACTGAGGCAGATCGGTGGTAGAGAAGGAGAGAGAGAGGGAAGGAGAGAGCACTGGAGAAATGTAAGAAAGGGGGTGTAAGTCTGTTTGCATGGTATCATTCAAAAGTTTGGAATGAGCCAGAAATTTTCATGTATTTGATAGAAGTTGATGCTTTTATTCACCAAGGTAGCATTAAATTGATCAGAAATTATAATCAGTATATTAGCAATGTTCATATTCTTTTTGTTTGACAGAATAGCTCTGTTCATCAAACTTTACATTCATCAAAGGATCCTCCTTGCAGCAATTACAGCACAGAAAACCTTTGGAATTCCAGCTGTCAGATTTTGAAGATATTCAGAGGAAATATCAACCCACATATGCAGCTCTTCTCAGAGTTGCGACTGGCCTGTAGGGCATTTTCTCTGTAAACACATGGTAAAGCTCGTCCCACAAGAGCTTGATAAGGTTCAAATCGGAGATAGTGCAAGTCAGTCCATCAAAGATGCCAGCTTCCTGTTTTCTTGACTAAATAGGCTTTGCATAGCTTAGAAGTATGTTTCAGATCACTGTCCTGCTGTGTGATGAAATTTGCACCACAGCACGACATGACATTGTAGAATAGAGTGGTAATCTTTGTGGCTGATTTTCTTTGCACTCTATCTAAATCTCCCAGCTCACCAAAGCAGCCCCATAACATGACATTTCCTCCAGTGTGCTTGACAAAAGGCATCAAGCGCTCCTTCAGCATCCTTTCAGTTTCTTTATGTCACATATGTTCTCCTCCTTCATAGAAACGACTCAAATTTAGATCCATCCATCCAAAATACTCTTTTACAGTCATTCACTGTCTGTGTTTCTTTGCCCATTTTAACCTTTCCTTTTTAGTTGCCAGCTTGAGGTATGGCTTTTTCATCTTTTCACTGTGGCAGATAACAATAGTGTACTATTTGAGGCAGCCAACTAAGACGTCTGTTTCTCAAACTACAGACTCTGACGTACTTTTCCATTTGAGCAGTTGTACATCTTGGCCTTCTGATTCTTTCCTGTCCCCTTTAGATCCAGTTTGCCCTTTCAGCTGCGGACACTTTTGTTTGTAATTTTTAAGTTTCTTGGCAATCTGACGCATGGAATAACCTTCATTTTGCAAAACAACAATAGGCTGACGTATTTCTTGAGAAAGCTGTTTTTTTTTTTTTTTAANTTTTTTTTTTTTTTTAATATCCATTTTTGAACCTGAATTGAATTTTAGGAATGCCAGTACCTTGCAAGCCAAGTAAAGACAAGATACCTGCTTATTTGCACAGAATAATGGGTTTCAGGTGTTCTAACACAATTGTAAGGTGTCTAATAACCAATTAGCATTTAAACATGATTAATTATGGATCAGCGGGAAGAGTTTATTATTAGAGCACAGGAGTAATAGCAGCTGAAAATGGGGCTTTGCCATTTTATGTGAATAATTAATATTAAATCGGTCATTTTCAGCAGTAATAGCCATGTGCAACATTATTATTGTCTTCGTTATACATTTAAATCAATTTAATACCACCTTGGTGAATAAATATCTCAGTTTTGATCTAAAATATGAAAATTTCAGGGTGATTTCAAACTTTTTCAGGTTACTGCACATGTTTTCATTGAAAGTAGATTTTGAATTTCTAGGTCTGTATCAATCTAGAGAGAGAGAGAGAGAGAGAGAGAGAGAGAGAGAGAGAGAGAGAGAGAGAGAAAATGTGTAGCTAACATGCATAATACACACGCCATGTCAAACATAGTCTTGTGTGTAAGCACATGATTCAAGCGTGTTCCATATGAAAACATACAAGAGGACGACAGAGCGAGGGAAAAGAAACACTCAAGACCTTCAAGGTCAATCCAGACAAATCACTGCTGCTGTAACTCAAAAGAGCTGCACTTGTTAAAGTGAAATATCTGTAGAATCACTATTATCACAACTGCAGCAGTGCAGCAATGTCTCTGTTTTTGCTCTAAGGAATTTTCCTAAAACACGCTTATTTCTGGGATACTATAAAAGGGTAACATTTTAAATTTAGAGTTATTTTTAACTCAAAACACCAAGAAAACAGCTGAGATGAAGGTATCCGACTGTTCAGAGACACGTTTAGCAGGAAATTGTACTGTAGACATTGGTTAATTTTGTGTGCTAATGTATTATACTTTAGTCAATAATAAGGGAGAAAATTAAGAAAAATGCTGTGAAAAGTGAAATAAGAGTGAAAACCTCAAGAGAATCTGAGAACAGTAGAGCAGAGAGGAGAGGAAATAGAATGAAAGGAGCAAATGTTATAAACAAAGAATAACTGTCCGAAACACCGACAGCAGGAATGAAAAGGGGAGTATAAAGGCAGAAAGGTGCATCAGAGGAAAAGATGACAAGATGAGTGGCAGCAAGAGCACGAGGTTCACACACGCAGATATACGCTCACGCATCAAAGCGGTTATCTCGAGTGACATTTATCAGTCCCACCTCCCCTGCTGGTTGACTTGGGAGAATTCCATCATTCCTTTCACCTCCTTCCTGCATCTCCCTGCTGCTCGTTCCATCATTCCGCCACTCTAACGTCCATCCAGACGAAGCCTCAGCCAGAGTGAAACAGATGAGAAGCCATGAGAGATGGAGAGGAGGAGGGACGCAAGGACACGGCGCTCATGCTGTCCTGCCAACACGTGCATGAGTGTGTACACGTGCACACACGACATGTTCACACTCAATGTGGATAAATTATACATTCTGCAGCAACACAACAGAAGGAGCTTTTAGGGCTTTTTTTTTTTTTTTTTTTTTTTGATTGGATGGATAAGTCTGAATTCCTTGTTTGTATTGTTGGAATTAACACTGCTGCAGCCATTGGTTGGCACTGATGAGGTCAGATTGCTCACAGGACCTTTAAGCAAGGGTCATATGACAGAATGAGGGTCAAAACAATCCTCCGTAGGTCATTGACATAGTAGCTCTGGCTAATGGAGGACAGTAAATGCTCTTCTCTTCTCTTCTCTTCTCTTCTCTTCTCTTCTCTTCTCTTCTCTTCTCTTCTCTTCTCTTCTCGTCATCTTTTTTCAGATTTTTTCCTTTCATTTCACACCCTAGATGACCACAATGCTTCTCTAGCTTAGATGAAAACTGGATTAAATACCACCGTTCACACATTATTTAAGTACTGTACTAATTTGCACATTTAAGATGGAAACATAGGTACTTTATACACCAGTATATTTGTGACAGTGAGTGTTACAAATTAAGTTGTCTTTGTGTAAATATCTGTGTCAAGGATACTTTTCTGTGCTGTGTAAGCCATTTGCATATGTAGTAATTTTAGCCAGTAGCCCAGTTTGACACAGATTCATATGCCCACATGTAGAACTGTTCATTCTTTGTTTATGTCATCAGCTGTTCTCAATATAGTACATGACCATAGGAGGAATGTGCTAATAATAATTGGTGCTCTGCCAAACTAGAGTCCACTAGTTTACTCACAGAGTCTGGATGATGAGATAGTACGTTGGCTGTATTTGATTCTCTCCTGTGGTCTTGCAATAAAACCATTTGACGGTTCTCCAGGTCTCAAAACCCTCATTTGAGTCTTGCGAATACTTGGGAAACAGGAAGGAAATTTTATTCTTCAGCAGCTTTAGAGTATGAAGTACTTCTCAGAATCAAATTTTAAAATCAAATTAAATTCATAAAATATAATTAAGATCTGTTTTATTTAGCTGTATTTCTTTCCTTGAAATTTCCTTCTGTCTTCATTGTTTCTTTTTCCTTCTTTCCCTGTTTTCCTGCTTTTCACATTTTTTTGTCATTCTTTCCTTCTTTCTTCTTTCATTATTTAATTCTTTCTTGCCTTCTGCTGTCCTTTGTTCCTTACTTTCCTTCAGCAGCTAATCATAATGTCTGAAAATTCTCCAAATCTGGAGGTAAAAGGTTTATCATCTGATGAAGACATTAGTTTCTGGTCTTCCTCACAGGGAGAGCCTTTTACTTTCATATGAGTATATTTTACAGCGAATAATAACTTATGTTTACTTAAGTAAAATTTCAGTGCAGGACTTTGTACTTGTAATAGAAGCACTTTTACACTGTGCTGCATTTACATGAGTAAAGTATTTGATTCCACTGCTGGTCTTTTTGTAAAGAACAGAATGTAAAGTTAAGACATATTTACATTTTTTTTTGTTTTTTTTCAGGAATGATGCTGGGAGGTGGCTGTGGTAGAGAGCTGGCTCACTGGATCATACATGGACGTCCTGAAAAGGATATGTATGGATATGACATCAGGTGCATTACAGCAAACACACATCAAAGTGTAGAGAAAATCAAAATCAAAGTTTTGGTGAAGGCTGAGTGTTTGTAACATGGATTAATCTTTTTAATTCCTGTCTCTCCTGTCACAGGCGTTTCCATAACTCCCTTACAGATAACAACCGGTGGATCAGAGAGAGGAGCCATGAGTCATATGCTAAAAACTACTCGGTGGTCTTCCCCTTTGATGAGCCACTGGCAAGCCGAAACATGAGGAAGGACCCTTTCCATCAGGTAAAATCAAGATTTGATCTCCAGTCATGTGTTGTTTTTTTTTTTTCCAGGGAAATTAAGGAAACAATCCCCACCAGCCTCAAGTCTTTCCAACTGGGGTGTAATGAATGTTTATTGTAAGGCAGAATGAACCACAAGTGAAAATGGCAATTTTGGTTGATGATACACACGTAACATTTCACTCTTTTAGCAATTTTGTGCTGCGTATATTGAAATTTTTGGACACATTCTCACACGTATAAACAAAAAACTTTTAAACTATTATACAAATGCACATATTGTCAAACTGCTCAACAAATATAATACAGGTATGTTCAGGGTTGGATAAAATGATGAAATATTTTGTAATGTGTTCTAGACCCCTGATACTCAATAAGGGGACTCAAATTTGAGTTTAATCCAAACTGAACCAAAATAGAATTTAATCCAGACTAGGAACATAAATTTCCCCACAGTCTGACCAGGATCTGCTTGCCAGGGACACGTAGTTATCCTGTTCCGTCATCTTTCACCCACTAATAGCTGCAGTTACATTATGTTGCAGCAAATCCCTGTGGTTTTTTTTTCCTCATCTGGCACACACACACATACAGTGGCTGTATTTGTGACCTTATTCAACAAGCAAGTCTCATCCTCAAATAAAAGTTTTGTTCTAGTCACATGGTTTCCTCCCACTCAGATGTTATGAAACTATCATCATATATAATTTTCTCCAGATCTGATCAACTTTATGTAACCTTGGTTTTATTGAAGCCGGTTCAATTAAGTACACGGAGCTTTTACTTTCTTAGAAGAAGCGTAGGCTAGAATCTGTCAGCATTCAGACTGAAGGACACCGGCTTGAATCTCAAAGTTTTTCTTACAGCTGAAGGGAAAAAAAAAACGTTCTGGACACATACTGATGAGGTCTCTTAAAATACAAGAAACCAGTCCACCTAATAGGGACATCTGACTTTGATATCTTCCCATATTCTTAGAAATTGTATGGCTGGAGTTTCTGGCCTGCGTGACTCACTCCTTGTCTCCTTTACTTGTCTATGTTCCTCCTCTGTCCTCCACCCATCTATTCTGCTCCATGCCCTCTTCTCTTTATGTATCTTCCCACGACCTTCAATCATCTGTCTCTCATCTGACATTCTGTCTTGCCAAACATAATTTTCTCCTCTATTCACCCTGTAGTGCAGATTTCCTGTCTCTTTCCCCTTTTTGACATGTGACAAAATAAGTGGCACTGTTGCTTTCCCTTTATTAGTCTCTCTAACGTCAGTATCTTATTGGCTAATTGAGAAAGTAATGTGCTGAAAGAGTGAATAGACATAAATTATGCTACTTAAACCCCAGAATGCTTTTGTCTATGTTTTTTAATATACGTGAATGTACATGTGAGACGTAGAGAAGTTGCATGCATATAAAGATTCCATTGGTATAGTGCAAGCTTTCTGTACATGCATTTCCTCACCTGGCGTACTTTTTTTGTAATTCATTTAAGCAACTATTTAAGTATTTGCTGAACGGTGGAATCCTAATTTCATCCATGTATACGTCTTTCTCCATATTCCACCATATCAACCTGGCCCAGTGTATTTTTCTCACCCTCTCACTTCTTTTTGATGTGTCTGTCATGCTCTTGTTTATTTAAATCTGTTTTCTTCATGTGTTTTCTGGTTAATTCCTGAGTCATCAGCGATTCCTGATTTCTGCTCATGCAGAGAGCAGCAAGCGAGCTGCTCGAGCTACTTCCTCATTTAATGTGATTCCTGCTGACAGGACTATAAATGATACACTTAGCCTTGATTTAGTAGCCCAGTCTCAGATGTCACTCAGCTTCCCTGTAACCTGACGCAAACTCTAAATGGACATTGCCACCATATTTTATACATTAAGGACCCACTTAACCTTGCTTATCTGTCAGACTTCTCTTCCTTTTAATCATCCTGGAACAGAGTGCTGTCAGAGAAAGTGTATTAGCAATCATCGTCAGTGTACTTTGTAGCCTAAACCCTAAACTCTATTGCATGTCGAGTTTAAATGCATTATTAACCCGAGTGCAATGCAATCAGAAAGGTTTTGTAAAGAAGGAAGAAACAAATGCATGACTGGGATGAGGGGTCATAACTTTTTTTGGCAGCAATGTAATAGAAGTGATAATATAAAGAAAAACCTCAGTTTCAGGTGGGGCTCATTTTCAGATTTTATTGATGAAAACAATGAATCCCGTTTGCAGGGCAGACATTACTTTAAGGGGCTGACACATTATCAGCAGCTCATTTTCTCCCCATGTTGCTTTTCATTTCCTATTAATAGAAGCATATTTTGAACTGCTGTTGTCACAAGGAGAACATGCTGACTGTAAATTAGGCTGAACAGAAGGAATCACAACAACTTTTTGAATTTGTGGCGAGGAATAAATTTCAGATGAATGTTGGCTTGAAGAGTGTTCTCTCTAAAAAAAAAAAAAANCTAAAAAAAAAAAAAAAGTTCTCTGAAAATATATAAACCTAAAAAAAAGAGTCTTAGTTTTACTATGATATAAATGAAGTTTCAGATCTCTGGGTTTACGATTTTTCTCCAACAAATGTTAATGAACCTCTTCTGATTTTAAGAATTTGGCCTTAAATAATTAAGGTTTTGTAGGGTCAAACATAATGGACACCTAAGAATCCTTAGATGAATGTAACAGCATGCAGTGTTATTTTGAGGCAACATTGCTCATTTCCTGCTGTATAATACTGTGCCATTTAGAGGACTGAATCTCTGCCTCCAGCACAGCGTTCTCCAGCCAGCACAAGTGGCCCTAATTTGCATGGCAACAAGTGCAGGTCAGCTATTATCATGTAATGTTCCTGTATAATTATGGCAGCAGCTTTTATTCCAGCCAGCTATGGTGCATTGAATGGACACAAATAACTGTTCTCAGGTAGACAAACTGTAGCTTAACGAAAAGCACAGTCCCTGTGAGATGGGGTTGGTCCAACCCTCGGCTGCAAGCCCACTAGAACCCTGCTAATCTCTTGTGGAGGGCCATCACCTAGCAACTAGCCTCCTTGCTGCTGCAGAGCCTCAGAAAAATATAGGAGTGGTGGAAGAAAGAAGGAAAAAAAATGAAAACACACCTAATTATTATTTTGCGAAATGAGCTTTTGTTTTAGATGATAGCGCCGGCTCTTAGTCACGATGACATTTATTATTAGTTTGCCAACAGTGGTGAGAGATGCTTAAGCTCACCCAAGAAGCCTGTGCAAATAATGAGAAAATCTACTTTTAGGGAGCGATACGTGATCATTTCCGAGGATAAACAGGCCAATCTGACATGGCTGCTCACACGTTTTCTCCACCTCGGTATCATGCATGGTAAATATAGCTTGGTGTGGGAAGTTTTGGCAGGAGACAACTAGCTGCCTGCTAGGAGGAGAGCATAGCACAGCATACCTACCAACTGTGGGCGACTGTCAATTTAACAAGGATGGTGAGCAGTGAAACAGCTTATTTCAAGAAATCTGTTCAAGAAATCAATGATTAACGAGAATATACACGCAGCAGTTTGTTCTGAGAATGTTAAGCGTCACCTCTGATCAGTCCCTCCTTAGCAGCAGTGATTATTAAAATTAAGGCCAATTATTTGCGGGACTTTGGGTAATCTATTGTAATGGGTGTAAATAATCATTTGCTCAAGTGTCCTTGAGCAAGGCGAGCATGTACGGTTGCTCTGGGCGATTCAATGCAAGATCTTGTGTACTAGATCTTGTTTGTGGGTTGTGGCATATTTTATTTTAAGTGAAAAACATGCTAATTTGATACATAAATGTGTTTTTGGACAAAGGAAATAATGAATGATGAACACCCTCTTATATGTGTATTTTGTGTATTGATCTTTAGTCTTTGTGTGTGTGTATGTCTCTGTTTTAGGTGCTGACAGAGCAGGGGTGTATGTTCCAGGAGAGACACGGCTGGGAGAGACCTGGCTGGTTCAACAAAGAAGGACCTGCTCCTGTGAGAGAGACAAAAACTTGCACAATACACACTTTAACACAAGACTGTGGGCTGCAGTCATTAATTTATATCACATATTGACAGAAACAATTAAGATGCTAATTTTTCACAAGACTTACTGGAGTGCCAGTAATGGATGGTTCTAACGAGGGATCTTGCCAAAAGCTTGTTCTGTTTAACCACACACATGCACACACACACACACACACACACACACACACACACACACACACACACACACANACACACACACACACATACACTTTCTCTCTCTCATTCCTTTCGTCTGTTCCTGCGCTGTTGTTGGGAATGGTGATGATTATGTAAGCAATAATACATTCTGAGGTTTATAAAAAAAATATATTAGATGAGAAGAAAGATGCGGAGTTTAGTGTTTCCTCCACAGATTATGCCTGCTGATATGTCAGATTCATATCAGTGAGCTTACTGGTAACATGGATTGAAGCATAAATATTGCTGCTATGGTTACTGAAGTGAAGTTATTTATCTGTCTGTCTGCCTACCTACCACACACACACANCACACACACCCCCCACACCCTTACACCCTTATGGATTTAAGAAAATCCAAGAGGCTTTGCATGTTTGAACCCAATCTATATAACCCACATACATGTTACATTACAGACAGCCATTTGCCCAAAACATACTACTGGAACAGTAAATATTTGAATTGTTTTTCCTGCCATCCAGACTCAAACATGCAAACTTGCCAGTATGATCCTTTAAAGCACCACTGACTGCGACTGAAATGTGCGAATATATAATTTTAACAGACACCTGCCAACCAATCAATAATTAGTATTTTCTGTAACCATGGCAAAATAAGCCTGTAACTGTCTGCTTCTCTTTGCTAATGTGAAGGTTAAAGACTATGATTACTACGGGTCCTATGACATTAAGAAGAATGTGAACTACAAGTACTGCTATCTGCTCAGTAAAGAATACACCTTTGACTTCCCTCCGCATCACAATGTGGTAAGATTCCATGTAAAAACACGTGTGAATGTATGTATGAATTTCACTAAACTGCATGCCAGTTTCTCTCCAGCCAACTACGAAAAATCCAGACAAGTATGAAACGTGTGTACTGATTGCAAAATAATAATAATAATCATCCTCATTATATGCAAGTAGCATGATAATGTGGTTGCGTGGGCTGAAAACTCTTTAGGATGTTCAGAAGTCAGACGACCAACCTTGATATCAAACTATAATATGACGATGGGTTCAAGGGATTTTTATGCAGTCAGACATTTGAAATAAACAAAATAGTCTCACTTTGACTTTCGAGGACTATTAAAGGGAGAGAGGGAGACATTTTTTAAAGAACATCAGGGCCAGTGTGTTGTGCTTTTTATGTTACAGATTAAGAGTGAGTGTCTGTCGTGTCGACACGGTGTAGCCGTGTTTAACATGTCCTACTTTGGAAAGTTCTACCTCACTGGACCGGATGCTAAGAAGGCGGCTGATTGGCTGTTCACTGCTGATGTCAACAAAAAGCCAGGTCGGTCTGACTGCTCCCAAAGCAAACATAGCACACACACGCACACACACATATTTACATAGATAGAAATGCCAACACATGCAAAACAGTCCTAAATGACCCTTGCAATGCATGATGGACATGTTCAATTTTTAAGCCAATTGTAATTAAACAATTTTCTTCATTTATTTGGAAATTGTTTTTGAATATGCATGGGATAATGAATAGCTTTTTTATGTGATGTTCATAGCAACTATTATGCCTTCAGCTGTTTCCTTGGTAACTATTGCATGAAAAGACAATTACTGCATGAGTACACAGTTCACATGTTGTTCGGGCGAGTGTTTCTCTGGAGGTAGAGATTGAGAATGATTGCAAGTAAAAACAGCAAAGTTGAGAGCTGAGTAAAGTCTGAATTTATTAAAAATTAAACTTTATTCACACATACAGAAGACTGAGTTGAGAAAACACATTGCATACTGAGATGTTCGTCAGCTGAATTGAAAGAGGCTGTACACGCTACACTGGCCTAGAATGTACGCCGCTAGAATTGATTGTGTGTATTTCAGGCTCTACTGTGTATACCTGCATGCTGAATAAGAGAGGAGGGGTGGAGGCTGACCTGACAGTGAGCAGGCTGGATCCTGGTGCTGCCAACCTGCCCCTGGCACCAGAGTCCGATGGTGAGTGAGAAAGAAAAGGGAGAGAGGATTACTTTCTGTCAGTATTGTAAATATCTCTTTGTCATGGAAACAAGCACCCTGGGTCAACCGATTAGAAAAAAAACCTTGCCGGCTCACACAATCCCAGTCCAAGGCATCCAAGGCACAGCAACTCGTAGACATATTTTAGACCAGCATGTGGTGCAGCTGCTGTCAAGAAGAGGAGGTGATGGTTTATGTTGCTCTCAGTTTGTGGTGGAAATCCAGAAACTCAGCTAAACACAAAGAAATTCAAAGAAACCTGTCCTCAAACTCTTCGGCTGAGTCATCTCAATAATTTCCAACTTATAGATCTTTGAGCGTGCCAGCATCAAAATCAAAGCCTGTTCCACTCACCTAACTGACAGCTAATCAGGACACGATGTATTGTTAAATGTATAGCTCTCTCTACTGTTCCACTTTATCTAAAATTATATGTATCATTCATTTTATGTATTGTTCTTTTTTTTTCATTTGACTACTGTCATTTTGTGTATCATTTTCTCTCTCAAATGTTTCATATTTGCCTGTTTTATCATTGTTTCTGTCCTTCTCTCACTATATCCCATGCTACCCATCACTCACTTTTTCCTCTTCCTCCTTTTCTCTAGGCGATGCATACTACCTGGCTATTGGAGGCGGCGTGGCAGAACATAACTGGAACCACATAAGAACGGTTCTTCAGGACCAAGGCTTCCACTGCCACCTGACAGACCATTCTGAAGATATGGGGATGATCAGCATCCAGGGACCCAAGAGGTAGGAAAAGGAAGGAGGGGGAGGAAGTGATGAGAGAAGGCTATATGGCTTATCCTTATGGAGACGTTATCATGATTAATATCCAGGTGTGGGGGGGAAAAAGATTAGGAAGGAAGAAAAGAGAGCAAAAAGTGGGGTAGAGGAGGTGAAATCAGAACAAGGTGACTGATTGCCCTAACACATGGGTTATGAACTATATTATGAACACCAGCAGTGGGAAACTAAGGGGCAAGAGAGTGCATAGAGTCCCAAATATTTGGGTCAGTCAAAGGTGTGTGGTTTGATTGATTAAAGGAAAGCAGGTTAAGTGTTTTTTCTTGACTTCTTTGTCAAGTCAGCATCCAGGACTGAGGACAGGAAGACTAACCTGTGACCTGTGACTGTCTTTCCTGAATCCAACAACAATTTCTTTAAACCAGAAAGCACCCAAAAGCTACTTAGTCCAAGCTCCAATAGAGAGATCGTTCTCATTTGCCTTTATTTTTTTTCCTTCTCTCTCCCTGGCTACATTCTCCATCGCTTCCTAGGGGATAAGACATTCCCAGGGCAGATGGGACGTAAAATCCATCAGCATACTAGGTCTGCCGTGTCGTCTCCTCCCAGTTGGATGTGCCCGGAATATCTCCCTAGGGAGGTAGGAGGCATCCTAATTAGATGCCTGAACCACCTTAGCGGACTCCTTTCAGAGGGAAGAAGCAGTGTTTCTACTGCCTCCTGAGGTTCAAGATCCTCTGTGTTGCTAAGGGTCAGTGTTAGCATGCTGTGGAACGCATTTAGGCCACATTCTCATTCTTTCAGTCACTGCTGTGGGTCATTACCATATTTGAGGGTTGGAGCATGAGTGAAAGCTTTGTCTTCAGACTCAATTCTCACTTTGCTACAACAGTCTGGTGATATCATCTTTATCACTCAACAAGATCCTGAGATACTTGAACTCCTTCACTTTGGGCAACTCAGCCACCGTTTTCTGGCTGTACCAAGTACCAAGCCAAAAAAAATACATCATCTGCAAAAAAGCAGAGATTCAATCCTGAGGTCACCAAAAACTCTGCAATCCTCAGCTCCACCTTGGGCAAACAGACATTCTTGGTGGAGTCTAATAAGAAACATGCTTGACTTACCACTGGACATGGTCACTTTTGGTCGATAGTCAGAGCCTCCTTTCCAGCATCCTGGAATAGGCTTTTCCAAGGAATCTGAGCAGTGGGATCGCCATTTAACTGGAACACACTCTCAGTCCGACTTCTTAAAGTGAAAGAAAGAAAGTTTATTTCATTATTAAAAAAATATTTTTACTTACAAGTAGTACTGCATGAGCATCATCGGCTTTTTTGTCAATAAAAATGCATTGCTCAAATGGGAACATAATGGTCCAGGAAGGAGTATTTATTCCTATGGCTTTTTTTTTTATTTTGCTGCCTACTTTTTACTTCACTCAGAGATACCGTGTAATTTTGCATTTTTTTTTTTTTTTTTNATTTTTTTTTTTTTTTTTGTCTTAAAAAAGAATTTTTCAGTTAAGCAGCTAAACAAGTTATAAAATTAAAAACAGACAAATGATCCTTTTTACCCTTCATTCATCATAACGTATTTTCATTCAAATGTACAGGCTAGTTTCTGAATGCGTTGAGTCTGGGCAGAGCATCTCACATATAGCAGGCAGCACCTGTCTCTTTCTTCTTGATTCCCGCAGTCAGCCTTTGTTCTTCACTCAGAGAGCAAGCCAGGACACCTTTAGCTCTTACTGTTCTCAATCTCTAAACTCCTTATCTGTCTTTTCTTCCCCTCTCACCTCCTCTCCCCCCCACCCTCCACCTCTCCGCCTTTGTTCTTCACTCTCACCAGCAGCAGCTTTAGGCCACTGNTCCCCCCCACCCTCCACCTCTCCGCCTTTGTTCTTCACTCTCACCAGCAGCAGCTTTAGGCCACTGTTCTACATGTAGGCTGCTGATTGCTCATTCTTCTCCTTCAGACCTTTCTAATCTTCTGTTATTGTAAGTTTCTTTTCCCTGACTCTTCATCTCCTTCAGCATCTTATCGAGCTTTTGCCTCTTTCTCGTTTTGACTTTTCAGCTTCCACAGCCACAACCCGCTCCTCCTCTTCTGCTCACTAGCCTGTTCTTGATGTTCTTTCCTCTTTCATAGTATTCAATCCCTTGTGCTTTGATTGCTTACGTCAAACCAGAAATGAGTGTGTCATTGGCGCCACCACAATACACCGCATATGTGTGTCACTATAGAGTCTGTGGTATGGACGCATACAACAAGACATTGATGATGCTGCTTATTCAATGCCAGAATCCTCATCATGCTCCATTTGTGGGTGTGTCTGTATGTGCGGATGTTTCATTATGTGTGATTTATAGTGGATTATAGTCTGTGTAGTCTCTCCTTTCATAGTAATGTAATGATTCTTAACTCCTCCTTACTGTGTCTGCCACGTGAAACACAAGCTGCAGAGAATTGAGCCGCTCAAGTGTTTGGATTTTGTTTACTTACGAAGCAAATTCATCTCTCCCCTAAAGCTTGAGGAAACAGAAAATTACAGCGTTTATGGAAATGAGAGTTTGTCTGCGTCTGCCAGAGATGTTTCATTTATATTCCCCAGAGAGCCAAGTCACTAATGTGCTGCTTATCTGCACAGCTTGGCAGCGTGTTCCAAATGCTAAAACTGCTGCTTGATCTTCTCTGCAACTACGAGCTGTATTTATAAACTATGAAATGGTGTGATATTCTGTAAGACAGCTCTTCTAAGCTTGTGTTTCGGTTTATGAGCAAGTATACATGCATCAGACACGCTCTGATCAACAATTTAAAATCGCTCACCCACACACATACACAGACAGCACAAGTATATACTGAATTTATTTTTTTTTTATGCATCCAGAAAGGTGTATATGTAAGTTTGATGCGTACAAACAGAAGAACTCTCATACAGATGATCGCACCAATTCAGGTTCATTTTGCAGATAAAACAAATGCATACACACAAATCTAACCTGAACCATCTCCCAGATATCTTTAACCATGGCTACCTGCCACACTGTTGCAAAAAATATCTCCCAGAAACACCCGCGCACTTCTTATTCTATACTTTCCCACTCACAAATGTGCAAGCTAATCTTAGTTATTGTTTTCTGCTGGCCCATCTTTATGTAATATTGATTGTAGTGTGTGAGAATGCATGTGTGTGTGGGAGAAGGAGAGGTGGTATGTCTCTGGAGTGTTTACAACACGTACTTCTGAGTTTTCAGTGTGATTTAGCAGTTAATGTCAATATTTTAATTTAAAGGACCATATATGTGTTTTTGCATGTTTGAGCCCAATAAATACTACCGACATACACATTTCATTCATGCCAACCATTTTCCAAAACATAAATATAGCTTAGTTTTTGTGTTATTTTTCCAAATTTCCTAATCTTTCATAATCAAATATTCAGGTGATATACCCACCTTAAAATTCAAAGTTTCGCCAGCTAGAAGGCCTGGTTGTTTTAATTTCTTGGTAAAAGCAGTCTTCTCCAGAGACATACATTTTCTTCTGTGTAGTTTTATGTTGGAACGCTAAAATGATGTTACTTTGATAAAAAATGTACTCAGTGTTTCTTCGCTGTGATGGGTTACTTATCTCAAGCACATTTCCAGTCTCAACAAGTTGATTTTAAAAGCGTACTGGAATGAACTGAAACCAGTGGCATTGGTAGGAAAAACAATTCTAAATTTTTGTATAGCACTGTTTTGAAAATGGTTCTCAGTAATGTAGCATGTATGTGGGTTGTGTTTGATAGGCTAAAACTTGTAAAATCACTGGTATAGTCCTTTAATTTTCTGATGACTAGTAATATGTGTTAGCAGAATGTCTAGTAAAACTTACAACTTTACAGATTGAGCATGTTTTCATCACCAAAATAGCTCCACAGATGCCATTGTGTTTGCCAAAGGGATGCGTTCAAATGCAATCTGAAACTTTGATTTACACGGTAAATATGAAATCTAATACTTGATGATTTCAGCATTTTGTTTTTTGTATGAACAGTCGAGAGGTACTTCAGGAAGTGTTGGACACAGACCTGAGCAATGAGGCTTTCCCCTTCTCTACCCACAAAATCGTCAAGGCAGCAGGGCATCAGGTGAGAACACACATGCACACACACACTTCAGCACCTCATCTCATTTCTCCATTAATTAGATTTGGTACATTTGTCAGCTTCAAAATACCAGTCAGTGCTAGTTAAATAAGAAAGCAGTTAATTAAAAATATTTGTATACAAATGACATGCCTTTGAGTGAAACCGGGTAATTATTTTAAACTTTCAGGCAGAAGCGACTAACGCTGTGAGTGGGCAGATGGTGTGTCTCAAGGCGTCCTTGTGACTAACTTAGATGTCAATTCTGTCCACATTTTTGCCTTTCTCTACCTCTTCTTTGTCTTTCCACATCTGCTCAGACATTTAGCAATTCAAAATGAGAAAAAACTGTTTATAGTGTTGTTGTTTACGTACACTGGGATATCATTAAAACGTGTTTACTTTATGTTATTAAAAAAAATATCAAATATTACAATGTTTCTGGCCTCAGATTAAAAAAGAGCAAGACACACAGATGAGGAAAAAATGGTTTCTCTGCCTTCGTACACTCTTACTGAGGTCTAGTTTGAACTGCGTGATGTACTAATGATTGCAGATGGCATCTTCTCACAGTTCTGCAGGAGTGTGTGTGTGCGCGTGTGTGTGCGCGCTGTGTTACAGCTGCTTGCTGGCTGTGTTTGGGTGACATTTTAATGGCTGCACTGCTGTGAGAACAGAGCTCTCTGTCTGCCCTCTGCTCCTCTCAGAGCTCATTAAATTCTCTCCGGCTTGTTTTCTTATTTGAAGTTAGTGGAAGCACTTTAAATTAGTGTTTACATGCATTTTTGCGCTGGCATAGCCAAGCGCCTGAATGTCTCATATGTTCATGTTTTGTGTTCTGTATTTGACATGAGGCTGATGAATCTAAGAGCGTCCATGTGTTTCTATGTATTTGAGTTAACTGTCAGTATATAAGGCAAGTTCAAGTTCAACTTTATTTGTCTCCAAGGAGAAATTTGGCTTAGGCATCAGAGTGCCTGTTCCGTACACACACTCGCATCTATTCTGCATTCAAGCCTCAAATACAGCTATACACACATCATCATAAAAGTTAAAGTGCCATAGGCTATAATACATTGCTAGCATAAAAACTACAGTACTACTGATAAAAAAAGATCAAGATACAATCTCCATATGTATACCGGTTGTTGCGTAAGCCATGCAAAAATCATCATGCCAAGACACAATCACAATACCTATAATCATAATTAATACAGTATCAGCTAACATGCTACATAATAATAATAATATTAAGAATATAAAAAGATGATGAAAAAAAATAGCTATGCGGCCTGTATATAGCCATAATGAGGGATAATAATTCTACATTATAATATTGACATCGATTAATCCTTAGTTTTTTCAGTAATTTTGTTGAAAGTGGCACCAAAGAGAATTTATACTTATTTGAGTTACATTTTGGCAGCTGATTCCTTCAATTTGAAGGTAAGAGCTCACATTCTTTATGGAGTACATGGTTTGAGTCGGATACGATTTTCCTCGCTTGTTTAAGAACTGATTCTTCAAATATCTCTTGTAAAGGTGTGAGGGAAAGCCGGCCAGTGATTTTCCCCGCACATCCTGTCAAGCGATTGATTTGGGATTTCAGTTTAGCAGTTAGGTTACCAAACCACACTGTAATACCATAGCGGAGAACTGATTCAATAATTGCTTTGTAGAACACCATCGTAACACTTTGTGTACTCCATAGAGCCTTAGTCTGCATAGAAAATGCAAGTGCTGACAAATCTGAGAACATACATATGCTGTACGTTTGGATATAGGCAGGCCTAAATGTGCTGCCCTTTCCAGTATTTCCTGATATACATATGGGGCTCAGGGTGAGCCCTCGCTGGCCAGATGGTCTGACTGTCACAGCGCCCACCGGGGGAACTGTTGGACAGTTTTCTCACCTCACTGTTCACTTCCTTCTACATTATCCCACCAGCTTACATTCTCTGCCTTTTCTCTCCACACCTTTTTTTCTGTCTTTCTGTGCTCCATAATAGGGGAGTTCACAAAAAAAAAAAAATTTATGGTAGCTACGCAGCGTCACGCTAAATAATCTCAAATAATAATAATTTTGAAATCATTCAAAAAGCTCACCAGCATCGGCATGTTGATGAGCTGCTTCATATTTAAGAGCTGCACCTTATTCCTTCCTTCTCAAAGAGAAATGGACATAAGGAAGTGCCGCTGAAACACCTCTTCCAAGACAAACGCTAAAAGATGCTGGTAACAGGCATTTATGAATGAGGAACAAGGTTGCGTGACGATGTTTGCCCTTATCAACATGTTTTTCTGGCACTGTGTTTTATGAATTCCTCCTATGTCTCTTGCTTCCTCTCACTGATTATAATTCTACCTATTCATTTCTACTTTTCAGCATGGTAAATGTAATACGTTTTACCTCTATCTTCCTTTAAGCCCCTACTGCATCTCTGCTCTATCCTTACCCTACTGTATGTTTTTGTTTTTCACCTCCTCCTCCTCCTTTATCCTCATTTAATCATTTTCTCCCATCTCTTTCAGCATTATAAGCATTTCTCTACTCAACCTGCATTTCTAAAGCGAGATTATTTTCTCTGTTTCCTCTTTGTGCACCTTATCACGTCCTTGCAACTAGTCAATTCTCCAACTGCTTTCCTCCTTTTGTCTTTTCTGCCCCTTCTTCCTCCTTTCTTCTCTTTCTCTGCGTAGCACATGAAAGCTTCTCTTCGTATTAAATTGCATGACAGGCACGCCCTGTCCTTGAAGATGAAGTGTGTGTGTGTGTGTGTGTGTGTGTGTGTTTGTGTGCTTGATTGTGAAGATGTGTGCATGAACGAGCATGAGAAGAGGCCTAACAGCTCTCTCTAAGCCCTCTCTCTGCTCCTCTCTGTTTCAGGTACGAGCGATGCGTCTGTCATTTGTCGGAGAGCTCGGCTGGGAGCTTCACATTCCCAAAGACTCTTGCCTTCCCGTGTATCATGCTGTCATGGCGGCCGGGGCCAAACACAGCATCATCAACTCTGGCTACAGGGCCATTGACTCACTCAGCATAGAGAAAGGTCATTAGTTTTTAATCAAGATTTGATAAATGGCTTACTAACTCTGATTATAGATTTTCCTGAAAGTTAGCCAGTGATTGTGATAATTAGAGATGCCCCTGCAAAATTGGAATGCAATCTGATCCAGTTCGGCCTTGGCAGAGAGAGTAATGGGCTCTCGTGAGTTCTAAATCCTCATGCTTTTGGTCTCTCCCTCTCTTTTTCAGGGTACAGACATTGGCATGCTGATCTTCGCCCAGATGACACGCCCTTGGAGGCGGGGTTAGCCTTCACATGCAAACTGAAGAGTTCAATCCCGTTCCAGGGCCGTGATAGGCTGGAGAAACAGAAGGAGGAGGGGCTAAGGAGGCGCATTGTCTGTTTCACCATTAATGAGTCAGTAAAGCTGTCATGGGATTATTTTCACTGTGGAAATCACAACGAAATTAGGGAAATGAGCAAAATATTATTACAACAGAAAATTTGAGTATTGCAGAAAACAAGAGCACAAATATTTGCTAATATTAATATATCTCTGATAACCAACAGAATAGTACAATAGTACAATATTTTACATTTCAGTGTTGTGTATTGTTTTTGTTTTTTTTTTTGTTTTTTTAGAAAATCTACATTCTCATATTTAAACATGAACAAAGGCTTAACCAGAATCTGTGGAAATATTTCTGTCATTTTTGTCTGAAAACACAAGGAATATTCTGAATGTTTTACTCCCATTTAGATTCTATAGGTTGTATCAACTATCTTGTTCCATGATTTATGAATCCAATGCTTTTAACTTAGTATATACACACACCAATATCTATACAAGGAAATACACACCCGTAAAAATAGACTGAGGAAATCAGTTACATATTCTCAAAATGCATTTTTGAAAATGTTAAATTTCGGAAAGACAAGTTCATCTGACAGCAGCAATTTGCTGTCAAACATTGCTTTCTTCATGTGAGAGAGATGTTTTTAAATTATGTTTAATCCTCCCCACACCAGAAAAGTACCAATGTTCAGTCTGGAGGCCATCTTCTGCAACGGCGTTCCTGTTGGTCATCTACGGCGTTCTGACTATGGCTTCTTCATAGACAAGACAATAGGATATGGATATATACGCAACCCTGATGGAGGAGTGGTAAGGGCCTTTAACACACACACACATACGCACACTGCAGTGTTCAGAAATGAGTGGCAGTATTTGAAATACAAAAGAATAAGACAGATTGCTGCAGGCCCTCATCAGGTCCCACAACTCATTCCAGCCTTCAGATCTTTCTCTCAATAATGACAGTCACACATAGAATAATTGATGAATATTAAACAGAGAAAGATTAAGTAGAAAGACAAAAGACAAAAAAAGGCTTTTTGGTAAAGTTGCATGCTCAAGGGCAAAGTCTTTTCTTTTGATTCTAAGAAATGGAACAATTCTTTTTATTTTTTTGTTTTTAGAGGAAGAGTTCTCAAGTCCAGTGTTTCTGCTGTAACGCTGCATGTCTGTTTTTTTGTTCTTATATAACAGTTTTCTATCTGAATCTAAGGATTTGAGCTCATTGAACATGTGTGCTATAGTATGTCTGTCCTTGTATTTGTGTGCTCATTTGTTTAATATCTGCTGTATCCTTGTCGTGACCAACAAAACAAAGAAGATGAGCATGCGCACACGAGGTGTTATTTTGTCCGAAGCAGATCTGCTGTACATGTGAGGAGCCACAGAAGTATCTGCCTGCAAGCATGATTTTCATGTATCTTTCCTATTTTCCTGCCTTTTTCATAATTCAAATATTCATCAGATTATTTTATTCCCTTTTTATATTTCTTCTTATGTAATGAAATCAACAACCATCAACTTAAATGTTTGTGGCTACTCTGGGAAAACATTTGGTAAAACATCATCATCATCATCATCATCATCATCCTCGTTATCACTGGTTACTGTACAGTAAGGTGATTGTAACTATGCTTTGCCTGTTGTTATTGAGGTATCTAAGAATAGTGTTTATCAGGTCAAACCGAGACAAGGGCATCGGTGATGGCGTTGATGTAATGTCATGTGGCTGTAGGCATTCTAGGCTGCAGCGATGGCGGCTTTGGCCCTGAACCTAACCTTCTTTGCCTTGATAAAGTTATTAGTTGTGTAGAGCATTCAACCAGATACTATTCCCTCTAAAGCCTTTAGTATTCAGTAACACTAGTAAAACCAAAGAGGTAATGAAAGAGGAAGTGTGTCTATGTGAGAGAGAGATAAAGTGACAGATCAGTGTGAGAGCTGGAGGGGGAGAAAGGGAGTCAGTCAGAGAAAATTAGCTCTCAGGGTTACGAGGCAGCTGACATTGACTCATGAGTGAATGAATTGCTTTTAGCGTTTTATAACTCCTTGCACCATTCTGTTCCCAATGTCAGATATGAAAGCCGTGAAATTGTCTCTTCTGGACTGCTCTCCCATTTGGGGACAGTGTGGATTAATTGGTCATTTGATTTTTACTCTGAGGTCTAATGTTCTCTGTCTCTTCACCCAAAAGTTCTCTTCCCTCCCCTTATCGCTCTACTTACATTTATTCATTTAGATAACGTTTTTTAACCCAAATGGACTTATATTAGCGTGCAAAAGTTTGGAATCGCCCAGGAATTTCATGTTTTGAATAGAAGTTATTCACCATGGTGGCATTAAATTGATTTAAATATATACCCAACACATTAACAATGTTGCAAACGGCTCTTACTGCTGGAAATGACTGATTTCTCATTATTATTATTAAGGCAAAGGCAAAGCTCCGTTTTCGGCAGGCATTACTTGTGTCCTAATTATAAACTCTGTAACTCATCCTTAATAATTACCGGTATGTTTAAATGCTAATTGGTTCTTGGAGACACCTTTGTAATTGTGTTTAACACACTTGAAACCCTAAATTGTCTTTACTTGGATTGTAAGGAACTAGCATTTCTAAAGTTCTGGGTTCAAAATGACCAAACAAAACACTTTCTCAAGAAATATGTCAGTCTATTGTTGTTTTGGGAAATGAAGGTTTGCAAAGGTGTAATTGCTGCAAATTGCAGAAACTTTGATAAATAGAAAAAAGAATGCCATGACCTCAATAAATTGACTATAGTTTCCGATCAATTTAATGTAACTTGTTGAATAAAAGTATCAATTTCTATCAAATACATGAAAATTTTGGCATGATTCTAAACTTTTGATCGCTAGTGTCCATGTGAGGTATAACAGCCTAACTTGCTTGTCATCGGATTGTGGGAGAAAATCCATGCAAACATGGAGAGCACATGCAAACTCCACACAAAAAGGCCTGTATTGGATTTGAACCCAGGACTTGCTGAACCATCAAGGACCCCCATGTCCCTGGCTTGCTTCTGTTTCCCCTTATTTCTGCTTTTCATCCTCTTTTTTTCTCCCCTATCTCATGGTCTTTCCCTCTCTTTATCAGGTGAGCGCTGATTTCATAAAGAGCGGTGACTTTACCCTGGAGAGGATGGGAGTCACCTACAAGGCCAAGGCCCACCTTAAATCTCCATTTGACTCTGAGAATAAACGTGTCAAAGGCATCTATTCCTGAGCTGGACCCCGCCTTACAAAATCAAACATCACACCTTTGTGGGTGAGTGATGCTAAGAGGGATGCAGCTAACTTTTTTCATGCAGCTGCAGCCATCTGTTCCAAAAATAATCAGAAATACTGTAATAAGGGTCTTAAATTCATAAAATTCCATGCAGATTAAAGTAGTCCTTCGTTACTTTTAGCACTTATTCTCATTTTCAAATTCAAGTTAGTCTTTGATTTAAAAGTGATTCAAAGGTGTCGAAAGATAAACTTCAAGCTATGCCTACAAGTTTACATGCCCGCTTTCGGTTTGACAGTAGCAATGTTCTGGTGGAAGTTCTGTGAATAGTATTGCTGTTTATGAGTATATGGTGAGATTTATAAAAATTAATCAAAGTGGTAAACATCTTTTTTTACCTCTGGTATTTAAAGAAGTTTTTACGAAAACACATTGATTTATGTTTCTAATGACATTATTGGTGCATGTAATCTAAATGTATTTAGATTATTATTTACATCAATACCTACCTAAAGCAAATTACAAAATGTAGTTTTGAGGTTTTTAAGAAAAATACAATTTAAGTCAAACACTAACCAAAGTTGATTGTACAGTATGTACTATATATGTACATATATACTATATGACTTGCAGCCAAACAGTTTGTGTCATTGTAGAGGAAGGTATAATTATTAATTATTTCTCAGATGTATGGCGCTGCTCTTTTACGACAATATGTTTACTAATTTAAAATGATTAATTAATTTTGCCCTAAAAAGCCATCAATCATTTAAATTTTCCACTCAGGAGTATCTTAGGTTCATAATCTGATTTATATGAGCAATGTGAAACACACTGATAAAACACCATTCGTGCTGTTCGTGTGTTGTTGTTGGGTTGTTGGTTTTTTTTATACAATTGCTATAATTTTCTTTTCTTTGGATATTCTTCTGTGAATACTGCAAATGTCTTGATGGTACAAAATGGGTGAAGTTAAATCTTAAGCACAAAAAAGGATAAATTTCCCAGTGCTAGGTATTAAAATGTGTATTAAAATGTGCTTCCTGAAAATGTGCATAATGATGTTTTATTTGATCAATGCATTTCATAGAGTTGTTGTAAAAGAAAATGTTGGCAGTTAAAGCACAAAAAAACTAAAACAACAGTTTACCAGGGGGAGGATGTGATGATCAAATTATAATTGCTGAGAGAGACTTAATTACTTTGTCCAAAAGTGTTTGTGTTAATAAATTCCTGTTTAAACAGTAACAATTTTGTGACATTTATTATTTCACATACAGAAAAAATACAGAAACAGAGAGACTACTAGTTACAATGGCAAGCCATTAAAAAGTGATAAATGTAAATTTAAGGCTATTTTCATTTATGGGTTTTATATTTGTTTTCTATGTGATTACCAGCAGAGTAAAAACATCCAATTGCAGCTTATATTTTATATGATGATGTTTGTTGTTATAATCCGTAGTATGGGCAATAAAGCAGAATAAAAGAAATATGAAGAAGTAATAAGGTAATAAAATTCACTTTAGTAAATCACATGGGCTTTTATAGGAGCAGTGGTGCCAATCATACCGTTTAGTGTCAGAAATAATGTTCATCTTCACTGGTTCCATATTCATTAAATTCATTATTCTATTGCAGTGGTTCTCAAACGGTGGTATGTGTACCACAATGATATTTGAAATGCCCCCGGTGGTACAAGAGATGATTCTGGAAATGTTGGCAGAGAATCGAAACAGTTGAAATCAGTGGAATTTTAAATTTTTCACAAATAAAATGGGTTTAAGTTTAATTCTTTTAAAATTAAGAATTACATTTGTTTTTTTCTAATTGAAAATAGCCAAACTTTTCCCTTTGCATGCTATGTACTTTTCATTCTCAATCTCACTACAACACACATGCACGAGAGTTTTTCTGTGATTTTTCTTAGGAGTTTCGCATCTTGCTGGTCAGGTGGGACTTAAAGGACCATACCAGTGATCCTGCATGTTTGAGCTAATATATTCAATTTTCATACATGTTATGTTACTGACAATCATTTCCCAAAGCATAGTACTGGAACGGTGAATTAATTTTATTTTTTCTACCTTCCAGACTGCCATTGGTTTCAGTTCATTCTGGTACACTATTAAAATCAACTTGTTGATTCTTGAAACATTCTTAGGATAGGTAATCCATCATCGTTAACAAGACATGTATTCAGGGTTTTTTTTTTGTTGTTGTTGTTGTTTTTTTTTTTTTTTTTTTTTGAAGTTACATAATTTTAGCATTTAAGTGCAATACAAAAGCACGGAATGAATATATGTCTACACAGGGGAATATAGTCCCAAAAGAAGACCTGCGTTTATCAAAAAATTTAACAACTGTGACTTCATAAGGCTGTGTAACTCTTAGCAGGCAAAACATTGATTTTTAAGATGGGTGTATCGCTTGAATATTTGATTTTGAAAGATTAAGAAATTTTGAAAAATATCAGGAAAGCTGAAATACGGTTTTATCCTTTGCGAAATGGTTGTCACTGAGGTAACATATGAAAATTGAATATATTTTTAGGCTCAAACGATCGCTGGTATGGTCCTTTAAATGTTTTTGTTTGCTCAGCCGTGATACTTTGAGACTCGTGGGCTGGAGTACCAGAGTGAACTACGAATAACACATGCACAGTTTGTCATTACAGAAGTTGTCAGAAAGAGCAATCGATCCCAAATCCCCAAACAGAGATCAGACCAAGGCAAATTCTACTACAACACAATTCTACTAATTTATTTAAACCCAAGGTTTATCAACAGTCTTCCAAGCGTGCCGTCAGATGTGGTTCAGGCTGGAGGCCTGTTTGGTGAAGCTGTATTGAACTGGCTGGTGGGGAGTGTTCCTCCCTCACAGGGGTAGCGAGGTTTTTGGAGGACAGAGGTCACCGCTGGTAGAGGCTGTTTGTCCCACTCTCCCTGGAGAAACATATATGATGTTTTGACGTCTGATGTGTTTTTGTTAAGCTGTGTGATACAGTATAAGTCACTTTATTAGAGGAATAACCCTAAAAATTCCACACAATGAGACAAAAAGTGTGTTGTCCTTGATGTCCAGGTTTTAGTTGTCCTTACACAGTGAATCAAATATAATGCGTCATCACAAAATGTGCTCAAAGGCACATAAAATGTATTTTGATTTATTTGTACAAGCCCATTGTATTTATTTATTTATTTATTTTTTTTTTTGATGCTGCACTTTGCTCGCTTTACTGACAACTGTGTAATTAACGTCAGTAAAAAAAATCGACTTGCTGAATATCAACGACACCAAACGTTTTGTATGTTAGCCTGCTGAGCCTGTTTTCACCATTCTAAGCTTTCAAACAAACTTTCAAAGTTGCGCATTGTGGAACCAAGCTAAACCAAGACGTGAGGGCATGACTGCTGCATGATGGCTACTCCCAAACTATGAAGCTCTGTGCTCTTGTAAAGAGTTGCAGCCGGTGTAACAGCCCAAGATATACCTCCTGCCCAGACTATCCCCAGGGTTAAAGTGGGCTAGCCTGTTTTACACCTCGGGTATATTCTGGGCTAGTCCAATTTATACCCCGGGGTGTTATTTAGGTGTTATTTAGGCTATTTCATCGCCCCCTAAAACCAGATTATACCCCCACTCTCAGACACACAAAATATTCAAGGATACATAAGTTTTTGATTTTATTTCACATGCTGATGACACAACCTTATCCACTACAGTGCACAATTTTAATCGCTTAAACTAATCAAACTAATCAAGTGCAGACTACACTGAATCATGAGTTGAATAAAATATATGATTGGCTTAGTACAAATAAGCTATCCCTGAATTTATCAAAAGTCTTGCGGTGACATGTTATTTTTTTGAAATTATGATGGAACGAAACTCTGAATATTGAAATACAGAGTAATTTATGAAAAACACAAGGAGTATAATCTGGACTAGTGGGGTATAGTTTGACGGGGGGCTTAATCTGGCCTGCTACACTGGTCGTTAATGAGCACACCAGTGGTGGAATCATAAAGGGAACATAATATGCTGGTTTAGAAATGACCATTGAAAGCAGATAAACTCAGTGTAATCACATTGGACTGCTTTATATAACTGTTTTCTGGTATGTACTTGCATAAATGACATTGCTTATTAAGGAGATCATCAACCATTATCTTTCAAAAGAAACTTGATTCAGGCCTTTGCATAATTTTGAACTCTATTTATTCACTCTGATGAAATCATCTTGTGTGTATGCATTTATTTTACAATTATTTATTATTATAATTATTATTATTATTATTATAATTATTTATTTTACATTTATTTTAAAGTGCTATGTGTCCATCTTGTCCAATAGAATCTTTGCTTTTAAACTGGTTTGGTGATTTGGCAGTCTATTGTATGTGTGTGTGTGTGTGTGTGTGTGTGTGTGTCTGGTGACTCACAGGAAAGATGTGTGCAGTCGACTGGTTGCAGTGCATGGAGATGGGTGCTGTGTTATAAAGGGAGTCCAGGACTTCTCCAGAGAACGAGTCCCACTGTAGCTGAGAATACTGCGTCGTCACACTGGCCTCAGCACCCACATTCTGGCCATTTTCCTGCAAACTAAAGGCAGCATGGGATGGAAGGAAGAGAGAGGATGAAGGAAAATTGACAAAAAAAAAAAAAAAANAAAAAAAAAAAAAAAAAAGAGGCAAAGGAAGAGAGAGAGATTGAGAAAGGAAGAGAAGATTTTGAAAAAGGCAGTTAATTTTGTTTGTTTTGTGTAGCTGAAAAGACAAAGCATCTGGTTTTTGAGATTAAAAATAATCACCACTGTGCCACCTTGGGGAGGTGGAGGAAGGAGAAAGATTGATGCACAAAAACTGCCTCGTCACAGGAACGTGAAGGACAAGAGCAGCAAGCGAAGCATTGTAGCTGCTTGGAAACATCATTTTCAGTGTTTGTGTCACCTGTTGATGAAGTTAAAGTATTTCTGCAGGTATCCTCGGTCAATGTGGCTCTTGCAGAGCTCCAGTTGAGTACGAGGGTAGTAGTGTATGTAGTTAACACACATCTCCTCCATGATGCCAAACCCCCCCTGAAAAAAATAGAGTCAAATGAAGGAGGAAGATGAGCGGAGAAGGAAGAGGGCAATGCTCATGAGTAAAGGTTCAAGAGTGTTATTCGTAGTCCAACTGGTGAATTAGTGAGAAATCTTAATGTGCTGCTCACCACTGTAGGCTTACTCCTATCTTCTGTATTATAGGTACATTTTGTTATGAGGACATCACCCTGTAGAATTCGTACACGGACACACACACACACACACCAGAAGTTCACCACATTTTACTATTGGAAGTTTAACAGAGCAGTAAAGATAATTAAAGTTACTGACAGAACATTAATTATTTAACAGAGCCAGTGGCCAGTAGATCTCTGTTGGGCTCAGCTGCTTCAGTTTTGTCTCGTCTGTCTCTCAGGCATTTCACATCATACCACCGATTTTACAGCGTGTCCCAATTTCCACTCCATTTAAGTACCCAAACATTCAAATATGATACTTTAAAATGCAAAAAGCCAGAAAAGAGCTTAGACATGGAGCAGCAAGGCTATTAGGAGGCACTGAGCAAGCATGATTCAAAACTAACATTCTTGTTAGAGCTGCCTTTCAGAAAAAAATGTATTTGATTTATTTATTTGTTTATTGTTCAGCCATATCATACATGCAGATGCAGCTATAGTCAGATCAAACATACTTACAGGCAAAACATTCACCATTTTCCTTAGAACTCGGATCGTCTGTAAGAAAAAGCACATTGAAAATGTATTAAATGGAGCATCTACTCAGTTATAACATTATTTGTAATCTGTGTTGTAGCCTTATCAGATTTATGGACATTGTCAACTCTCTTTAAAGGACCATACTGGCCATTTTGCATGTTTGAGCCTAATATATTCAATTTTTATACACATAATGTTATTGACAGTCATTTCCCAAAGCATACTAATGGATAGGTAATCCATCATTGTGAATAAGACATGTATTCAGGGTTTTTTTTGAAGTTAAGTAATTTTAGCATTTAAGTGCAAGAAAAAGTGCTGAGTGATCTAAAAATGCTTCCTAGTGGTGCATTCAAGTGCTGTAGTGAAGAACTGACAACAGGAAGCATTTTCAGATCACTCCGTGCTTTTTATTGTGTTTGAACACTAAAATTACGTAACTTCTAACAGAAACCTGAATACACGTCTTGTTTGCGATGATGGATTACCTATCCCAAGAACGTTCAACAAATTGATTTTAATAACGTACCCAGAATGAACTGAAACCAATGGCAGTTTGGAAGGTAGGGGGAAAAAAAAAAAATCACCGTTCCAGTATCGTCAGTATCATTACGTTTATGAAAATTGAATATATTAGGCTCAAACATGCAAAATGGTCGGTATGGTCCTTTAATGCTGCAGTTATATATTTTTGGTGAGTAGGTGGCAGAAGAAACTCCAAATCAAACTGACACAGTATGACTAATGTGTCCAAAAACAACTCCGTACTTATATATTCAGCATATGTCACATGGATCAATCTTATCAACCACTGAAGCACTGAAGCTGTGTTTCTGTCCACCTTTAATATTCATTCTTCTTGCTCTTTTGTGGTCTCCACCAAATCCTGAGACAAATATGAATCTTTAGCATTGTGAAGCTCAACTTTCTCACTAGGTGTTAATTTTGTTTACTTTGCCTGTTATTTGGTGTTGGGCAAGTACTGTAGTGTACAGTTACCATATCACAGCTTTTTAGTGGAAACGGCTGCTTCTATTCCAGTACATGAGGTTGCATAAACCAAAAATGATGAGCTAAAATGAGCTAATATTGATTAATGCAGGCATCAAGCTAAAAATAGCACTAAAACCTGCAATATAATTCCAATGAGGGCTTGGTTTCTCTTTTTTGATCAGTATTGATGGTTCTCTTGGATTGTTGCAGACATTGCTAACTTTGTAAAAACCCAAGACCTCTCTTACCATTTTAATAAATAATGTGAATATTATTCTACAGTGGATTTTCATTTTAACCATCTTCAGTTTGTGCTTGATTTTATGATTTAAGTTTCTCTTTTTTTTTTGAAGAAAAAGATAAAACATTGTTTGCTATTGATGCTTGTATTGGAAACTACATTTACAGGTATTAGTTTGTGTGTGTAAAAGGCCTGTTAGCTTCACAGAGAATCATTTGATAAAATTGATATTTGATCTGGCTGTGGGGTTTAAAACAACACCACTATATAGAGAACACTCAGTCCACCATCAGTAGCAAGTGGAGATCTTATCACATATTATAACAGATCTGTTTGCTGTGTGTTCGTGCATGTGTGTGTGTGTGTGTTAATCTACCTGCCTCAGGATATCGAACAACAAAACACAAAAAACACAGCAGATTTCAGCTGCTGTTCTATTGTGTATCATTTTCTGGGTGGAGATGTGCTTATTGGAGATTAAATCTAACTTCAGATAAGACAAGATAAACCTTTATTTATCCTGAGGGATCACTGTTCACTGTTCATATTTGAAACAGGCTAATAGTAGAATGCCATAATTTTCTATACACTACAGACATGTTAGCAAATTGCACAAGAAAAAGTGGAAGTAAGCTGCAAATAATCATCTTAATTCTGGGGGNAAAGCTCAAGTAATTGTTTATTGCAGTTGCTTTGCTTGGCTAGAACTGAAGGTGTTAAACATGTTGTGTCTTTTATTATATAAGTTTGTAAAAGAATCATGTACAAGGCGTTGAAGCATTGACTTTTTTTCCCACCTTGGCTCTTGTTTCAGTGTATTTATTGATGGAACAGAGTGCTGGATGCACTCAGGAAGGACTTTGCTGCAATGGTTCTCTTCCTTCCTTTCTGAGTTGTTTTCTATTCTGATCTTCAGCCTCTTCTTCTTTTGGTGTTCCTCAGGGCTCTATTCTTGGTCCACTTCTGTTTGCCTTTTAAATGCTCCTGCTCCAACAGCTGATCAGCCATTTTAAATGTATCTTATGTGATTCTTATCTGTTTTGTTTTTCATTTGTGAAGCACTTTGAGACATGCTTTAGAAAGCTGCCATAGAAATAAACACTCCTTACCTTACCTTGTTATGTGATCACTGGCATCTGTTTGTTAGCAGGATATCTCGAAAAGTTAGGGACGGGTTTGAATGAAATTTGGGGGACAGATAGAGGAAGAAGTGATTTAAATTTTGGAGGTAATCCACGCATGCATGAATAAATTTTATGGTCCTTTTAGGTTAAATTGCTTTCTGCTTGAAAAAAGAAGCTGAGGTGATTAATAGCAGCCATAAGGAGACCACATCTTTAGTGTGTGTGCGTGTGTTTGTGGCAGTTCATTTCCACAGAACTATTTTGGCTGTTCACATCTCAGGTCAAACTGTTCCTTTAACAAAGTTACTTTACTTTATAGTAAATAGAAAGGAAAAATTGAACTAATGAAGTAGACAATGACGTACCATACCCAATTATTTCAAAAATCCTGCGGCCTTTAGTTTCACTTTAAACTTCTCCAGATTAAGCCACTGACACTTGCTTGTAACATTCATTAGTAGTAAAAGCTGCATTTTCTAAAATGTATGTCTGTGTATGCGGGTCACTGCTGCTGTGTCAAAGATGATGAATAAAGTGACAGTGTTTTATTTTAAATAGGCTAGTTCAGTAGAAGCAGCCAGCAGCCCATCTTCAGTATTTTCTAATTATGTACAACCATGAAGTATACCCCAGTGTCATATAAAGTAAAACGTACTGCAGTGTCATTCACTTATCATTAGTAAGCTCACCTGGTAGTGCGTACTGAAGTGCTGGTCATCTTGTACCACCTCCAGCTCTCTGCCTCCCCTCAGCAAAACTGTCCTCACCCCACGACCTGCCAAGTGTGTGTGCAGCTGGGAGGCAAACATATAGATCCCTCCTGGAGGCAAAGCCTACACAAACACATTTAATACAGTAACACACAAGAAACAAACAACATTTTATCTAATCTACTTAAAAATATGCCATTTAGGCAAGTGAAAATGACTTATGGAAATTAGACTTCAGCCTGTTGAGCTCTCAAACTTCAGACATTAAGCTAATATTAGGAGTTACTGAATTTGCTGTTTACAGCGTGAATGTGAAAAAAAGATGACTGACAAATAAGCTTCTTTCACACGGTGAACAATATTTTTTTGAAGAATCAAATGTCATTTTTTTTTATTCCTTTACATGATGACCTTTTCCATCTTTTTCACTTCAACTGGAGTTTTTAAACTCATTCAAATAGAATTCCAAATAAGATTTTTTCACACTACGGACTGAAGTTTGAAAGAAGTTGTGACAAATGTTAACTAATCCATGCAATAAATAATGGAGTTACTGTATACGTACCATCTGGGTACACTTGGAAGTGCAGTACCCAGTAAGGTAGAAGCTGTGTTGTTTGGGTGGGATAGCCATGATCGGAGTATAAACGAGGCCCAGCTCCATGATCCCTGCATCATGCCGCCTCAGACTGGGTGTATAAAACAAGCGGATCCCTGATGAGTCACGCCAGCCTGCAGGGAAATTAATTATGAGGCAAGTACATAAAAATATCTACAATCGGTTTTGTTTAAAATATTCAATTGATGCACAAGACCAAGCTATGAAGCATGAATAATTTATTTTGTCACATACATGTGACAAAATGCGTCTCGTACAACAAATTTAAGATTATTGAGTCTCGTACAACAAATTTAAGATTATTGAGTCAAGAATCATGTTTTTATGGCCACCTCTTTTGGTCCACCTAGATGATAATATTACTGAAAAGCTTTGCATGTGTCACGTGTACTCCCATTTTCATCCTGATCATCCCATGTGCTGCTTCCTGCTGATCTGGATCTTTCATGGGAAGACTAAAGAGAGTATAATAGTGATCTAAGTATAGGGATAAAAGCTTGCAGAATTCTTTTGTTATCTGTCATTGAGAGAAATGCCTGTGCAATATTCCTAAAATGATAAAAGGCTATTGTGGTGCCATTTCTGAAGTGGGCCTCAACATTCAGTCAGGATCAAGGATCAGAAGGGAAATGGTATATTTGGGACTTGACATTTAGTGCCAGGGACTTTATTTTTATGCAAAGTTTCTCTCTTTGAGTCCCATGTCTCTTCAACTGCAGTAAATATTGAAGATAGGATCATATACCTACACACAGCAGAAAACTGCCCTAAAACAGGAAAAGATTAAAACATAGTAAAATACATGCATGTAATGTGCTATTAAAGGACCATACCATCCATTTTGCATGTTTGAGCCTAATATATTCAATTTTCATACACGTAAAGTTACTGACAATCATTTCCCAAAGCTACTATTGGAACGGTGAATTAAAGACATTTTTTTCCTACCTTTCAGACCACCATTGGTTTCATTCATTCTGGTATGCTATTAAAATCAACTTGTTGATACTTGAAACGTTTGATAGGTAATCCAAGACGTGTAAACAAGACGTGTATTCAGGTTTTTGTTTTTTTTTTGGTTTTTTTTAGAAGTTACATAATTTTAGCATTTAAATGCAATAAAAAGCACGGAGTGATCTGAAAATGCTTCCTACTGGTGCGTTCAAGTGCTGTAGTGAAGAACTGACAACAGAGTTTCACGTTCAGCTGCATTGTAATCATTTTAGTCAAATAGAAGACGAAAGTGTAGTCTTGTCATCATGTGAGGAACCTGAACACAGAAGAAAAACAATTAGCCAACATGGATTTATAGAAAAGATATCATGAATTAGATAAGTGATTGCACTGATAATTTTAGATAACATCTGAATAGTTAGCAAGACTTCCCCCNCCCCCCCCCCCCCCCCCAAATCTAATACAACAGCGATGAACGTGTCATTCCTCAACGTCAAATGAGGAAGTACTCTTTACTTGGATGAGACTGGCATGTAACACAGCAGTATTTTGAGGCAGAATCTTTGTTAAAGTAATTCCAGTTTAAGAGAATGTCAGAAAGTGAGTACTATGACGAGGAGCTCTGAGGAGCTTACACTTTTTATGGAACAGCTGTTTTATCTTATCAGTTTGAGCCCAAGTATACAGAGGAGGAAATGGTGCAGAGATGAAGAGGGAGAAGGAGAGAGAGAGAGAGAGAGACAGAGAGGGCCAGAAGAGAGGACATCATCTACATCGTCAGAGCAACAGGACTCTCAGCCTTTGGACCGAGCAGACGGTAACTGGTGGTGTAGCTGTAACAGATGTCAGAATATGGATTCTGCAACAGAGTGTTTTTTTCTGCCATGAGTGGGACATTTTGGAAACGCTGTAGGAAGATTTGGAGCAAAGCAGCTTCATGGAGCAGACTGTCCAATCAGATTCACTTGTAGGCAGGACATCTGTCCTGCTGACTGATCCACCGCAGAACTACACAGAAAAAATGTATGTCTCCACCGGGGGATAAAGTCCCCAAAGAATACCTGCGTTTACTGAAAAATTTAAATGACCTTGACTTCATAAAGCTGCGTAACTACTAGCAGGCGAAACATCATTTTTTAAGGAATATTGAATATTTGATTCTGAAAGATTAAGAGAGTTTGCAAAATATCAGGAAAGCTGGAATACGGTTTTATCCTTTAGGAAATGTAACATGGATGAAAATTGAATACATGAGGCTCAAACATGCAAAATGGCCGGTATGGCCCTTTATAGGGTTAAGAAAATGCAGGTGGAAAGAGATGTGTGAGAATAATGACAGCGATCAGGATGAAAAAAGCAACTGATATCAAAAGGTGTTTGTGTGTGTGTGTGTGTGTGTGTGTGTGTGTGTGTGTGTGTGCATACCAGATAGAAGGAGGGGGTTGTGGTAATGGACCTCCAGACGAAGGAACCTTGAAGAACCTGGTCCCCCCATAGGCAGTCCTGCATCAGGTGGGTAGTAAAATGCCTGCAGACAGAAAGACAGACGCCGCATGCATACANCACACACACACACACACACACACACACACACACACACACACACACACACACACACATTCAGTAAACACTTGTGACCTTGTATTTGACTAAAATTCTTCATCAGTGAAGAGTAAAGACTTTTTCAACTCAACAATTAATTGATTTAAGTGGATAATAAAATGCTCAAGTGTTATTATAATTCCCCCACAAATGGATTCAGGCACCTGGCACCCTGAAAAATGTCTTTAAATCTAATGCTTCATAAAAACTAAACTGTGAAATTATGTGAATATTATTGGCTTCAGAAGATGTGAACCCAATTTTTCAGTGTTGCCTAATAGCCTGTCTGATAAAACACCATAAATAAAACCAACAACAAATAGACCCAAATAGATCCCAAATTTCTTAATCAAGCAAGAGACAGATAATTGTACTTTTTTTTTTTTTTTTTTTNTTTTTTTTTTTTTTTTTTTTGGCACATTTAGCCACAGGTCCTTCTAGATTAAAGACACAACATCAATATTCTTCTAATAGCGTAACAAGTTTTTAGATGCTGTGCAAACTTGCTGCTTTTTGATTATTATAACTTTATTATTCCAGTGTTCTGGAATAATCTTTTGAGTCTTTATCGGTATTTATCTCCATGTTTTTATGTTGACAATGCTGACATAAAACTAAATTTCTCATAAGAAACAGATCAAAAACTTTGTCATGATTTGGCAGACCTAAACACTTTCAATTTACTTAAATGAAAAGTCAGTTATATGAGTTTGACCTGTTAAAACTAAAAAATGAAGTTTTTATATCTTTTGCAAGTAAAAATATTGATGCATTTTATTTCAGTTTTAACAAATAACGTATATTTTACCATTTTGAGGGCTTGAACATATTTGATTAGAACTTGTGGTTTGTAGTGGTCAACAATGTTTCAATAGAAGGAACCAAAATAAAAATCAAAGAGGCAATATTATACAGATTTCCACATTCTTATTGTCATTTTAGGGTCTATTATGAAACCTTTGCAATTTTTGAATATGCAAAACCTAGATTGTTCCAGTCCTACTCTCCTGTGCTTCAGCACCACTGTGCAGACACACACACACACACACACACACACACACACACACACACACACACACACACAAGAGCTCTACTGCTGTGCTTCTCCACAATTTCGGATGATGATCTCTAAAAATAAAGGGATGCCTACACGCAAACTCCCAGTGCAGCCTTCCACCCACAGAATGTCAACTGGGAAACCAGCAGATGATTTTGTTTTCAGTCTATTATAAGACTAGAACATCTTTGTAAACTGAACATGAAGCATTTGTAAAAAGAATCAGTACTGGTGCAGAGCTGTTTGATTTAAGATGTACTAAAATGTTTTCATAGTAAAAGTGTGTTCACAAAAATTCTTTCAATCCTCTTCTGAGCCTTTGGATGTTTTTGAGAGTGCTTAAGGATCCAGAGATTACGACGCATTTGGTCATGTATTCGCTGAATCAAAAAAGGCTAAAATCTCATATGGAGAGCCTGGCTGAACTCGATGATGTTTTTTTTTTTCTTTTTTCCTGTTTTACTCCTTTGAATCTGCTCATTGGGGTGTCAGTCTTCCACATTATCAAAGACTCTTCATCGTTATTCACCATTAGAGCCTTTCAGATTGCAGGTCCACCTTAGGCTACTTTTGCTAACATTTTTGATACATAATTGAAGAAATAATGTATTCTTTATTTAATTTTACTTTCATGTCATACCGGTAAAATCTTTAGAGAACTATCAGACTCTCCTTTGCTCTTCTTCTATCTCTCCACACTCCCTTCCTCTGTCCCTCTTGCTATTTCTATTCCTCCATCTCTCCCACATACACACCTTCCCTCAGTCTTTGCAGTATCTTAGATCCTCCANTTTTTTTTTTTTTTTTTTTTGCAAAGCCACATTTCCCTTCAGATGCTGGGGAGAATAAAACAACACTATTAAGAGGTGATGAAAGAGGTCTGAACATCTCCCACCTAATCTTGTCTTCACAGTTCACAGCTCACAGAAGGCATCCTTGTTTTTGTTTGGCTACCAGATAATCCAATCAGAGAGGGAATGGGCTGGCAGTGATACAGTGGGGAGCAGAGCAGAGAAATATGATGACAAGTGCACTGCTCCTTGTCTTCTTTGCTTTATATCAGTAATTTTCAATCCCGGTCCTCGAGTATCACTGCGTATTTTTCTTCTCCCCCTGCTCTGCCCACACTTGATTAGCTGAATCAGGTGTGCTCCCTCGATCAAGGGTTGGCGCTTCTGAGATCTCGATTGGCTGAACGCACACCTGATTTAGCTAATGAAGTGTGTGTGTGTAGAGCAAGGAGAGATGGAAAATGTGCAGTGCGGTGGTTGAGAACCACTGCTTTGTGTGTTTCCTGGCTGCTTGCTTGTTTAGCTAGCTGACGAAGTTGTTATAAGTTCGCAGGTTTTCTGACTGACATGCCAGCAAGTCGATGCATGTTTGCATGTGAGCGTGCTTCCTACATACAGACTGTCTCTGAGCTTTTAATAGACTTCTGCCATCATGTTGGATCATCTTAACAAAATTTTCTGCTTGTGGCTTCAGGTGCAGATATTATTTGTGTAGGAGTGTTTGTTTATCTCCAATAATAGGTCCAAGGACAGAGCAAAATGAAATTTATTCCATTGTTTCTGTCCATTGCACACTTTTGAGCATACTAAAAAGCTGAGTATAACTAATGTGATTTATGATCTGAGGGGTTTTGTGTGGATACTCATTTTTCAATACCCAGCCCTAAACTAAAAGAATTTGTGTATGCTATATGTCAGACTGTCATACCTCAGCACCCATCGCCCAGGCGGCTAGTACATGGCGGCAGAAGTTGAGGTTGCTCGGTTTCATCTTGTCATCACAGGAGCCGCTGTACTGAGGAATGTCATGAATATCTGGAGAACACTCGAACACTTCGATGTGATGCACGATGGCCTCATTACCTGCGGTTATCACGGACTCGTACTGATGGAAATGGAGGGAACAAGTGACTATCAAAGGAACTGACAAAATGAATTTGTTGTTTTCTGTATTTTCCCCCTGCAATCCCGTTACAAGTAAGTCAATGAATCGATTATTTATACCTACAATACCTAAATGTGATGGACATTCATACCATAACAATGTGGTTCTTGGGCATATTTTCAGGCAGCTGCTGGATGAAGCACCAGTAAGTGGTCTCTTGACTTGGGATGATGACATTTGGTGCCAGAACCTCCAGCGTCTGAACATCTGGAGGCAGAGTGGGCGATGGGGTGTCAGGTCGCAGCATCAAAACTCTCTGCAGCCCTGTGTGGATCCGGGACAGGTTCAGCTGCTCCAGGGAGGTAAGTGGTTGATCTAAGAATCCATAGATGACGTGCACGGTTCCCTCCTGCTCAATCAGAAAAGAGAGGAAGTTTAATGGCTGCACTGCTGAATCTAAACAGAAAAATATATTTTACGCATAATTCTAATGGTTATTATTTGGCTAGATTCCCATATGTCAGATCTGGAGAAGTTTCCATTATGTTATCACAGTGATGAGTTTTTCTTTCATGTCTGAAACATAGAAGTCAATATGGTACCATGGAAATTACTGTACATTTATTTTGATGAACACAACAGTAGATTTCCACCTTGTTGAGTTTAATATCACATCCACAGATATAACCATGAGTTTCTGAAGAAAATAAATGAACCTTATTTCATTTGGCATGAGTGCCAAAGACAGCAGGAAAAATGCTACAAAACACAGACACACAACCACAAACATGCAGCTTCACATTTATGAACTAACACATAGTTCAAATGAACTCTATCTTACTTGAGGCTACACACACATGCATACACATGCAGACACACGTCATCTTTTCCATCCTTCTCCCATCAGGATTGACCATAATCAAGCCCTATTCCATTTGGAAATGCACAAGAAATTAATAACATTGCTACTGGCTAAATTCCTTTTAGGCATGCCATGGCAGTGTCTTGGCTGGGTCACACTGGGTCAGTGCCATAGTTTTCAATGGCCGTGCGTCCAATGGCCATGCTTTTCTTGATCAATTTCTTTGATTCTGCAAATGCATTATGTCCAAAAGTAACTACACAGCACTAATCCAGATGCTGCAAATATGTTGATTTGTGATGGTGCCATGCACAGGTCAACTAATTGCATATATTCTCAGAAATTCCTTAAGAGGAATCTCTGAGAATATATGCAATATAATATGCAATAAAAGCAAATATGAACCCAGCTAAGACAAAAATAGCATATTCTTCACACCTACAATAGTTAAACATTGATAAAGCAAAAGAATATCAATGCCTGGTTTTACTGGAAATCAAATTTATGCCATTATATGGCATAAAGATGACTTGCCATGTGCCTCTACAAGCAAAAAGTCAACCAACATGAGCAACCAATCAACAAAACAATCTGTTATTGAGGATCTACTGAGACTTTAGCCAACATATTAACAGTTAAATAGACATTATTAGACCCTTGTTGTGCTCCATAGACACAAAAGCACACACTCACACACACACACTGACTTCTCACACCTCTATGAGGTAATCCCTGGGGTCACAGGTGCTGAATGGTCTTTTAAAGAGCAGGTAGAATCCTTCAGGTGTCTGTCTGGCTTCAAGCAGCTGGTAGTCTTGCTGGCTGTCCAATGACACATGACCCTCACTGTCACTCCACGCATCCTGCAGAGAATAAAATTTATGCATTGAATAAACAAAAGCACTTTTAAGAATACACATCTCTAAAAGTTTTACAACTTTGATAATACAAACTCCTTACTATTTTAAAATTAAAGCTTAGTAACTAGCCACTGAACAATTTAGTTGTGATCAAGTAGCAGTAGATAGTGTTATTGCTAAAAATGAATAGAAATCAATAAATATGCAGTAGTTTATAATGGGAATTTTTCCCACTTCCGTGTAAAAGATTCCACTTCTCTGCCAGGAGGAATTGCAACAGCCGAGTCTATCCCCTTCTGTTATGTTTCTCACATTCATATCTGTCCAGAATAGCACCTCAGATCATTTCTCCCTCTTTATTTCTGTCTCACTCTGTGTCCCTCTCATGTAACTATTCCACACTAACTGCATAGATTCTGACAATTTTTCAAACCAAGCAGTATGTACTTATTTAAAAAAAAAAAAAAAANTTAAAAAAAAAAAAAAAAGGAATATTATACAGACATGTGTACATGTGTGTGTTCAGAATACACTCAGAAGGCTGAGAAAGAGAGTGATCTTTGTTGTTTTGTCTCTCCTCAATGAGTCAATAAAACTTTAAAAATGGAGTCAGCCCACTCTCAGTATAAAATGGTGTATGTTTTATAACATGGATATCAGTCAGCAGTTAAAAAAATAACAGCACAGTTTATAGCTCTATTACCATAGTGACACATCAGTGTGGATGTGAATCAAAGTTGTGTATAAAAACTGTGTGGTCAGTAACATATCAGCAGAGGACATGTGCAGCAGCAGCCTTCACTTTTCATTAATGCCAGAACACTGAGAGCGTTCTACCATCTGAATTTAAGTCTCCTCTTCAGTTCATCAGGTACACAGATATACTATAAGAACTGATCTTCATCTCTTTATCCTCTCAGGTAAAACCTGGTGCAGCCTCACAAAGAAAGTACCAAATACCATAAATAGTACATAATACATCAGAGCAGGGACCTAAAATCCAAAGAACTTTCTTACAGTATGTGGACCAAGAATTCAACCTGCACCCACTTAACCACAATTTGATATGAACTAGTTTTGAACAAGCTATGTTTATTTAATGGTTTATTTCCCTCAAATGGCAGACTAAGATCTAATGCACATCAGGAGTGAAAAGCTGTGGTGTGGATCAGTCACACTACTGGCTGTAGCCTTACGTAAACATCTAATTTGTTTTTACCTTGTTTTAGTTTTGGTGTATTTGATGCTTCAATTATCAAATGTTCTTGATTATAACAGGATCAATCGTGAGTTTACCTGTACCTCTAGAAATCATGCTGATTTTATTCTGATTTATTTTATCAGGATTAACTTTGTCATTAATCGTCCTTAATGTCAGCATCAATATGCTGTAGATTTTTTTTTCACAATCACCATGTATAATATCAGTTTGAATGCTGTGAAAATTTGCATTCCCTTTTCTTAGAGAAATTTCATCTTTAGGAGAAATTAGTATACCAAGATGCTTTTTTCACTGGGAGATGAAGAAGCATATTTAATAACTGAGTTTCTTTTTATGTGCAAATGATGCAAAAAAAAAAAAAAAAAAAAAAAAAGTGGTCAGAAAATTTTAGGGAAAAAATGATAAATTAAAATATGATAAAAAAATCTGTCAAAAAAGGCTTACATGTTGTAAAATTCAAATAAGGGATTCTACACTTAATAGCTTAATATGAGGCTCAGATTTGATATGCTAATAGCTGCTAATGATTCCCTGATGAATTTCAGCTGTTAGTGCCATTTAAGCAATTCAATCATCAGGGCTGATAACATCCTTTGAGACTATCATGAACAAAGCTGCCTGCCGGCTCCTTATGCAAAAACTCCAATCTCATTCCAGTCCATTTACAAATATGTAAATATTTACAAATATACAAATATCTGCTGGATATCCTCATCTTGTTCGAGATGAATCGTGCCATAGCTTTAGTCGCTGATATTTTTTTGCAGATTTAAAAAAGTTGTGAAAAATTAGACTAACTATCCTTTATTGTAGTGAAATTTTCTGGTGTCAAATAAAAAAAATAATCTCCAAATAGTCAAATAGTCAATTCTTCAAATAGTCCAAATAGTCCAAATGTCAAATAAAAAATGTATTCTAAAAAAAAGAAATAATAGTCTTAAAAAGATTTTATTATACTATTTCTGTCCAATGAACACAATCAAAAATGGATTACAATCAAGGGTAAAAGGATATTCTGCAAGTGTCATTTTTTTATTCTTCCGCAGCAATCTGCTCTATTTTGTCTTGTCTTAAGATACTGACACTCATTTATAGAAAAGTCGTGAACAAAATTGATTTATACAGGGAAAAAGTCTAAATAAACTCACCGTACAGGACAGATGACATACACGCCACAGCTTCTTACCCCAAAGTAGCTCTTAGTCCTGTTGTCCCACAGCACCACCAGATCAGCATTGGTCAACTCCCCACGGTCGGACATTCCCAGGAGCACGCCGTGTCTCAGCTGTGCCACCCTCAGCTCCATATAAACCTCCTGCTTGGTGTAGCTGATGTTCCAGGCCAGCTGGAGCTCTCCTTTCGGGTCAAGGGGCACATGGAAGGGCATTGGAAGAAGTGGGAGAGGGTTGGAGGGTTTGGATGTAGGGTTAGAAAGGTTGACCAGAGTTGCAGGTGCCTGGTATGAAGCCACCAAGATGACCATTAGAGCAGCCAGGGCAGTGAAGTACATAATGGCAATGTCTTGAAGGCGAAGGTTCTTATTGAGGATCCTCATGGATGGTCTTGATTAGCTTCAATGTATAATGATAGATTTTCTCAGGATTTTGTTTGTCAGGAATGTTGTCTGCGGTAGTTTTAAGCTGGAGTTGGAAACGTTGAGAAGGAAGTTTGTTTCCAGTAGCGTTGTAACAATCCTTTACTGCTGTATAAGCTGTTTCTCTCCAAACTCACACCTCAGGTTTCATTTGCTTTGTCAGCTTCACACTCCTGTCTGTCACACTAGATATGTCTATCCCTGACAAAGCTCAGGTAAACTTGCCTCTCATTTTCTTCAAAATGTTTGTATTCTCTCAGTCCCTCATTTTCTGAAAGTTTATGGTCCTTAAAGTTTTTCGTTACGGAGTCCTTGCAGGTTTTGTGTCTTTCTGAGTGACTTCTGTCTCTCTCGCTGTGTCATATCTCTCTGGTTTTTAAGAGGCCCCTCCCTTGTGACTTGTTGCTTTTATCCAGCCTAATGGTATTACGTTTGTTGAGGCAAATTGGATTGTATTTCTTAAGCCCTGCGGGTCACCATGATTCTGCACATCTGCCAGGTCCTAATTGATCCAAATTCAACCATGGACATTATCAATGGCAATTGGTTTAGACAAACTGAAGTTTATTGCTTCATCTCCATCTCTCAGCTTAGACGCCACTGACTATAGTCAAAATCTTTCTTGTCATAGAATTCTTTGTATACACAGGAAAACAACATGACAACAAAGTATTCCAATGGTCCACTGGCGAAAAAGATAATGCTTGTCTCTGGGCATGTATCCTTTAGGTACACTCCCAGGTACAATACAGCAGCTTTTTCAGCAAATTTATACCTTTGAAAAGTACAATTAGTACACAAAGGTACATCATGAGGGCTGGAAATGTACCTGCACATCTGTGAGTACACTACAGGAATAAATGAACTGCCATACCTCTCACCTGGCTTTTTTGGGTATTTGATTGAAGGCAGCAAACACAACACGGCATCAAGGTATTAAACCCTCTCCTTCAGCCGCTGCCTGAGGCTACAGAAGACCTTATCAAAATGTCAATTACGTGTTTCAAAACCAAGATGTATGGGCGATTTCAGGATAGATAAAAGGTTAGTGGAGCCCCTGTGGAAAATGAGTGTGTGTGGGTGTGTATATGTGTGGGTAGGTGTGTGGGAAGTGGGTGAGCAGAATAAGAATTATCATGGATGGGACAATAGTAAGGAAAAACAGTAGGATATGTGTGCTGTAGGTTGAATTTCTTTTTTTTTTTTTTTTTTNTTTTTTTTTTTTTTTTTTTGGATTAAATTTTGCATGTGACATCCAGCTGTTGAATCCATCTCTGGAAGAGGCTTGTTAAAGGGTCAGGTGTGTCCAAGCAGTAAACAGAAAGGCAAGCGCTGGTGTTGTGTTGGTTAATGTAATAATGACTGATTGTCCCTGAGGCAAAGAGAAAGATCTGTCTGTCCTTCTGATGTCTGTATACACATGATGCTCTTGTCCTTTCTTTCTTTCTTTCTTTCTTTCTTTCTTTCTTTCTTTCTTTCTTTCTTTCTGTGTCCCTCTATCTGTACAGTAGCTTGTCATTATTTACACAGCCTCATTCCCCATGTTAATAACAAATACACATGTTCCAGAGTGCCTCTTGCAGAAGAAATTATTAGACAAAGGTAGTGGATGTCAGGACTGAATAATCAAAATTAATATTTTTGATCATTATTATCATTAATTGAAAAATTAATTTAGTAATTTGCAGTTTGAGTAAAATTTGGTTGAAATGTTTAGGTTGTTTTTTCTTCTTTTGGTCATTGGTTTCAATATATGCAATATTTTAATGAGTTTATGTGTGACCTTTATTAAACCTGCTATACAAGGTCCTTATAATACATATATTTAACAGGCTGTACATGTATAAGTTATAATGGTTTTAATAAAGGGTTTGGCTCACACTGACATGCAATCATGAAAAACTGATGGCATGTAGATATCTTAAAAGAATTTCAGTTTTCCAGTCATGAAATACTGATGCCATGTAGATATCTTAAAAGAATTTCAGTTTTCCACCAAATTCAGCCCAGTTTAAAACAAGATGCCAAACTATTTTTCCACCCTCAAATAACTTAAAACCACATTTGGGACTGAATTGCAATTGTTTTTAACCTGCATAGTGTTTTTTCATTGATATTTCTGGAAAATTGCTAGTAAAATTACAAAATGATAGACAAAAAAAAAAAAAAAAAAAAAAATCTCAGTTTACCTCTGATCTAGAATGTCTTTCCTTTTCTGTCATCCTGCTCTCTGTTACTGCTGATCAGCCTCTCTTCCTCTCCTTCCTGCACTCTGATCTCTCTCTCTGCTGCTGCTACAGATGTGTCAGCAAATGCAATCGAGACAAGAGGCTGAGACAGACATAGAATCATAGAATGGGGGATGGGTGGTGAATAAAAAAAGATTTAGGGAGAGAATGATAGTCTTTTTTTGCATGTATATGTAATGTAATTTGTGTGTGTGTGAACTGGATGTCATGCCAAGAACAGTCCAAATACTGTATTATCAAATGTCATTCCAAAAATGTCCCATCATGCACTGCTCTCAGTTTGGGCACATACATGGACTCTAAGAAATGACCCATAGATTTGAACAAGACTTTATATTTCTGGTGAATGTTTGTGTTTATGCTGTGGGCTGTACTGCATTGTGGGCCTGATATACAGGAGTTGGAACATAAGCATATGTACAATAAAATATAATGCAGTCCAATAGCCCTGAAACATGCTCATTTTTTGCTGACAGTGTGTCAGAGAAGTGTTGATTCAGCTCTATGGTAATTTATGAGGCCATAGTTTGTCTTGTTAACTTATGGGATTTCATTATGTTGTCAGTGTGTGCAAAATAGTTTGTCCCATTTGTTTGCATAGAAGGGGAACAAAATTACACACCTAGCATTCATTTTATTGTGTATATTATATTATATTGTGTACAGTATGTGGAGAGAGAGTGGGAGAGGGAGCGAGAGAGATAAAGGCAGAAGGCACATCATGACCTATCAAGCTGTCTCATTCTCTCCCATTATAAATATTTTAACATTGCAGACACGCAAACTGCACTAATATCCACTTCTGCTTTTGAGTTTGAATAATGAATGCATTAAAAACTCACTGCTGTATGCTCGTGTTGCCTCAAACTGCCCTCATCTGATCTAAACAGGAGAGGCAAACAGCTGTAGAGGAGAAATGAGATCATTAGAGGAAATGATAAGAAAGGAACTGGAGAGAACACTGAGAAAGAAACTGAGACTGTGTGTTTAGACACTGAGAGAGGTACAGTATGGCTCAGGTTGAGAAGCAAATGATGTGGGAGGAAGATGGAGGGCAACAATGAGGGAGAAATACAGGTTCACTCTTTCACTTCCATGGTGCCTTTCCAATATACCCTGTGGCCAAGACAGAATGAAAAGGATGAAAGGACAGAATGACAGGATGAAAGGACAAGAGACAGACAGGGGAACACAGAGAAAAAAAAAATCCTTTAGGGGACAGTTGTATCTGCCACCTTCATGGGATTTAAAAATGTTTTGTTCCAGATAGAAGCCCATTTGGTTTTCCCATCTCAGCTAAATCTTTGGCAGAGGACAGGCGGATTCTTTTAATTATCTTTATAGAGCTGACTGTCACATACATCTTGTGATTAGTCTCTGAGTTGCAACTGTAAGAAAAAAGTTGAATAAAGATCTTCTAAACTCTGATTAGATTGTGGTTTATTATTTCAGGACACGTTGAGGGTTGACTTTGATGTTTGTTATATGATAGTTGATTGTATTACATGTGAAGCTGCTGAAGCTGAATTTATACACATACTTTTTTCACTTTTTTTTTAACTTCATGTCTTATTCATTTTAACATTGATTGCTTACTGTATGTGCTAGTGCTGGTCATGTCTGGCTATTGAAGATAAACAAGTATTACTAAAAAACAAATGGACAAGGTAGAGGTGGAAAGTCACTATATTCTGAAAATTCTGTACTCCACTTGAGTATTTCCATTTTGTGTTGCTTCTTTTTTTATAATATGCTTATTATTCCACTGGTTTATTTGGCAGCTGCAGTTACTTCGCAGATCAAGACATTAAATTCAATGTGAGAGAAAGTGCTGCTGTCCAGTTCATTCATATATTATTTTAAGAATGAAAAGAGGTCAGAGAATTTATTCTGGTGTAATCCTTCAGCTGATGAAAAAGCATGAAAATCCCACAAATGGGAGATACAAAGTATTTCATCCTGTCATTGTGTCAAATTCATTCCACAGTTTTCATCATTTTATTCTCTACTCTCCAAAATTGGAGAAACAAAGCTGTTCACACTGTCTGATAAAAAAGGAAAAAAAAAAAAAAGTGCATTAAAGAAAAACAATAATTTAAAACTCTGATACACTGAGCACTTTTACATTGTGTAGCGGAATATATTTTACAGTTAATATTTACTTTTACTTAGGTATGACTTTGAATGATTATTTTACACTATATTTTACACTGGAGCACTTGGTGAAAGATTTAATAACTTCTTCCATCATTGCACCAAATACACTAAGCATTGCCTGGATGTGTGAAGGGACCATATCCCATCTCTTGTCCCGCTTTGTTTTATTTTTTTGGTTTTTTTTTTTTCTTCCCCCCCTCTTGTCTCATCTCTCCAGCGCCCATCTGTCACTAAAGCGTCATCTCCCAGCTGCGTTTACTCTCTGGATCTGCAGGCACTAAGAGCCACCTCTGAATTTAAGCGCTTTTACTCGTCTCCGGGCAGTGCTGGATCAGTCTGCAGAAATCAGCAACAACCGTGCATCGAATATACAGCAACCGATCTTCTCTTGGACTAACCAGCTGCAGACTGTAGTAGCCTGAAAGCGACCGGCCAGCTTGCATTTGGCAAAATAAATGGGATGCAGTGATAGAAGCGCACTGGAGAGGAAGGAGATAAAATAGACTGATAGAAAGAAGAAAAGGGAAAACGCGCTGATTATTTTTCCCACCAGACTTTAGTCGAGGACCCTGGAGAAAGCAACGACAAATTTTTGACCTCGACCTCCTCTGATGGGAGGAAACCGGTGAAATGGAGATGTCGAGATTCTCTCCTTTCCCGTCTCCTCCTCCAGCACACTGATGCTGATGGTGTTTGCGTAAGAGCGTCTTTTATTTTGCGGGCGGCGCTGGTGAAGCAGTCTACTGGTTAAACTACTCCAGAAAAAACGTGGATGGAACTGTGCGGCTGGCTGTTTAAAAAGCACATTTTCCAGAGAGATTCTTGGAACCCGGCGATTCTCTACATTCTAGCTCGTCGCCTTTGGAGTGGTTTTCATTTGTCTTTCTATGAACCCGGGATCGGACTGAGAATGTTTTGCGTGCGAATGACCGGAACGTGCTGAGAAAAGTAGGCAAGAAACATTACAAATAACAAGGCGGACAGTTTTTTACAAGACGCATCTGCAATTTTATTTTTATTTCAAGTAACAAAGAAGAGGACCAGGCCCTGTGGGTTCAGTCTATTTAAGCAAAAGCCGCACCTTTATCCCTATAGCCAGCACTTCAGTGTTTACTTTGCAGAGGTAGGGGGGCTTATTGTTGTAGTTGGGTTATTATTCAGTGACTGAGGTCGACACAAGCTAAAGCCAGCAGAGGTCGGGACCGGAGCTCCAAGGAGCCACCATTGCCCCTAGATGTGACCTGCTGAATTCCTCTTATCTCTGAAGGTAAGGACTTTAAATCCTAATATTTGTGGACTAAAATCACCATTAAATGCAAAATGCTTCGTTTTCTGCAACGTTATCTATAAATTCTCTCTGTTTCCTCTATACAGCTGTCTGTCGAGCAGACATGTATTGTTCAGATGTAGAGTATTATGATGAAGTATTGTTCAGTATGTTACAAAGTAGATATGTTTCATTGGAGATGGTGATGATGATGATGATGATGAGAGAGAGAGAGAGAGAGAGAGAAGCTGTAGGATGCTTGAGTTTGTCTTTTCAGCACCATGGACAGATGCACACAATTTCACATAAGCAATAACATAGCACAAGTTTTCTTCTCTCCATGAAACCCCTCAAAGTAGAAGCTGAATTTAGAACATACGCAACATCCACTACCAAGTACATAATTTTGTTAAACAATGACCATAATGTACAAATAGGTAAACTGATGAAAAATTAATAGGTTGACATGCAAACAATCGTGATGAAACACAATGGCAGATGAGAGGGAGAGGTTTCGTGCTTTGCATAACAGACTTGCTGGCTGGCCGGTTTGCCACATGCTGACAAAACAGCATGGCTAGTGAGCCGCAGCTACTGTCACCAACTGTTAGCCATGGTCACATCCAAACAGTTTGCTTCAGATATTTTTAGGCAGGAAAGAAAGGCATCTCAAAAGCATTAAAGCCATGCAATGTTAAAACCTTCCACTGAATACATTCAAAATGAAAATATTTTAGACAGGAACATAAGAAAAATGCACCAACCACCTACTGGGCATTTAAAAAAAAAAAAAAACACTGTGGAACTAATACCAGCTAAAAGGTAAACTCACAAGTGTGGTGGTGAAAGGCAAATTATAGAGCATACGATAAATCGGGTGCTAACATCCCCATCTGTGAGAACATCAAAACCCCTTTGATTGTCAGAGAGTCAAAATTACAGCCCCAGTTCAGGCTCCAAATAATGTTGAGGTACAAACTGCACTAATCTCTACTTGCTTGTGTGTCAATAGTGATTAGGAGTGACTCTTGTGTCTGTTCTGTTCCTGATTTCTGAATCCTGTTGCTACATGTCTAGCACAGCAAGTTATTTAAAGAAAATATTCTTAAGGCTATGTTTGGGGAAAAAACTGTTTTACAGAGTCTGAATGTTGTATGCTTGGAGTTGCTGTTTGCTAATTAATAAGCTTCAGTGAATGAAGTTGTGATCTCCTCAAATATCATAAAATCTGAGACAAACATACACACTGTGCTTTTAGAAGGGCTACGTTCCCATGTGACTTCCCTGGTGACCCTCAGAACAACCTTGGCCCCATGGGAGATAAGGCATACTCTTGCGTTCACACACAGCCACACATGCACACACAAGTTCCCCCTAAGAGCATGACTATGAGTGACTGTGTGTTTCTTGTCTGCTTGTTTCTGCTCTACCAGCTTCTTAGTCATTACAGAGGGAGGGGAGAGAGAGAGAGAGAGAGAGAGAGAGAGAGAGAGATGGAGCCAGAGAGGTGAAGGACAGTGAGATGGGTAGGAATGGGAAAGCAAATTTCAATGATAGATGGGGCGACAAAAAAGAGGAAGAAAGGTTTAGAGAGAAGAGTTTCCATAAAATAGAGCGCGTGGATTGGAGGTTTAAACACTTGCAGTATAATCAAGCATAAATGCAATGAGGCAATAGATTCCCTTTTTTTCCTGGGCATTTAAGGGGAACTGGTGTATCAGATAATTTACCTGTAAAATGTGCTATCAGGAGGGATTTGCTGAGTATGAGATTGAGATAGAGAATGCAGAGGGGAAGCGTAGTGGATGAATTGAGATTGGGGGAAGGGAATATGGATGCTCAATGATCATGTTAAACAGTCACCACCCTTCCTCCACCCTTTTCCTGTCCCCTCCCCCTCGGCACTGTGCTGTGCTGCCTCACAGCTACACCCTGACATGCTCACATATCACCCTCATGCACTGATGGATTTCCATGCATACACCCACCACCGCACCATGCATACACACACACACACAGCCACAGGCATGCGCTCACACACACAAAGCCACTGGCTGGCTATCCTCATCGCTGTGAGTGATTATAAAAAATTGAAGCTCATTCCAAAGAGTGGACCTTTTTTACAAAAGGGAGGAATGGGAAGCAGGGAAGGAGCATGAGAAGAAAGATGAGGAGGAGAAAAGCTGCTGTTCCTCTGTATCCTTCTCTTCCTGTCCCTCATCCATGGCTTTATCATTATCAAGTGTCCGCATGTCTCTAAAAATGTCCATGCATGTGTGTACATATATACATATATATATATATATATATATATAGATAGATAGATAGATAGATAGATAGATAGATATAATAACATACATACATACATACAGCATATATATATATATGCTGTATGTATATATACAGTGTGTGTGTATATAATATATATATATATGTGTGTGTGTGTGTGTGTGTGTGTGTGTATGTGTGTGTGNTGTGTATATAATATATATATATATGTGTGTGTGTGTGTGTGTGTGTGTGTGTATGTGTGTGTGTACTGTATATATACCATATATATACCAGTGACAGTATTAGTCAACATGCAAGCTTTTTGTCCATCGTCTTTCTGGTTATAATATTTCAATGTATTTGCAGACAGGCAGAATTAATCAGTAATCAGGGCCCCCAATAACTATACATACATTATGATATTTACATCAAACAAATATGAAATCATACATTTTAGTGATAACAGAATGCTTTTGTTTACCTTTAGCTGACAGATTATAACTTCAGAGCCAATATTTCTTCCATTTAGGAAAAGGGGAAGGAAGGAAGGAGCCCCTTACCTGCATTTGCCCAGGGCCCCCAAATCACTAAGAAATTTAGCATGGTAGCTCTTTTTTTCACAAAAAGAAAATCTGCTTATTTTGTGATCCACATCATATTTACAGTAGGGGGAGTGGTGAGTTTTTTTTTTTTTTTTTTTTTGAGATTTTGTTGGCCTTGGCAGTGGTATGCGCTATTAAGAGTGCCTTCTTGTTATCTTATGTTATGATTTTACAGTCTCATACATAGCATCGGGGGAAAGTTGGTTCAAATACAAAGAGGCTAGAATGTTAAAACATAAACCACCCACACAAATAAAGGAAAGGGCAATGGTAAAATGTCAGCATGTAATGGCCCTGTCACCATAGTAACCAAAGACCTGTTTGTACTTTTACACCATGACTGTTGAGCACTGACCATTAGTGCTAATAACCAAGCAATCATCAACCATGAGCTTTTACCACATTTCCTCTACTTATCTGTGAGTTAACAGAATACATACATCAATCATGTAATCTTTTTCAAGTAGCACTCACCACTTTTCCTTCATTTGTTCCACATTTTTTCTATCATTTCCCCTCCTAATCATCTCCTCTTACCCTCTGCCTCTTTTCCATTCTCTCCTCCAGCTTCTGATTCACTCTTCCTCCATGCTCTCTCTGTATCTGGCTTCCATTACCCTCAATGTTAATCTACATATGGTATCTCATCCTGCTCTACTGCCTTCTCTTTGTCTCCATTTTTCCATTTGTTCAACCACCCATATCCATCATAGCTTCTGCATATAGACCTTTAGACACTGAGGGACACATACCCAGTAGACAAATGCAGCAACTATGATGACAAGCATTTAATTCCTGCATTAAATAATTTTAATGTCTCCCTTACAGAACATCATTTCTGATGGTTAGCAATGAGAGAAGGGTTTCCATATATTACATACTGCATTTTCCAATTCAAACTTGATTCAACATAACATGTTTTTATGTAGCTGCATTCCCACAAATGCTCCAACAAAAATAGTTTTCAAAGCAGTTCCCAGCTCTCAAATACATTAAAGGTTGAAGTATCTGAAAATTAATTGACACAGAGCTCTAACATGGATAAAGGCCAAAGGCTACCTGGTTGAAAAGTGGGAAAGTGAAGAAAATACACAGCCTATATTGTATAAAAAGTAGATTTCTTCTTTAGAAAACGCTTGAAAAGACCAGACTTGTAAAACTTTGTAGCCTAAATCTTTCATATGATGTTCTATGGATAGCTGAGGTAAAGGCAGAAAGAAATAAACTGAAAGGCTGATGTTTGAATGTTGGCAGCTGACTGGCTGAGGGGTTAGCCCACTAGAGATCAAAACCAAAGAAATGTCATCTCCTAGCCAAGGAATGACAATCCTAAGTGACAGAAAGAGAGAGAAAACAGGGGGCAGAAAGACAGAGAGAGAGAGAGAGAGAGAGAGAGAGAGAGAGAGAGAGAGAGAGAGTCACAAATATCCCAAATTTCAGCTCGATCCAGGCAAGAAAAAGTGCTAAGAGATTCTAAAGGATGTGAAATATTGCGTGATATTGTGTGTATGATGTGTGACTCTAACTGATGTGTTGCAGATGTGTGTATATGTGTGTCCATGTGTATCATTTTCAACACAGTCGTATGATTATTTCATCAGAGTATCTCAGATAAGTAGCAGCTTCTCACTCTCCTGATGTGAGACTATTCTGAATATGTAATTTCTTGTATCATGTGTGCTTGAGAAAATACGGTTTAAATAAAATACAGGGTGACTCACAGCAGGATCCAGCCTGATCTATCTGTGTCTTAGCGTATGTGTGTGTTCAAGAGAAACTTAAAATACAAGCCTACCCACATTTCCTGTGGCAGTGTTGAGAGAAGAAGAGAGAAGAGCCGAGAAAGTGAAGGGGCAGAGAGGGAGACAGGGAGAGCAGGAGCAGGCAAAGCTAATGGAATCAGAGGCTAAACAGACAGAGTAGGGGCAGAGAGAGAGAGAGAGAGAGAGAGAGAGAGAGAGAGAGAGAGACAGAGAGAGAGAGAGAGAATAAGAAGAAAGATGAAAAGTAAAAGTAAGTGGTATGAATGGCAATGTGCCAAGACTACCAATGGAGATATAAAAAGATGAAGGGAACAGAGCAGCATAGGTGCCCATCTGCTTTTATAGAAGGCTTTCTGCTAGGAAGAAGAAGAAAAAATCACATACACACACACAGACACACACACACACATACACACACCTCTAGGTACTTCATTCTAGCATATGAACCATGGCAGTGTCTGCTTCCCTCTACACTCACACACACACACACACACACACACACACACACACACACACACACACAGTGGGTACTTCTTCTAGCACATGAAGCATGCTAGTTTCTGTTTCCCTGCATACACACATGACACCAAGTATGTACACAACCCACTCACACATGCACACACACAAACCATTCTAGCTTAAATTGCAAAAAAACAAAAATAAAATAAAATAAATAAATAAAATTTAAAAAAATAAGCAAACAAAAAATAAACAAAAATAACCACATATACAGACACAAACAACATTTCAACGTAACAGCAGAACAAACAGGAAAATGCTGCCAATGAGGATCATGTGTTGCCTCCTCTCCTCTCCTCTCCTCTCCTCTCCTCTCCTCTCCTCGCCCACAAACTGTGCACTTTTGTCAGAAGTATACATCAACAGCAGCAGCTGGGGTTATGCAGAGGTGAGCGCTAAGCTAACTCCATTATGATGTTATAATATGACTTGACCTTCAGTACACCACCTCTTGTTTCATTTACTGTGGCATCTGGCCAGGTGTGTAGGTCTCTGTGCGTTACATCTATGTAAAATTTGAGTTCTTATCCATTGGACATTGTGCATTTTCATGTTTTCATGCGTACAGTTATGAGATGAAATATTATCCAGTATAGGAAAATGATGAAATTATGTCTCATGTTTTTGATGCAAACTTACCTGGAGTTAAGGATTTGCATTTATCATTTGACTCAGAGTAGGAAATCAGTTCATATTACTTCTTTCTCCTCCAGTATTTGTCAAACCCAGCAGGTGGTGAATGATATACAAGCTTTGTCAAAGATTTAATTTGGATTAAAATGTGCTGTGACTGACTTTGCCAAGGATCTAAAAACTCCATCTACACAACTGGAGATACAAGTTTTTTTCACGCAGAAGCTACAACTGTGAATATTTTGTACAGGATAACTATGATTGCATTTGTTAAATATCAAAACTCTAGCTTAATGTTATTGAATTGCTATGCCTTATTTATCCAGAGTTTCTCTAAAGTTTATTTTATATACTGGAAATCAAGAACACATGTGGCTACAACGACACAATATCACACAATAATTGCAGTTGATAATTAGATAAAGGAAAAACACTAATAAAACTGTAATGGTAGAGTTCAGTTTAGTGCAATAATATCCTAAAATTAACTTTCAGAAATAAATGCTGGTTTTATCCACTACATATTCAAAGCACAGACCCTGTGGGAGTATCCTGTCTGTTCGCTACTGAACTTTGATTGGCACATTTGGCAGCCAATCACACGGCAAGCGTGTATGTAAACCGTAAACAGCAGTGGTGTTTTTGATGGAGATTAGAAGATGTAGGTAGGTGGAAGATAAGCATGTAGGAGTGTTGAATCCATGCAGCTTTGACTGAAATCCATTTATAGGATCTCACAATCTAAGTAAAGTCATATTTTATCTGTAACTTTCCTTTTTGGCATTATGGACTTTGATCCTGGTGTTATGACAACAAATATCTGAGTAGAAATTTTAGCAGCTCATAAGGTCATGATTAATTTCTCCAAAATAACATTACAATGGAGAAGTCTAAAATTTTTTACCAGTGTGCATGCATGTGTGTATGTTTTACAGTGTACATGTCAGCATATATCCTCATAGGTGCAGACAGACAGCCATGTGCGATTGGCTCAGCACTGTATGTCTCGATGTTACCCCCTCCTACTGTTTTTCACACTTGGAGGTCCACAAGTCACAAAAAAGTGTCTCTCCACTGTCACTGTGTTTTCTCAGGAGTGGACGTGACACTGAACTCATAGTGGATTAGTAGCAGGACACAAATTGTGTTATCGACTGACTTGATCCTGATCGGAGTTATCTGAAGAGTATCTCATCTTGTCAGACAGCGTAAGTGGCAAAATAGAAGACAATCACATCTTGCAAACATACACAAATACACACCCTATAAAAACATGCATACACTTATGTGTGTCTGTCTCAAGTTACACATAAACATTCACATTACAAATGCACAGAAAATTGTCCAGTGCCTAGTGTGAGTGAGATGTGGCTAGCTTGTTTGTTTTGTGTATTATTTAATACATAAGAAGAAACAATGCACAGAGCGTTAACATCAATTTCTCTCGACAGGTTGAGATTCTGTTGAAAACAACTTTTTTCCTCAGGTCTGCAGAGGCCATTGAGTTGTAGTACTACAATTCATATTCTCGCTTTGTATTTATGTTTTATTATGTGGAGAGAAGCAGAAACGACTACAGTTCATGTGCTAGTACCTTGCTGTGTGTGTGTGTGTGTGTGTGTGTGTGTGTGTGTGTGTGTGTGTGTGTGTGTTGCTAGAAGAGAAGGACACTTTGGGATAGTTTGATTTGCAGCATCAAATATTATCTCCTCTATCCATCAAAAAAAAAAAAAAAAAAANAAAAAAAAAAAAAAAAAAAAGACAAATTACACATCTGCATGCATTTAGACATTAACACACACAGATACACACCACTATATTATAGTATATAGTATGTTATATTATATTGTTTTAAAAACACATCTCACACATACACACAATTGGATTTTTTTTTTTTTTTTNATTTTTTTTTTTTTTTTATCTGCATAAAAAGCCTATTTTTTATGGAATGTGCTAGTTGCTATTTGTGATAGAATGCCATCTCTGTCTAATGTGAAAGACCTAAAACAGAGAAAATTACATCTGCGGAGAAACAATGCAACAATTTTAACTACCTATCATTCCAAAGCCGCTGACAATATGCTGTTTGGCTTGAGGGTGTGTATTATTTTCTCATGATTCTCTGATGTTCTGTTAGCGGCTTCATTATCATTTTAAATTAATACACGGATTTATCTAAAATGTACCAGCTGTTACAAGGCAAAGGCACTGATATTTAGTAGAAAGTAGAAAGATAGTGCTGAATAAAGACTATTTTAAAGTCTGTTGCTATGCTGCTTAGAAAGAGCGCCTGTAAAAATCCAGGATTCTATGAAAAGAGAGGAAGGTGAGAGCTGGTGAAATTAGAGTGATGATGTGAGAAAAGCCATCACAGCCATCTCATTCTAACACTGATATACAGTTCAAATGTATCTATACCTTTATAGATACATTTGAAACTTGTTAATTGATCCCAGTTCAGAACTTTCCTCTTTGAAGCCACTCTTCCAAATTCCTCCTCTACCTCCAAAACAGGCTTTCCAACTTTGACACTGAGGGCTACCCATAAAACCTTGTGAATAGCTCAAGAAATTGGATTAACAGCAGCAGGTGGTAATGCAACAAGTAACTGGATATAATCTACCATTAAACAACACAAACATTTACAGTGATTACTGTGATTTACTGTGATCGCTCATACAGTCTTTTTTTTTTTTTTCNTTTTTTTTTTTTTTACTTAAGATATCAAGCTCAAATCCCTCATGAGAATCAGTAACAGCAGAGTAAAGGGGCGCTTGACCTACATATCTGACTTACAAGTAGAACAGGAACTGACATTAATGCTGATCTTTGTTTAGAAATAAACATTATACAGTCATTAGTCTTCATAAAACTCACTCAGCATCTTCACATAGATTTCCACAAATTAGAAATGTATTTTCTCTGTCAGAATGTAGTATTTCAACTAGAAAATGGTGATGGTGAAAATGGTGATTATGGCTGATTAAATTCATATTTTAAGTGCTACCTCAGGCTCCTCAAGCTGTTTCCTTTGGCATGTGTCACTGCAGTGAGCGGGGGTAAATACTGTATATAGACTGTTCACTTTTATAAGTGAATGAGTGTTTTAATTTTTAGTCAAGGGTGAATTAAACATGAAGATCCTCATGGGTATTGTGCTGAACCATCCAATCCAGCTCCAAATTAAAGACCACATACTCTGCCAAATAATGTAAGATCAGATGTAACTTCTTACCATTTGATGTTGTCCTGTATATAAGAAAAAGTAGGTTACACTTTATATTATTACCATACTATATAATCTGATTATTACTCAGACCTGTTAGGGTAAAACTCCTCTGACTTGGGCATTGCCTGTTGCTTGAACTTGCTCCTTTTGCTCTTCTCACTTGTGCATAAGGCCGAAAAGTGTTCAGGAGCTGTAAACTGTTCTTGGCTCCTTTAAATGTGAATCCAGGGCCAAACTACATCCTCTGTTAAATAGGATTCTTGTTGAAAGTGACAACAAGTTGGTTATCCTTGTGCGCCCAAAGGGAAGATTAAAGCCCATAGCTGTCACAGGCTTCTAAACATCCCGAGCTTGCCCTTGTGTTACTTTTCCATGTATTACTTTCAGGGGAGTTGAAGTGCATTAAGGACACAGTTTTACTGTTTGCTTCACTCATTTTCGAGGCCAGTAACTTTTCCTTTAATCTATCAACTCGTGAAGTTCAGAGAATGTAATATCTCTCTGCCAACTTTAGTCCCTGCTGATGCCAAGATTATAGCCTGTCACAAGCAGACTGGTGGTATTATTTACATAGCAGAGGGTGGAGCATGGGGCATGTCAGAGGGGAGGTGTTCTGACAGATTGACAGTGTGAATACATACAAGTTTTTTTTTAGATGATTTCAAAAATAAAGTCTAATTTTCTTAACAATTCTGTGAAAAAATATAATACTGACGAAAATAAATCTATTTCTGACAGACTGCTAAATGGTATTCTTTCAGAAGATGGTTTTGTATTTTCATCTGTATTGGCAGATGCAAATCAGAAATATGGTATGAATTTTAACTTATCAAGTCACCAGGCCAGCAGAGAAGAGGGAAAACTCATGCACACACATGCACACACACACACACATGCAGTACACACTACATATAGGATGTAGATTAAATGTGATTTAAAGTCATACTGGTTGTTTATCATTGTAATGAGAGACATTACATGAGCCTCATAGTGTAACAGCTTCCTCAAATAATAATGCAATTTGCCTCAGAAGCTGAATAAATACATTTTCTATTACATACATACATACATATACATGCATACATGCAGTTAAGATCATCTGCTCTCCACATGAATCCAGGTAAATACAGGTGACAGTTACAGTAGATTGCATATTGATTTCACATTAAGCCACATCAATCATAAGTAGGATTTCTAGCCAAGCGAGAGAAGACAAATTAAATTAGATTTTTATAGCTTTTAGACAACTTAGTTGTGGTGTACTGGAAGAGGGTGCACAATAATCAAAATACATTTCCGATATCTGTACATTATCAATGTCTGGAAAAATAAGGGAAGCAATAAATTGTTGTATGTAAATATCAAATGGCTGTCTATATTGAAAATCTTTGCATCTTGATTCTGCAAAGTGTTTTCTACGTCCCAAACGTGGCACAGTGTTTCTGGTATGGAATATGTTATTACAGTAACCAACTTTTTGAATCAAGTAAAAACCTCAAAAAATTATTTCTTTGCCACAATATCAGAATTTCTATTGATTTCAGCTATGGTGATTCTCTACAAAACAATAATCTGACATACCACAAGGGGGGCACTTCAAGTACCACCAGTGGTGCACATACCACAGTTTGAGAACCACCATGTTCTTTGACCAATCAAAACATCTATTTGTAACAGTTCTGTGATCTGACCCAAAAGATGGGTAAGACCTGGATGTCACATGACACTGCCATTGATGGTAATGTTATTCAAAATACAAGCAAATGTGGCATCAATCACTTAAAAAAATGTCATAAACTTTGAACAGGCATAATTTCCCACAATCCCATAATCTGACAAAATTAGACTGCCACAACATTCCAGGTTTCCACATGATAATTGCTAATTATTACCAGTATGCTTTGAATGAATCTACAAATTTCCACAAAAATGGACTATAGGGCTCCAGAGGAAAATCTCAAAAATCCCCACTATACAACACAGTCTTGAACACAGAAGGATTATTAACCTCTATAGCTTCTTTGTAATGCAGAACACGTTCCCTCGTCATGCAATGTGAAATGGAAGAATACAGAAGCAAGGTCATTCAGATGAATGGGATACATTTATCAGGCTATGTAATTAAATAAAGAGAACCCCAGGTTACAGTTAAGTTTTTTTCAAATATCCTCATGATGCTACATTCAGACTAGCTCAGAGCCATTTATATGATATATGATTCACACAGGAGCACTAATTAGAGAAATGCTTTCCAGGCAATGCTAAGATGCACAAGAGCAATAAAATTATTTCCAGGCTCCTTTTGAAAAAGTAGTTTCATATCTCTCTTTTCCTCTCTTTCCCTCTCTGTCCCACCCTTTGGGATTTTCCTGGTTGCTCAGTCAAGGTCAGAGTTGGAGATGGTCAGGCAGCAGAAGAATAAGGTAGTAGCGCTTTGCCTGAAGCCAGCTATATATTGTCACTATGCTATTTAGGGAGCAGGGACATAATGAAAAGGTGTTAAGGAATCATGGTGCAGCTGATGAACCTTTATGCTGGAACTGGCTGAATGGACATCTTCAGAGAGAGAGAGAGAGAGAGAGAGAGAGAGAGAGAGAATAAAGTAATGAGTGCTGCCAGACAGGATGATACTGCAAAAAGAGTTCAGGGGGAATCTGTAAGCTCTTTAACATAAATGTGTATCTAATTTATAGTGTGGAAAGGGTGGGACGATTGTTTCAATGTGGTCTATATTATTACTCGTATTCAAATAAAAATGGTTTAGCTGTGTGAGTGCTGGCATTTCAAAGAGTTTTACTAACAAAAAAGTTTAGCTGAAGTCAAGTAAACTGACCTCTACGACATCACAAGGGTTACTTCCTGTGGGTGCTGAAGTCTTTTGAAAACTAAAGCCAGTCCTAGACGTCTGGAGGATTGAATTTGCTAATAAAAAGTTCGAGGAGTGGCTTTAGTGGCTTTTAGTTCTTTAGTTTTGTAGTTTTCAGCACTAATGCTAAGTAACTCTTGTGATGTCATAGAGGTCAGTTTCCCAAACCTTGCACATTTCCCTCCAGTTTCACAAAAGCATCTGTAGAGTTGTTTTCACATGCTGAATAGTGCTCCACGTAACTAATAAACAGAATTTGATATGTAAAATTGGTGTAGTCCCCTGTTAATTCACCAAAGGAAAAGGAAGTTTTTTTTTTTAGTAAATTAGAAGTAACTTTACAAATATAACTACATAACACACTACCAATCATACTATACTAAGAGTGGTGCTCCAATTGTGCATGTCACACATGGATAAATAGCAAGTGGAAGTTGATATGAGGAACAATGCACAAGGGAAAAGCTCAGAGAATTCTTGCTTTTTGGAACTGTTTGGCTTGCGTGATTTCCTTGGGGAGATAGCTGTGTGTGTTCGTGTGCTTGTGCGTTTTGTGTGAAATCACTCTTTGACAGCTACAGCTGTAATAGAGCTCATCCCATTCTACTCAGGGCATGTTTTTGTCTCCTGTGTATGGCTCAGATCTACCGCCTGCTGTGTACATCTCCCCCATTCAAGTGAAATGCTGTCAACAGCCATTATTCCTAGCAAGACCTCTATTGTGAACTCTGCCATGTTTCATCAAAGCGTGGCAGTTTATTCCAAAGCTCACTGTCTGAAGATGTTAGCTAGTGCTGAAATTATTGCGCGCGTTTGTGTGTGTGTACAGTATGTGTATGTGTGACTGCTAAGATCCCTGTTTCTCCTAAAGATCTTGTCATTCCAGTGGATGAATACCAGCAGAAGGAGCTGAGTAGACAAGTTTCCTCCAGTACTCCTTCACAATGGATTCTGAGTTGCGTGTGTATGTGCTTGTGCTTGTGTGTGCCTGTGTGTAAGTGTTAAATAATTAACAGTGTTGCCTTCCTCTCATTCCTCACACACTGATCTGATTAAGAGGGTCCCAGGAGACGCACACTGCTTACCCTGCACAATGACTAAGGCAGCATGTGTGTATGCATGTTGGTGTCTGCGCGCATATGTGCGTGTGTGTTTGGGAGGGGGAGATTGGAGGATGGGTAACACAATATGTCTGTGTGTAATAAGCTTCCTATTTTATTTGTTGTGTTCATTAGCAGTTGTAAACATGTCAACAGTTTTTAGTTTGTTTGTTCATTTCGTAATCATAGTAAGTAGACGTGCTGTTAGAACTCAGATTTAGCTAGCATGTGGCTGCAGCTTATTTGTGTGTGCATGTGTGTGTGTGTGTGTGTGTGTGTGAGAGAGAGAGAGAGAGAGAGAGAGAGAGTATTCTATTTGAGCATTTCAAAATAATTGAAATCTATAGAAATGTTGTTATTGTGGCACATTATTCACAAATATAATGGGTTTCAGTAAGAAATAGCTAAGTTTAATTATTATTCTCATTTACTTAAGAATTGCTTTTTTGGTTGAAAATAGCCTGATTTGTAGCCTGATTTGTTCAGCTGGCCACTTTGTGTTCTAGGTGTGCAGGAATAACTTTTTCGGCTCATATAAACGTCTTCTTCAGTAGTATACATGCATGCATGAGGTTTTCCTGTGATTTCTCTAAAGAGTCGGTGTCTTGTTGATGAATGTGGTACTTAGCTGTTTTGTTTGCTCAGACACTGCATTTTGTTCTAAAGGCTTGAAAAAAAAAACCCCACTGAATTAGAGAATAGATTGTATTTTAAAAATCTAGTCTTGGACCTAAATGTCAGATGGGATTTTTTTCTCTCCTCTTCCTTGTAAACTTGCACAAGTCACCAGATTTCTGCTAGGCTGAAATCCTCTGTTCTTGTTTCTTTTGTATTGGACTGAATGGTTTCTGTGTGGCTTGCAGATTAGATTAGTGTCCAGCTGTATTCCAGCCTGAAGGGAGAATATCTCATGCTGTGCTGTGTTTGTAGACTAGGCAGATAGATGCTCTCTGATCTACTCTAACTCTCTCTGGAGAGACACGTCACATGAAAGCAAATATGGTTTAGCTAACTTACCCTCAGAGGAATTCAACATGGTTTAAAGGTGTTTCAGGGTGAGAGGGCAGGAGCTGTCAGTCATTTGGTGAATAATACATATTGTCTTGTGTGTATGTGTATAGGCTGTGATACAAATGGAAAATATTGCTTGCGTAATGTTTCACAAACTGTAACTGGAGAGAAGTAAATATGGACCGCAAAACTTTCAGTAGCATGACTGAGATATTTTGTGATATAACTTTGTCAGTTCTTGTTTGTGTCAGTATTTCTATTTTGGGGCATGTTCATGCCACTGTAGAGTTTGATCTTGACAATGTGGGCCTATGCTGCTGTGTGCTCTCCACTGATAATGGCTTGCACCATTGAGTCATAGCTTAGCAACAAGCCTGCTGGCCTATTTTTGGTTTCAGGCAATTATCCACATTGCTGTGTGGTGGCGTGGTCCTATGACACTTCCAGACTGTGGCTGTACTGGAGGGGAGAAAACGTCTGTAACTACATCTGTCAAGCATCTGTAGGTTTTCCAAATGTACAACAGCATTTTCCCCCAAATCAAACAATTCTTTTAAATCGGCAGCACAGTGTCCGCGATTATATCAAGATATGTTTCTAATATACTGCCTCCATCAACAACACCATAAAATGCAATGTCAGAAATTGCAATAAAGCTGAATCAAAACCTCTGTGACAGTGTCAAAAATAACAATATTAAATGCTTCATAACTGTAGGAATTATGTCAGGGTTGTTGGATATTTTTCTTTTAACATAAACAGAGTATAATTTACTAAAAAAAAAAAAAAAAAAAAAATCCCCATGTAATTCCACATTTTTATTACAGATTCTAAATTGCATCTCACAAAAATATAAAAGCTATTTCATGAACCACTGCATTGCTCAACACAGCTGAAAACATTAAATCTGACAAATCCCAAAGACAGAAAAACATCACCTAAAAACTGAAAAACTCAAATATTGGACGTAATTATACTTTATTATGAAAGCCTTAAATATATGGAAATGAGAGCCATATCTTTCTATCCTGAATGCACAATCCAATTTTTTTCCTTTTCTCACTCAAGTAATTATGACATTTTCAGCAAGGTGAGAAGACAAGATTATAATTGTTGCTGTTAGCTCTGTAAACTCTTCATATAGTGTATATGCAGCTACTTTCACATGGAACCTTCTGCAAAAATAAATAAATAAATTACAGACATTGGTTTCTCTTGGCAGATTTAGAGATTTGCTGCAGGATCTTAATACATCATCATTTATATGTTGATGTCATGGGGAATGTTAGGTAGTCTTTTAATGTTCTGATTAGTGTTGCTGCTGTTTTTTTATGGTCTGATCATAATGTGTTCCTTCCTGGGAAATTATTTTTGCGGAAAATTTCTTTTTATTTAACTTTTACATTTCTGTAGAATGCTTCTTCATTACTGCAATTCGATTGCTTAGAACGGACATTATGGGATGGGAAGGACTGGCTGCCTTGGCTGACTGGCTGACTGACTGCTTTGGCAATATTCCTGCCAAATTGACCCAGACCAGTGTACCGTGGAGAGGTATCAAATCAAATGAAATACATGAAATACAATAAGAACATTGGTGAGCTACTTTCTATGGCTATAACATGTAATGTGAATGTCTGCAGAACACCAGGGTCTGCAGAGGTCATGGGGTTTGTGAAGCAGAGCTGTAAAAAGAAATTAGCATCGACAATGAGCAAGCAGCTTCTAATTACAGTTTTGGCATTTAACTGATGATGTCTCATGAAAAATGTTTGAGTGAAAATGGAAGGGTTTAATGAATTGATGAAGGAGATGTTTTAGGACGTGGCTGATGATAGAAGCGCTGGCTGCTGCAGGGTCTTATTATTTCCTGCTTTAGAATGGAAGGCAACAAAAATAATTGTTTTTGAGTATTTATATGACATTTTTAAATGTTTGTGATGAATACACATTTCAAAAGAGAGTGAATTAATATTTAAAGCCTCTTGGCACTCCGTGTTTTCCAGTAATCCAACTGCTGTAGAATGAAAAGAGGTAATTAAAGGAAACCACTGATCTAATAAATTGGGAATGAGGTCAGCTCAGTTACAAGTCAGTCCTGCTGCCATAAATATCTTAGGATATATAGTCATGTCTTCCTGTATTTGCTTGTAAAACCAGTGTGCATGGTTGAAGTGCAACAGATGTAAACTTCCTGATGAACTAAACTAAAACCAACCCTGCTAGAAGCAATTAAACCTCATGGACTGTAATTGTGGAATGTAATTCTTAGGTTGTTACATGAGGTTTTGATAATATAATGACAAATAATGTGCAAAGATATATCCATTTAATCTAAAACTATGTCCAACTACCAAACAAAAAAAAAAAAAAAAAAAAACAAAAGTCTGCAAACTAAAATTGTTTGTCACCTCTGTGATTTTCCAAATATGACAGGAAAGGACACCAAACATCTTCAAACAAATACCTAAATCTCTTCACCCTTTTAAATTATCCGTTTCAACAGGAAATCTATCTAACTACAAAGCAAAGTGCTCTCAAAGTGCTGTTTCACTGTCTTTGAAAACTCTTTACGAACTGTCAGCCGACCTTCACTGACCTCATACTGTACATCAATAGTGTGACCACATATTGGCTGCGTTCCTGACAGTCGATGCATCACAGAACTGCAAATGTGCAACAATGGACAAAGGACTCCTGCCCCGATTCCTGCTATACATCTGATCCATTAACATCCAGTCAAAGTGCTGATGTACTCATTTATTTGAGTCACAGTGTGTGTGTGTATATATATACACACACACACACACACACACATAAATATATATGTAAAAAAAAGAAAATTTGAAAGAACTGCAGTTTTGTTTATAAAGTGTTACCAGTTTTTGAGCAAAAATATCCATGTTTTTCTTCATCAATTGTTCTCCGTAAAGTTTCTCTCTCGTTAAGCCACCCAGCTGTTGTGTTTTTTTCTTCATCATCATTTACTCATCATCCACATCTCAGTCTTTTCCATGGACCTTCATTCTTCTCTCTCATCTAGTGCTCTATCTTGTTCACTTTTGCCTTATTCTTCACTCCCACTTCTCCTTGTATCATCGGTCTCCTATTTACTTCATGCACACCTTCTTCTTCATCCCCTCTATTGTTTTATCAGTCCTTTTCAGCCCTATATCGATAGCTTCTCTTCTCTCTCCATGTAGAACCTAACAGCTCAGTCACTTCAACGCTCCCCTTTCCTATCATCCATCTATCTCTTTGCTCTTGCTGTTATAGCTACATGTCATCTGGTTGCAGTTCTGCTGTTGAATACTAGTCCTCTCTCCCTCCTCTCTCTCCATTGCTGAGATCTGTCTATATTACGTGCAGCATTTATAGGTTGATTCTATTACATGTCTCCTCACTGGTGGATAATTAAATAAGCCCAATTGTAACGACACACAGTTATAATCCACTTAATGAGGCCACTGCACTGATGAATTGTCTGATTTCTTTTTCTTTTCTCCTTTCATTTGTCATTCTCTCCTCTTTCTTTGTTGATATCACCTATCTGTGTTTCTCTCTCTCCCCTCTCCACCCATTCTTCTGTCCTCTCATTCTCTGCAGGGTGTTGATGGAGAGCCATTCGAATGACAGCCGGGACAGTGGTCATCACAGGTGGAATTCTAGCTACAGTAATATTGCTCCTTATCATTGCAGTACTGTGCTACTGTCGGCTGCAGGTAAGGCAACTGCCTCTGTCAAATTCTATTATTTGCTGTTTTGGAGTTTGGATATTTGTCATAAAACTGAAGGTTAGGAATATCCCTGACTGATGAAATTTGTTGACAGTCATATGATTATGTTATTTAATCAAATATAGCTGCTTTAATCAGAGATTAAATAAGAAAGGGCACTCATTAGAGTGCGTACCTCTCCAAGGCTGAAAAATCCTCACAAAATTTGTATAGTTCTCATGATGGATGAGCCTAAAGAGAAAAAAGATGACTCTAATAATATATAAATGGCTTTATTTGTCATATGAAACAGTAATATTTACCTAGATGTGGACTAAATTGCATCTATACCTACACTCAGGGGCCAGAAAAATAGAAACATCTGTTCTTTGCAATATAATCCAATACAACATTCCTGTAATAAATACTAACTTTATGAAACTAATACTTTTCAGTTGCTGATGACAATGTCAGAGAGGTGTTGATTCAGCTCTAAGGTCTTTTTTGAGTCTTGAGTCTGTGTTGTTGTTGTTGTTTTACTGGACCATATTATATTGCACCATGTTTCTGTAACTTAAAGAGGTGGGCAAAATAAAAGAAACACCCTTAAATATACTGCAGTCCAATATAACACCTCCACAAAGCACAGCCTCAAAAGTGTATCATGAAATTGAGTCAGCATGCAAACAACTTGAATAGCAGTTTGAACAAAAATGCACATTTTTAGTAAGACAGTATTTATTGCAGGACTGTTGTATTGCACTACATTATGGAATTTCATATGCATTACATGTTACATTGTACAAGTATAATGTGGGTGTGGTGAGATGACAATAAAGCTCCTTGTATCCTTGTATCCATGTAAATTGGACATTGGCATTGGTGTATTACTTTTGAAGAAACTGACAGAAAATATTGAAAAAAAGCCCTAAATTGCAATGTTAGGAAATCATTTAACACACCACCTGATTTAGTTAATCAGCTAAAAGCAATGAACTAGTGGGTATGATAGCCATCCAGCGGTATTGTGGTCCTCAACCAGGATTGTGACACTACACCGGGTGTCACTTCAATATGTTCAGAGCACTGCAATTAAAGCCATATCTGCACTTACAACAATAAGTTACTTTTCAGCTCACAGCAGTAAGAAAAGCATGAGCATGAGTTAGCACTTGGCTTTCATCAGCATTTCTGCCTGACTTTGAACACAGTCTCCCCTGAAAAATCTTAAAGTTTAATGTATAATCTGAATTCTCTTCTATTACAAGTGTCTTGGGCTCCAACTCCATTTCTTGTCAAGGATTTCATCTCATTATATTACTTATTAAAAAAAATCTCATACAATCATGTTCTCTATGGGGTTATGCTTTGAAATAAGGATTAGAAAAAAAAACCCATTGCATTTATGCAGGTGCTGCATAAAAGCAATATTTTTACACTTGAAAAAATCTAGTTAGATTGAAATATCACACTAAAAACACCACCATGGAGCATTACTAGAGTATGTGAATAGCTCCTCTAGAGTGTTAATCTGTGTGTGTCTCACATTAGATATGTTACAATGCTTGGTGCGTGGGCAGCAATGAAGCATTAAAGAAAATCAATGTGATATAAAATAAGAGGAAACACAACAGTTTGAGTGAGAATTAATTCTCTGCATTATTAAATTGCAGTCCATTTTTCAAAGTGTCCAAGCAAGGGCTTTGACATTTAATACATGAAATTGCTAAAGTTTTTCTATTAGGAATTATTTGGGTCTTTGATTAGCAGCTCTGACATCTACCCTAAAGGCATTCCATCATGAGCTGCTGTACAAGCTGCAACTGGACAATATAATTAACAGTGTTAATCATGAATAATGAACTACGAGTGACGCAAAGAAATATTACTGTTACGCAATTCATGTGGAACAGATTTATAATGGGAGTACAGAGTTGATATTTGACATTTGGCATATAAGCTCTGACCTTGTCACCCCTCAAAAGGCAACAAAATAAGATCAGTGCAGTGGAGATTAGGGAGCGACGATTAATATCCCCACAGGGAAAACTGGATTAACAATGACATATTAAAGTGTCGGGAAGAGCATGCTGTGACTCTTAGGGACCGTATGCCAATTATTGAGCCGGGTTTAGTAATATTTTATTTGGCCCTAACTTGAATGAGGTAAAATAATACAACCACAGCAGTGATCTAAGGAAAATGACACTAATTATTAATTAGGCTATATTTGTTATAATGGCAGTGTGTGAGCTGAGAATTGACACCAAAGTATCAGAATAGACACCAAAGTACCATCAAATTATTAACTTCACTCAGTTGATAATTTGATGATTGCAGCAGCAAGTGCAAATGGAATGTGTAATGGAAATGGAACCAGCAACGCTTTCACATTAGGCTGCAAGGAGTCATCTAGTTTAAAATAAATCCCAAAGTACTACTTATTTGCAGATATGATAAAGACAAGTCTGTAACTTACAAAGTGTAGATTATTGTGTATATGTTAAGGACAATCGCAAGACAATCATCACCTTAAAATGACTTAAATTTAGAGGTGATGTTTATATTAACTGAAAGCTAAGGTAGCATTGGTAGCATAGGAATTATGATCCTTCTTTTTGGATCTGATTAGAAGTCTTCCTGCTATAGTGACAGAGTTATAGCAATCAGCATAAAAAGAAATGAAGTCTTGAGCAACTTTCCCTTCAGATAAGAGTAGAAAAAATTGATTCTCATATACATAACAGCAGAATTAAAAGTGATGCCCAAGCAATGTTTTCGTATTGGATGGTGGGATGCCAAGTTTAAAAGTTGCATTATGTAAGCCAGACATACTGTACATTAGCAACCACAAATTGATCATTACAAAACTGAAAAAGTGTGCTCTGTGTATGACTCTTTATGTATGACAACTGGCTGATGCTTTGAAAAGAATACACGGCATGATTGAAATGATAAGAGGAAAGCAGTTCTGTAGCTTTGAATTGTTGAGTCATAAGAGGGCAGGTTTGCAAGAAAACCCTTCTATATGCCAAAATATTATCTTTTCAAAATATGTACAGTGGGATTCAGAAACATGGATACATTGGGTAAAATGGGAATAGATTGTAAGAAACTAAATTGCTGAATAGCTACTGTAAGTCGAATGACTAAGTTGCTGATTGTCTCTTGTGGTGAGTATGCCTGCTGATTTGTTGGCATTTCTTTACAAAGTGTGGGTTTTTTTTGAGGAAGTACATAAACCATAGCTATAACCATTTCCTCTGTTTTGTGGTATTTGTGCTCATTGTGACCGTTTACTGCATTCTTTTTTTTTTTTTTTTTTTTGTTTTTTTTGTCATTTTTTTGTTCACATTATTCTACAGCTTATATTATATTTGTTGACTGGTAGGAGCAGATTAATAGGCACTAAATTAAAAAAAAAGTTTTAGGGGAAGAACATGAGGGAAGCACATCTGGTTTGGACATTGCTACACTTCTCCTCAGCTCCTGCTTTGGTCTTATGTTCCTGCTCTATTGGGATGAAAACAAACGAGCGCTGGTTGTTGCTGATAGTGTTACAGTGCACAGCTACTTTTAGAACAAGGACCTTGGAAGGGATTTGGCATCTTTGCTAGTTTTAAATAAGAAAAAAAAATGCAAAAAAAAAAAAAAAANAAAAAAAAAAAAAAAAAGAATGCAGGGTGAAGGCATCATACAAGTATAAAACTGGAACAGAAGTACAAGTAAATGTTGGAACCAGTTTGTAGGAGACAACAGACCTTTTTAAAAGTTAGCTCTCAATTTTTATATTGAGAATGGGGGGGNCTGGCTTCAGCTGTTGTTGCCGCAAACACTTCTGACAACACAGCAGAGGAGGGACCTGGTATCCTGCAATGTGGAACTATTAGGAAAGGAAGAAGGTGGCATTTCTGCAGAGAAAGCAAACATGATTTGTGCGAATCCCTTGTGGGATGTGAAAAATGTTGCTGATTTCCCCTGGAAGTCTTTACCAAAGCCTTTGCCTCTTTGCCTGTGTGTTCTGGCATCACTGAAATAGAAGAATCAATACTTTTAATCGATGTGGGGAGGAAGAACACTCTGGTCTCTAGGTGGGGGAAAGTAGTGTACATCATAGAGGAAACATCTTGGACTGCACATCCAAAATACCAAAGAGTAACAGAGTGATCTCAATGAAACATGACTCTATAGACCTTCACAGTTCCCATTGTTATGTTATGTAGTGTACATTATCTGCATGTTATCGCCCTCTTGAATTAGGACTGAAGATAACAGCATGATGGGAAATAGTTTGACACTCTGATTATGGAAATAATCATTTAACTTTTTTAATTCTTTTTTAATTCTTCTCTAGAATTGTGTACAAAAGATGACATTAGGGAAACTCTTCATGTCCATTAATGGATTCTCTAGAGGGTCCTGAGATTCTGAAGAAATCACAGAAATTGTGACTTTCAAAAATAAATTAATAAATTAATACTTGTCATGCATGTTATAAGAGCTGACTGGGTAGCATAGACATTTAATTTGCTATTTCAGTACTGAAGCTATGATGATGCAGATTTTGGCATTTCAGCATAATGAATGTCCTATTTCTCCTCTTCCTCTTCATCTTTATTGCTTTTTAATTTTCCATTATGCCTATTTTTAACTCCCAATTCTCTTCTTCCCTCTCTCATCTTTCCTTTATTTCTCTTTTTTTCTCTTTGCCTCTCCCTTCCCCCTTTGGTTCCTCTTCTATCTTCTTTCACCTTCTTACCCTATCACCAGTATTACTGCTGTAAGAAGGAAGACTCCGAGTCGGAGGAGGAGGAGCCAGACTTTGCCGTTACGTCCCGCCTCCCACCAGTCCACTCCAATCACAACATTGTGGCGGCAACAGCCGCCGCCTCCGCCATCCCTAATGGGCCTGCCCTTTTCTCCACCCCTCCTTTGGCCAGGAAACTGACACGTTCACAGACCTTCTGTCCATCCTGTACACACTATGAGCTGCCGTTCTACCTCCAGCCCCCTCCTCCACCACAGATCCACCACCAGCCAGATGGGTTGAGGAATGGAGGTGAACGGATCAGCTACCATAGTGTCCAACAGCAGGATCTGGACCTTCCAGTGCCTGTGAACATTTCAAACTACCGCAAACCCAACCTGGCCCGCTCAGTCACCATGAGAGACATGTTCACACGCAGCTGTAGCATCAGCACTGACGTTTAACTGGGTGGAGCTGGAAGTTCTGCTAAAACAGACTATGATGGCATTGTTTGGGCTGTGCAAGATTCACTCTGTACTTTTGCCATTTTGATTAGTTTAATCCAGTCTGGTCTGGTCTCATTGTACTGGTCCACTCTTGCAGGAATGGAGGACTCAGATGGCACTCAGGTTTTGTTTTTGAGTGATTGTTTTTTTGTTTGTTTGTTGTTGTTTTTTTTTTTACCAGTAAGAGAGAAAATTGTTTTAAAATTTGATAAGAAATAGTGTCCTGCTTTATTCTGTAGTCTTCTATACATGGCCTGACAGACAATTTACCACCATGCCAAATTATATAATCACCTGGTGTTTTATCTCTGTCATAGCTGCTAAAAACAAAATATGATTAGCGGAAGAAGTCCAGTTTCTCCCTTTCCTCTGGTGGGATAATCCAATATCCACAGATTATTCAGATTATAAAATATTACTCATATTAATGAGATGACTAGAGGAGGAAGAGAAATTTCATATTCTAGCTGTCACCAACAGACATTTTAGATAAACTTAACTTAGGCTATAGTAACTTAAAACATTCAGGGCTCACTGAAGATGGAAATTCCTGCTTATTTTCCACATAATTTATAGAGATTCTCTATAGGTTGGGTTCGACAAGATCCTGATGACAACACAAAATGTATGCTAAGGTGTGTTTGTGCAGGCAGAGTGGACTAGGTGCCAAAGGGGGCTGGATTTGTATGTATGTAGGTGTGTGTGCATAATGCATGTGTGTGACTTGATCACCCAGACTTTTTATTCCATACAATTAAACACAATGTCACCCTTATATTTATTGAGCCCAATCCCAGGTTGCAATAACATTCTAAACATTTATTGTATAGGGTGAATGGATTTTATTGTTTTTTTAATGTGCCAGTTTGCCCTAAATTCACTTTAATGCAGAGAGCTGATTCAAGCAGATGGTGTTACAAAGCCTGAGAGGAAATACAGATGTTTTATAAATGTTTATTTTGATGATTCTTGCTATAAACAGACTTTTAATGTTAGAATGTGATCTTCATTATAGCTCTTCACTTAAGTTTTAGTTGGTGAATTCTTCAACCCATTCCTTGTGTTGTCTCCAATATATTGATATATGGATTCATGGGCTGGAGATGAATTTGCTGTTAAAGGCTCATTTATAAATATTTAACAGGACCTAGCAGCCACGGTTGTTTTTTCTTCTTCCAGCATGCTCGACTGAGGAATATTTGCTCTGAAGTACTCAGAGGATTCCTTTGTAGGATTGTTTTTATTATCTGCACTCGACTAACATGCCTGACTGGAGTGATCAGAGGATTAGTGGCAGAATTTTACGGCCACAGAACACACACTTGATGAGTGAAATTATTTATTGTTTTATTTCAAAAGAGGAACATTTTGCGGTTGCGTGAAGGGCATCAATCTGATTGGATCATCCTTTTTGGACACCTGCCCACCCAACTGGGGTGGTAAACGTTGTTGCATTTCTCTCTTTCTGTCTCTTTATTGATTTTATCAACAATTATGCTCATTTATTTTCCCAAAAGGTGAAACAGTGAGTGGATTTGTTGACGTTTTCCTCTTGTAACGTGCTTTCCTGCAAATATGACACAAAACACCACACCCATGCACACGCGCACACACGCACACACACACACACACACACACTTCCTCAATGCTATGCTTTCTTTATTTTTTTAAATGAAACTATGTGACAGTTGCACAGGAAATGTAGTGCCATAAAGAATTATTATGATATAAATTATTATTATTATTATTATTATTATTATTATTGGAGATGTATATTAAAATGCTATGTTGCTTTTATCTTGAAGTATTTGAAATATTTGCATTATTTCATCATAAGGATGTTTTTCAGTACAGTACAGCAGAAACGTTTCCGTCCTTGTTTCTAATGTATAACTAACAAACACAATGTTGCTAATAAAATGGTGTGAAAATCCTCACAGTCTGCTGCTTTCTTCTTGTTGTACATTTGCCAACATTAGAACATCTCAAATATTGATCAAATGTTCAAAAGTTAAGGCGTCCATTTCTTGTGGTTCAAATTAATGGTGATATATCACTGATTCTTGAGATAAGGGACAAAACATGTTTTAAATCTTCATTTTTATTTTTTAATGCTACATTAATTTGAAATGATATATTTGTAGACAAATGTCTCAGTTGACAAATCATGTAAGAGAACAGGTTTTTATGAAAATACTTTTTTCTGAAAATTGACACTTATTCACTTCATAACTTGATTTGAGCCAACTCTGTCAGACATACTAAAAAGCTTCCTATCTTATTTTGATCAATTTGACAAGAATGTAAAGTCTTCAAGTATCTAATAATGGTGTTCAGTAATGGAGTTCAGTGATGAAATGCATTATATACATATTTGTTCAAATTTCACACTATTCTGAGAAATCCAATTTCTAAATTTCTTAATTTTCTACCTTCATTTTTAATCTTTTATGTATTTCCTGGGCAGAACAAGCCTACCGGAGGACTGCATGGCTGCTCTTCTTTAATATTGCACAGTGGATTTGATTTAAAGCAGGTTACATCACCCTGGATTAGGTTATTTGGTGATCTGCAAAACCAAGCAAATATCACATAAAATTAATTTTTATTAATATATTAATATTTGCTTGTGTTGGTGCTTCACGAGGATTGGATGCGGGTTGAGGAGAATGCCATAAATGAACTATCTCTCTGTAACTTTACTGATAAACTGAAGTACCACACTGAAGTACAGCAGTATACTGGAGGTTTATTTGGCTGCCTCCCAGATTGAAAACCACAACCCATTTCTGCTGTTCTTGTTACACTTGGCTATTTATTTTTTTGATGAATCTAATCAGCCAGCATCTGTTCATCACCTGGACCCACAGAGGAGAAACTTGAGTCCTGTATTTCTAACTGCAGCCAAAACCTGAAGAGCATAATAACAGTGGTGTGCGGTCAGGGCCAACAAGGCCTTCTCTGCTGGCCTAGAGATCCTCAGAATCATCAAATTATGTTTTTATAATTTAATATATATTTTATTAATGTTATATGTATTTTACAAAGTTCGTTCCCATCAGTTTTGTTATTAACATCATTTCATCGCTACTGTACTCTCTCCCTCAGTTTCTATGAGCTGCTTCCAGTGCAGCTCATAGAAATTAGAACTTTTATCCAATCAGATTTTCCACCTATGCTGTCTCCGGGTAAAAAAATCTAGCCTGAGGCCTTCAGAATCTAGAGTGAATCCCCTCTGCTATTCAAGCAAATGGGACGATGTTGTTGATTGTCATGTATTTTAACCAATCAGATTTCGAGTTTGCCATGTTGGCGTATTCTTTTACACACCAGGGCCTTCTAGCTGGCCTTGGCCTACGTCATCAGGTTACCACACTATGCTACACAGCTACAGCCTCCCAGAAATTCATCAGAAGAAGAAGAGGGCCGGTTAGCTTAGCTAACTCAAGTAAACCTAGCTAGCACGTAACGGAGCATTAATGTTTATTTAAACTTTCTTTCTTGACGTTTAGATTTTTAGATATAGTGCTTTAGATTTTTTGTTTGGATTTTTGCTTAGTCCTATTGTTTTTTTTTTAACACACAATGGCTGAAGGAGGAGAAGAAATGGATTAACTGACATCGCTTTTTTCACATTTTGGAACTGANTGGCTGAAGGAGGAGAAGAAATGGATTAACTGACATCGCTTTTTTCACATTTTGGAACTGAAATGCACCGATAATGTACAACTGTGTCATTAAACTCATCATAAAGACAGAAAGGAGGATGGACTTTATCTTCAGATGATGAGCAGCTTTGGTAAGTTTGATGGATTTTTATGTGGCTGGAGTCTGTGGGGAAGCCTGTTGAATACTGTGTTATGGCATTTTTGCTTGCTTGCTGGTCGTATGAGTAAATGTGATGTGAGTTTGTTCTTGTTTCTTTGGTAATGAAACTGATTTGGGTTATGCGATGTTTATATGTGATGCAGCATCCTGTCATAATGTGTAATAATGCTACATCCTTGTCACAGTTCTGCATGTCTGGTCACCTACTCCTCACCTGCCATTTTTGCCTGCCTGGTCTTTAGCTCCTCACCTGCCATTTCTGCCTGCCTGGTCTTCAGCTCCTCACCTGCCATTTCTGCCTGCCTGGTCTTCAGCTCCTCACCTGCCATTTCTGCCTGCCTGGTCTTCAGCTCCTCACCTGCCATTTCTGCCTGCCTGGTCTTCAGCTCCTCACCTGCCATTTCTGCCTGCCTGGTCTTCAGCTCCTCACCTGCCATTTCTGCCTGCCTGGTCTTCAGCTCCTCACCTGCCATTTCTGCCTGCCTGGTCTTCAGCTCCTCACCTGCCATTTCTGCCTGCCTGGTCTTCAGCTCCTCACCTGCCATTTCTGCCTGCCTGGTCTTCAGCTCCTCACCTGCCATTTCTGCCTGCCTGGTCTTCAGCTCCTCACCTGCCATTTCTGCCTGTCTGGTCTTCAGCTCCTCACTTCAGCTCATCAGCCCAACTCACTTCAGCATGGATTTAAACCTCAGTCTTTCACTCACCCATTGCCAGATTGTTCTCTGCTATCTCTGATGCAAGACTTTCCAGCGTTTTTCTGTGGACTGATTTTCTGTTGCCGAACCTGCCTGTCTTGGACTTACCTACTTCGTCGATATTCTGGTAATCACCTCTGCCTTCTGTCTCCAACTTGGATTCCTGTCCCCGTGTCTGGGTTCCCCGTCTGTCTATCTCTGTGTGAGCGCTTTGTCCTGCCTGTTCATCTGCCTGCTTCTGTGTTGGATTGTGGGTTCAATTAAAGAACTTTTATCTGTCAGTTTTGTACTGTGTGCTGCATTTGGGTCTAAACCATACCCGCTACAATCCTGTTCATGTCTCTGCAGTTAGTGTGTTGTAACTGTCATAGGTGTTGATCCTCATGTTAAATCACTTTATTCCACTCGATAAAAGTTATTGTCACTGTGAATATGGGCTGGTTACGTCGAATAACAGCAGCCTATAGCCCTAGTGTCATGGTGATGTTATTAGAAGGTGGTTTAATTGTGGGAGGATCACATTGAAGGCCTAGATGTAAAATGCACAGCCTGCCACTGCACAATAACATATAAATGCATCTGAAAGGGACAGTAACAAATCTATAATAATAATTTTCAGTAATCAGACTTGCAGACCACAGCCAAATCTGCAGCCACAACAAGTGTAAAGTTACTCAGGTGAGGGTTTGACTTGGTTAAGGTTGAGTAACAAAAATGGCAAAAGTTTTGGCACAGTAATAAGACAAGCTGACAGAGGCGAGGAGGCAATAGTCAAAGTGAAAAGTCATCTATACAGGAGCCCTAAAAGATACAAAATGTGATCATTTATTCAAAGTATAATTGAATGATTCAGAGAGGCGAGCTATTCATGCAACAAAACAACTAATAACTATTTCAGAGAGGAAATAGAGCCATTTATTAAGAGGATGACTCAGACCTAATGAATAGGAAATAACACAAGCCACAGCACACACAGGCAGATGGAGGCATAGATGAGCTGACATAAAACCAAATTCTCCCTGGCAGGGACATTTATAGCTGTTTTGTGATGGCATTAATACATAACTGTTTTATAAGCAATATCACACTCGAGGTCGTGCTGTTGTGCTGTAATATCAGCACGGCTGTGACTGATGTTAGTCTACAGTACAACAGCACTCCCTCGTGATATTGCTTAAATACAAAAACAAACAAAACAAAACAAAAAAAAAAACTCTGTTTCAGTCTTGGCTCTCTGTTGCTGTTTGTAGTCAACGTCTAACATCTTTTTTTTTTTCCAGCTGAACAGGATTCAGCCTCTTCAAAATAAAACTAACTTCCCCTTGAACCAAATCAGATTTTCAGAATAAGATTTTCTTTACAACAATAACATGTAAACCAAAGTAGATTTTGTCTTTGAACCCGATGGAAGAAAGTACATCATAAACACAAGTAAAATGAACCGATTACAAAGTCACTTCTCTACAACAAAATAAACCAAATCCGTCCAGCTGTGGAGCATCCTCTTTCTGTAAAGAACACTAAAGAAACACACTCTTTGTATTAGTAATTTCTGATTTCTGTCTTTGCTCTGAAATATTTAAGAGAATTCCTTCATGATAATCTAAGTGACCCTGAGGTCTGGGTAGTGGCCAGAAGAATGAGATTGTGGATACAAGTGGCCAAAATGAGTGTCCTCCACAAGTTGTCAGACTCATTTGTAGGAACTGGATGAGGAGTTGAGAGATATGGAGGGAGCCTGGAGTGGAATCCAAGCCTAAATTCTGAGGTTTGCAGCTAATCAGGATACATCTTGGACACCTCCTTGGGGAGATATCCCAGGCACATCCAACTGGGAGGAGACCACAGGCAGACCCAGAATATGTTGGAGGGATTATACAGTGCACGCCATCTGGTCTGGGAACACCGTGGGATCCCCTAGGAAAAGCTGGAGGTTGTGGTTCAGGAGAAAGATATCTGAGCTACTTTGCATTACATACTGCTTCCACAACCGAATAAGCGGTGAAAAATGGATGGATGGATGGATGGATGGATGACTTAGATGACCCTTTATAGGGGTGTGTAAGGCCCTTGCATTTGTAAGTTTTTGTGCACAGGCTCTGGCACAGGCTGCATGAATTATTTAAAGGTGTAATCGGCTCCAGTGTAAGCATCGCTGCTAGCATGGCCTGTAGTGGAGTATTGATGTTTTATGACATGCTTTGAGTCATCTTCCTCATCTATGAACCTTACACACACACACACACACACACACACACACACACACCCTGTACCAGTGTGGTCACTCTCTCTCTCTCTCTCTCTCTCTCTCTCTCTCACTGGGTCTCCCACTGCATATCATGTATTTTTTGTTTCTCCCTTCTTTCTCTTTCCCCTCCTTCATTCTCTTGCACTACATATTCTCGCTCTCCCTGCCTCTCTCTCTCTCTCTCTCTCTCTCTCTCTCTCTGTTTGTGTGTGTGTGTGTGTGTGTGTGTNCCTCTCTCTCTCTCTCTCTCTCTCTCTCTCTCTCTGTTTGTGTGTGTGTGTGTGTGTGTGTGTGTCCCTGTTTTATAGTCTCTGATTGTAATTCATTAGTACTAGAGTTTAGATGCAGTACAGCAGAGAGGCTGAGTTTCCATGAATTATGAACATGATAAATAGGAGACTTTCAAATTAACACTGTTAATCCTTGCTCCTTCTCTGCTTCTTCTCCTTTCCTCTTATTATTGTGGCAGTTTTCCCTCCTCTCTCTCCTTCTCTCCTTCGTTGACATTTTCTCACTGCCTCCTTCAACCTTTTATCTTCCTTATCATGTTCTGTTTTCTAATTGTGACATTTCTAATATGCAACTTTTTAAGACTGTGAATAATGAAATTTCCTGCTTGCTGCTTTTGTATGATAGCTAAAAACTATTATTTGACCTTTACTTGACAGAAACTGTGAATTTCAACGTGTTTTCACTGAATTGCAAAAGCAGTTAGGCAGTGCAAAGGCCACCATACCTGAATACAGCACATGATCAAGGCCACGTGAGAACCACAGACTTAAGTTAGAAAAGGCTGAACTTTAAAAATAATATGATTATTTTGTGACTGCATTAATACACTGAATAGGGCAGGTATGTCAAACTCAAGGCCCGCAGGCCACATCCAACCCATGGTACAATTATATCTGGCCCGCAAGATAATATCTAATTTCTAATTTCTATAATGACTTGCCTGCTGGTATATAGCATGCACATCACAGATACTGCAAATCCCAGAATGCACTGCAACAGCCAGCATGTCAATCAATACCTGCAAGCACCAGCTCCCCTCCCCTCCATGCCCTTCCAGTCACTTTTAATGAACTTTAAGCTAGTCTGCAGAAGAAATGGTCAAAGGAAAGGTGGACTCTGAAAACAGGCTTTCAGCACAGGTGGGAGTTAGAACCTGTTTGCTGCCATTAGGGATAAACCTGTTTGCCTTGTTTGCAGAGCTGATGTGGCCGTAATTAAAGAATATAACACAAGAAGGCATGATCACATTTAGAATATTATTATCATTTTACTTGTTTGTGTTGTTAAAAACAAAGAGTGATTTTAGATTCCTCTTGAGAAAAATGACAGTTTTCTGGCTATTTTTGATTACCTGTGATAAAACATTTTCATTGGAAATGAGACAGGGAAACACTGCTGATAGAGAGGAAGACATAAAAAAATGAATGATGCTGAGTGTTATTTATTTTGAATTTGAGCTGTCATTTGTCTGTTTTTTCCATACTTCTGGTTTGTTCTGAATTCTATAAGATGTCTTGGGAGCAGCGGTTAAAGTGAAGCTCATATTAGTGTATGATTAATTTGTCACCTCTGATGAAAACGAGGCTAATTTAAGTCTATTTTCAATAAAGCTTGACCCTGTTTGGCCCTTGGCTTGGACCCAGTTTTTAATTTTGGCCCCCTCTGTGATTGAGTTTGATACCCCTGGAATAGAAGAATGATAAGTTCTTGTTATTTTCTGTCTGCATTATTTTGTCATAAAATAAATAAAAAATAAATAAAACAGCCAACCTCGTGCTTTGATGAGGACAGAGCTGAAGTGGATTTTAGGCTGATACAAGTCCAAAACAATATTAATGTCAACTTGGGAGTCAACTCACAACTCAATTAAATTAAACCTGGAGGGGAAAATGTCAGGTTTATAAACATAGAGTTGACATATTTGGCAGGCATAAAGCCTAATATAATATTCTGCCCTTCCATAGAGAATACTATCCTGCCAATGAGCATCAAATAAACGCTCCCATCCACATACACACTTTACTTAATCATGCTCACATAACTCTCATGTAACACAACTCTCAGATAACATAAGTCTTTATTTAAGAATGCTGCAAAACTTAGCAACAATACCACATTATGTCAAAATGTACTTCCTAACACAGCAGCACTGTGTCCAAATAGTTCCTTACCAGTAATGTGAGTAACTCTGTAGTTTAATGAATGTGTAAGAAAAGAACCACATTCTTATTTAAAAAATAAATAAATAAATAAATAATAACACAAGTAGTCATCACATTCAGCAAATTGAAATTTTAGGTACAAAGTTTCAACATTTCTCACAGAAGATGTAAAATATAACTTGTTGTCCTTAATAATTTAATATGTTGTCATGCCTTGTAACGCAATACATACATAAACATTCAGAATATGTCAGACTCAGTAACACACAAACAAGCACATATGCCCTCACACACTTACTGCTGTCAGAGACAGGGAGACATAGCCATCCTCCACAAGTCTCTCTCTCTCTCAGATACACACACACACACACACATACAGAGAGATATATGCAGGGGCCATTACCGCCCAGTGTGTGTAATCTTCCGATTTCTAAAAGGAGAGAAGGCCAAAGCCTCCTGTCTGAATTTTTCATTCTCCACTCTCTCTGTTTCTGTATAACAACTAATAAATAAGCAATGACTCCTGAGGACATAACGCAGAATGGACCTGATTTTATGTCCTATGCACCCTTCCACCACCTTCCTGAGATACACTTTTATTGGCCTCTCTCTCTCTCTCTCTCTCTCTCTCTCTCTCTCTCTCTCTCTCTCTCTCCTCCCCATGTTTTAAGACCTACATCTTCTTTTGTTCTGTTCTGCTTCTTTGATACTTGCCCAGTGAACCATACTACAATTCTAGCCTCTGTATGTGGTGGAATCAACACTATCGGTGTGTCTCTGTGAGTCTAGTGTGCCTGTGTGTGGGGAGGGGTGTTTTGTATGGAGTGAATGTGACCTTTTGGTTTGTTAATCCCCCACCGATTTAGATTTAGGACGCTGGTGACTTTGCATCCATCTGAGGTATAGCTTAATTGATGAGACATACAGAGCAGCCTTGGTTCAGACTGACATTTTCACATTAATATGTGCCACAGCATCACTTTCTGATTATGTAATATTCTTCACAGTCAAGAAGTGTGTGGGTAGCATCAGAGAGAGAGACAGAGAGTGTAAACATGCTTTGCAAGTGTGGTTTAATTTTATGAAGAGAGAGAGAGAGAGAGAGAGATTTCTGTGAAGGCACAAAAAATGAGATCAGGTGTGAGTCCAACTCAAGACAGAAATTTAACTAACTCATTGCAAATTTATGTGGTACATCGTCGCCCTCTGGTGGACAACGGCTTTGTCAAGACAGGTTTTCCTTTGAAACAGCTACTAAACCAGTTGATTTCAATAATTAATACACCTCCAGTAGACACTGATGAAGACCTGTATAGTCTATCTTAACCCTGGCTGTAATTCTGTATCACCGTATTATATTGTTGTAATTTTTAATGTATTGATGATTATCATCTGTTGTGGCCCAAATCTGTTGTGCCTTTGGCTGAGACAAGTTTGCTCTTCCCTGAGGAAGAGCAAACCTGCTCTTCCTCTCTGCTTTATAGGCTACTAATAAAAAAGAAAGATTTTTAAAAAAGGAAAATAATGGGAAAAAAAATAATTAAAAACATTTTAGTGTACTTTCCCTCTTCTTCTTATTATTTGTTTATAATTGCTATTATTTCAAATGAATATTATCATTAGAAACTGATAATGACATAATTAATCTAATTTTATTTTCATATATTTTACTGTGTTTTTTTTACACTGCTTTACGCTGCTTTTTATTTAAATCGATTTTGTTCATTTCTGTTAGATAAAGTTTTTTTTTAGTTTTTTTTTTAATTGTCCCGCCTCTTGGTTACAACAACCAATCAGAATCCAGAATGACTCTGTTTCCCATCAGCCGCGAAATGCTTAAACACTTCCGGAACACTATTTTCTCAGTTTACCAATGCTGCTGTTGCTCTTTCTGCATTAAATCGTCAGTAATAAATATATTTTCTAATATTTAAGTTGGTATGGATACAGAGCAGTCAGATGAATCTCTTTGTAGTGCAAATAATTGTTCATCTTCGACGCCGGAGGGTAACAGCTTGAAGAAAGGAGCTTTGAAAAGGTAACTAGCTAAAACTTTGATCGCTAACTTGAGATAAATATTCGATAAACTATTTATATTACTAATTAAGGAGGTTAACTTTATTTTGTCTGTTTTAAATTTACATTAAAAATTCTGAAATTTTTACGTGAAAGACCCTAAATGTTTTCACATTAGCCTACTGTCCCAAGTCAGTGGGCTAACTGGGATAGGAAATGTACAATATATGTCCAGATGCTCAGGTAGGTTGTAAAGGGAAACACATTTCGTCCCATTTTTATTTTCAGGTAAGTCTTTGATAGCATGTATTAGCTTAAACCTTTATTAGATAACTTCATGTTAATTTTGATATTGCCTGTTTTGGGATGAAGAAATCAAACCACCCACTTCTTCAGTGAAAGCCTAGAAAGTTCCTCAGGGATCTCTGAATGTTATCAATGTTGCACTTCTCCACATACTGTATCATAGATCCCTGCTAGAATGTATTGTGTATGTTTAAGAAATTCAGATTCATTATAGGATATACAGTGTTTTCCACAACATGTATGGAAAATTTGCAATAATTTAACAATATTTTACAATAATTTGTGCAATAATTTACTTACAGGACTGTGCAATAATTTAGACATTTTACATTGAACTCAGATATGCACCTTAGCTTACCTTGTCTTTGTGTATTTGTATATCTGTGTCTGTATATTTGTATTTGTATATATTGTATATACAGTAGTTTTAGTTTTAGTAGTTTTTGATTTTTAGTATAGTATATAATTTTTTTGTAAGTTTAATTTGTAATTTTTGCATTTGCAGTACTTCAGTTTATTATTTTTATTGCACCTTATGTAACTTGTACTACTGAGCAACTTTGGTACAATAATTTCCCTCGGGATAAATAAAGGTTTATCTTATCTTAAAACAAGTTAATTTATACAGTGGAAGCTTGTAGATAAAAGTAAAACTACAGGCTCTCTCATGTCTAGGTTACACATAAGAATTGTGTTACATCTTTGATAAACAGCCAAATATGGTCATAGACATCTTTCACTTGCTCACAAAATGTAGCCCTCTTTTAACCTAGACAATTTGAAATCTTTTTACTTTGCACTCTTGGAGTGCCCTCTAGTGTATAAATGATCTGTAACATGTTTCATGTTACAGATCATTACATATTTGTTTCGTTACATATTTACAGATTTGTTACATATTTGCAAGCAATAACTGACAATTACTCCTGAAGAGTTTGAACACTGAGTCAGCGTGTAAACTTCAAAGATTCCTAATTCTGTGAAAATAGTTTTACCAAGTGAAAAATATCCCATTCTTAACAAATACTTTCCCTCTTTCCCCAGGACTCCATTCTCAAGGTTTAAGAAAGTAAACTCCAGCTTCAAATCCCCCGTAGGTTCAATTCACTTTTTCTCCCTTTAACATACAGTACAAACCCTGTAAAATTAGTGTCACATTTGCACTTTTTAATTTTTTTTTTTTTTTTTTTTTGTTTACTTATATCATGGATCATTATTGCACTTCTCAGCTCCAAGTGGCAGATAGAGCTAAAGTTAGCACCGAGGAGGAGGTAGAGGAGCTGAAAAAGAGACGAGACCAGCTGGACACAGAGATAGCACAGCTGGATGCTGAGTGAGTACAAGTGTATGTGTGCGTGTGTGTGTATGTCCTGTACTTCTGTCTTTGTGAGGTCTGACTTGAGTTTCAGACATTCATACTTAGTCACAGACATCAGAATGCATCAATACAGATTTGCTTTTGTGTGAGACCAATTTTGTACACATGTTGTGTGTGTTTCTCTAGGGGATACAGAGTGGAGGAGCTGGAGCATCACATTGACATGCTGCACGAGTACAATGACATCAAAGACATTGGACAGATGTTGCTGGGTCGTATCGGTAAGTGGATTTCTGACACGGCGTTTTCTTTTTTTTTTGGGCATGGTTTGGACAGAAAACACAAGAAAAATATATAGATGTGATTTCATCCTTAAAAACTACCTGACTGATCAATCTACACAGATAGTGCAGATACAGTAGTACAGTGTAGTTTTTGTCAAAATCAAATATCTTATGGTATCTTACATACACCATTAAAATATTATGGCTAAGCATTGAGGGAAATTAATCTTTGTCTTATGATATAGTTTTACAAAAATTATCAGGGAAGATGTTTTGAAGAAATAAATAAGCAATTTTAGCTTTTTGAGAAGTGCCGCAGACTTACCAACAATGTTGAGCTTTGCATTGTTCTCAGTCAGCCACCAGGGGGCAGCAGAGTGGCATATATCTCTCTCTCTCTCTCTCTCTCTCTCTCTCTTTCTCTTGCAGGTCATCTGCGTCTGACCTCAAAAGCCGGAGTTTCTTTCCAGTCTCACCTTTACATCTAGATAGTGTTTAATACTGCATCACTGACAAAGTTTATATGATAAAGCTTATATTTAGACTACTTCTTCTTACAGTAGATTCAAACTTCACAGAAAATTGGTTGAAGTGTGATGTGAATGTGACACATAAAGGAGTCGCTGAAAAAGTATTTATTTAATACTTTTTATATATATTTTTTTTTTATATTTTTTTATTTATTTATTTATTTTTATATATTTTATATATTTTTATTTATATAACTAGTGAAATGCTGGCTACTATGATCAGCATTGTCTTCACGCATCTTAAAGACAGAAATAATCCAGCTGCAACATCCCACTGAAATTGTCATTCTTCCAGTCATCTGCTTTTGACTGCAATCTGTTTATAACCTACGTAAGGCTAAACCATCACTCTCCTTTCTCACTATGATCAGAAACACAGTTGTCATTTCACCTTCGCCCCTAAAATGTTGCAACACATTTCCTGTGACACTACATACTTCTATATAAATCTGTGAAGTACTAATGAACGTACTAGGGAACACCAAGGGTGAGGAAATGGACTAAAATGAGTAAATGTTTGTTGTTGTGTCTTTTGTGTGTGTGTGTGTGTGTGTGTGTGTTGACTGAGGTTGAGGAAGTGTGAAAGAGTTCACACAGTTGGAAAAGTTTGATGAATCACAGCCAAGTCAGATTATGATCTGTGCATTTGTCATAACAAACATGCCTTTTTACATATGAATATATGTGAGTGTGTGTGTGTTAGCTAAAATGGGAATGCCCCTACCTGAGTGTTTGATATTTATGGAATATGTACATTTTGTATAATTTTCGTGTTGGGTTTTGTTTTGTTTTGTTTTATTTTACAAATGGGAGTTATTTTTTCCAGTTGATCATACTTTACTGAAATAATATTTTTGATTAAAAACAACAGATAAATGCTAAGATGTCACTTATCACCCGTGCCCACTTTACAAAATGGAGCAGTCCCTCTCTGTTAAATCCATACAGCGTGTTAAAAGCCTGCTATCTGTGAGATTTCTCTCTCAGTATAGCAGAGAGACGTGGTGATAATGACCTCTCAGTGAATGGACGCAGCGTTTCCCGCTGATACAATGACAGTCTTTCACTTCACACACACACACACAATCACAATCTCTGTCTGCCATGCAGCATGCACACGCACGCATTGTCAAATACAAACACACACACATGATCATCCTCTTCCTCCCCCTTCTTTTTCTCTCTCTCTCTCTCTCTGTAACACACATGGACACACACACTCACAAAGAGTCTACACTTAAGCTGAGTTGGAGTTGTGTGCTATTATTCTGCTGGTCAGAGAGGGCGGAGATGGTGGGCGGGACGCAGAGTCAGAGAGAAGACGAGAGAAGACAAGAGCAGAGGGCCTGCAGTCTCTAAACACAACTGTCCCTTTGTCTTTCTCCATTTCTCTCTGTCAGTCAGTCAGGGTTAAGGTCAGTGTCAGTTTTCCTAGCATATGTGAAATCTTTTCTATACCGCCTTTAAAATAATCACATTTTCACCGATTTATTTTAGCTGCAATCATGTGATCATTATACTGTTTATAAATCAGACACGTCTTACTGATGACTTCAGGAAACAAAAATGGGACATAATTTATCAAGTGGGTTAGTGGAGAATGTGACGTTCTAAACTGTGATGTAACTTTAAGTGTATTTTTATATTGTATTTATATTTCTGGATTATGGTGAAAACAGGCGTTCACATTTCTTGATTACACCTTACGAATATTGTCGATTATTGCTATGTGTGCTATCCATGTCAAAATATTGTAAGATGTGCTTACTTGAGATTTATGGGTTGAAAGTTACTGAAAATGTTTGAAAAAGTTCTCAGCTACTTTCCCAATGGAAATCTAATGAAATGATGATAATAAAGGAAACCAGTGTAAGGACTTTAGGGCTGCCCTGTAGGGACAAACACAATTGAAAGTGAAGAGAGAGATGTTTCTCTGTAGCTGCAAGCCTTCAAACCAGCCTTCCTACAACAGCACCACATGCACACACCCTCTCTGAACCAACACACAATATCATTTGCATAAGGTAAAAGAGAAACTGTTGCACGAATCTGGTGAGCTTGCGAGATGTTGCCGACTATCACTGAGGTGAGAAGCAATATTGCTGAAGTGAAACAGAAGATCAGGTAGATCAATTATTGATGTACATCAGCAAGCATTTGCCAAAAGGTCATATTTAATTTCAGTTATTTTCCTTTAGACCCTCTCCAGGGTATAAGAAACAAAAATAAAAAACAACATACATACATGATCATCATTATAATTATCATAAAGCTGCATTAGAATTGCTTTCCTTCTTGTGTAGGTTACTTTGCTCTCTGCATTTTTAGACTATGCAACTACATTTTTATTCCTCAAATCAAAGACCTGAGTTCATAATATCTCAGTGACGCTGTCAGTTTACCCAACAGCAGCTCAGCAGCAGATGCATCTGTCATTCATAATTATTTGGCAATGATTTTGCTGGTAATAGCTTCTCATATGCAAAAGCTGCAGTTTGAATATTTTTCGTCTTTTGACTGCTGCAATTTTGAGCAAGGCATTTACATTTTTTTTTTTTTTTTTTNTTTTTTTTTTTTTTTTTTTGGGGGGGGGAGCATTTTCTAATAATGGATAGAAAAAAATCCCTCCATTGATAATAAATATAATCATTTGTTGCAGTTCAGGAAGAGTCCTTACAGTGCAAGAGCACAGCAGCAAATATTAGCTCGGTCAGCAATTTTTCAATGGAAACATATGACAAACCAACTGCGCTACATGGCAGAATTCTGAATGATGGGAATTAGAGAGAGAGAGAGAGAGAGAGACACGCAGAGAGTAGTAAAGTAAAAGTAGGTAATGCACTTTGTATAGAGTTATGATAGAAGCTAGAAAAACTGTTTGATGTTTATTAGCTTTTTAAAGCTACTGTATATCTACAAGCTCTTTTACCAAATAAGCTTCATGTTAAATATGATTGAGGAGTTTGGTGGTGCATTTGAGGTCTGTACAGTGTTTTACTGATTGTTTGAAAGGAAGAGCAGAGGAATTCGACCCAGGGATCTGTTGAAAAGGCCTTACCCCCCCCCCNCCACTTTGCTCTGTCTTCCAGCTGCTCTGAGGGCGACCACCACACGAGAGCTCTACAGCCACTTTGGTCTGGAACTGGACGACTGAAAGTCTGGGAAAAGACTGGATGAAGATAACACAGAAGAGTAAATCCTTTCTCAAGCCACGGGGAGATGGGAATATAGACAAAAACAAAATATTGAGGGATGAATTTGGATTAACGTCGAGACTAAAACCAGTCATTTCCAACTCCTTTGGGGAGCGTTTTTCTTGGTGGTTCTGTTTTTTTCACCAGCGAAAAGTAATGAGCAGCAACAATGAGCACAATAAGAGGAGAAAGATGCAGCTCAGCAGGGAGGCCTCATTTAAAAAATGGGCCATCTACTCACATCATTAACTTAAACCTGTAGGAGAAACATTTGGAGGCTCTTTTCCAGCTCTTTCCTTATGCCTTGGTCACACAAGAATGTAAATAATATTGAAACCCTATGCACCTTCTGTAGGGCATGTTTTGGCATTTTTAATTGATGTATGGAGTTTGGGTTGGGTTTTGCATGGTGGTTGATGTCAACTATTTTTACTTTGATATGTTATTTACAGAATATAAGAAATTCTGAAGTATTAAAGTAATATGTTTTCCTGTTAATATCTTATAATTTCTTATTTGGACTGAACACAACTCTGTATGTCATAAATTTTGGCATATAGCAAGACAAGCACAGGTGTTGCTAATAACATTAACAATGCTAATTAATGAGCCACTATGTACACTACCAAGGTTATAGCAGTTGTGCACCGAAATGAAAGGCAGCCATTGTTCATATTGTTTTATACAGCTGTGGCATGTCGATGCCTGTTGTCAAAGGCATACTGCACATCAGTGGTTCTCAATCCTGGTCCTCTTGGGCCACAGCCCTGCATATTTCCCATCTCTCCCTGCTCCACACACACCTGATTAGCTAAGTCAGGTGTGTTTATCTAATCAAGGGCTAGGAGACGCCAACTCTTGATCAAGTGAACACACCTGATTTAATGAATCAGGTACTGGTGAAAGATGGAAAATGTGGCATTCAAGGACCAGAATTGAGAACCATGCTGTACAGTTAAACAGTATGTGCTTGATTGCACACTGTGGAAACTCATAGCAGGTTATAAAGATGCTTCAAAGTCATTGTGCCAATTCTGAGGAATGAAACTTTATCTGAACAGTCATCAGGTGTTCTTTTCCCCAAATAAAGGTGTCTGATTAAAAAGAATAACTGCTTTTATCTGAGCTTTAACTTAGTGTACTTGTACTGCAACAGGGCTATCAGCTAAACTGAATTCAACCCAAATTATGGCACTAGTCATGTTTATCCCACCCACTTTTTCAAAAATCTGAATGAGGGAAAGACAACTGTTACATTCTCCTCCAGTTTCAACTGAACTGTCTGAAATGTTAACTAAGACTGAGGTTAGGTACTAACTTTATTTAATAGAAAACAAAAACATCCCAAATGATGTTCTCTTTTCCTGAAAAGTATATACTGTTTGTTTAAGAGAGAATACTGGGAAGTGTTATAATAAAGAGGGTGTGCCCTTGTCTGACAAACACTGATAGCATTTAGTCTTGAGCTGATAGCAGCAGCAGTGATTCACAGTTCAATAATGCTGTGTGTGTGTTTGTATCTGTTCCCTCACAGTGGTTTATGAATGATTGTGTGTGGTATAATGAAAAGTGTATGCACCGTTATCGCTCATCTGTGCAGGTCGAAGCTCATCCTATTTTGCAAGCATAATCTTTACATTGCCTATCATTCATTTACTATCTCATACATATTCCAAGTTCATTGTGATATAATCTTTGCTATTGCAGATACTAAAATATTACTATTTTAAAATATATTTCACAATATGCTGAATTTCATCACAATGTATGCATAATAATTTGAACTCAGAAGACCACTAGGGAAGTATCTCTGTTAACTTTTGTGACTGGTCAGCAGGAGTTTGTTTTAGTAGTCCTTCTGTAGTCTGCCCCAATTATGCAACATATTTCATGATGTGCCACATCTATGTGAAATGTCAGCCTCTGTGTGTTACACCGAGCTCATCTCTGATCACGCATTTTGTGCTGCAAGATGTCTTTTGCTTAAAATTGCTGCAATCACCAGGCCAGGACATGTATTATTTCTCAGTCATCTTGCAAATAGGATCCAAAATTTGGCATGGCACAAGTCTGAAATACATGTTTTACCACCCCCAGAGAGTTGGCACTGGAGTCATTACTTATCTGCGTCCTTCAATCCTACCTTGCCTTTCCATCCACACAGATGAGTGGCAAATTAAAGGAAAATCCATCATGAAGCGACTCAGTAGGTGTTGGGCCACCATAGACTGCCAGACCAGCTTAAGTGTCTTCAATATGCCTTGGTATAGATTTTACTAGTCTCTGGGACTCTATACTGAAATGAAATGATGGAACACCATTATTCTAAAATATAAGCAATCCTTCATTTGGTGTTTTGATGATGATGTCTGACATGTCGCTCCAAAATCTCCCATAAGCATTTAATTGGGTTGAGATCTGGTAACTGCAAAGCCCATAGAATATTATTTATAAAATTTTCATACTTATAAAAAGAAGCTACGTTCTACTGTATATCAGCCATATCTGCACTCTGTGGCCACTTTATTAGGTGCACATGTACAACTCATAGCATTGCCCTGATCAGTAAATGATGTTTTTGAAACTTATGTTTAAGTGTTTGTTGATAGATTAACTTCTGCATTTATAGGCATTATTGTGGGCTATGGACGAAACATTAACAACTTTTAATATAACTGACTACAAAGTCGCTGTCTAAATCGTGAAATCCGCTGGTTTGGCGTTTGTTGAAATGGATAACTTAATTATTCAAGTGGCACTTTTTTATGTGTGTGTGTATGATTTTGGGGCTTTATTTGAAAATTTGTAAAAATTAAAAACAAAAAAAAAAAATTTCAAGTGACACCAAAGAGTCCCTGCTTGTGTTTTCCAGTTTCCAGTTCTTCATCGACAGTTGTGCATTTTTACTTCACTATTGGCTGACCGCAGAGTAGTGAATGAACGTGGTAAACTAGAGGCTGAGCTTCTTTTATGCCACGGTTCCGCAGCAGGGACTGTCACTACCGGGCGGAAATCGCCGTTCGTATCCGCCTCCGCCTTGCTGTAGGTATAAGCAAGCAGGATAGCACCGCATTTCCTCTTTCTACAGCCGCAAACCCCGTCCCCTGCAGGATGGGATGTGTAAAAAAAAAATTAGAAACAGTGATTGGCTCTCGCACCCGTCCATCGTCGCTTATGTTTTCCATTGGCTGGGCGGTGATGGCGGTGGGCGGTGCCAGATAAGAAAATTATAAGGTCATTTGAATTACTCTGGCGAGCGAGCTTACCGGCTACAATGAAGGAAAAAATTATGTTCATGATGCCAGCAATGAATGGATGATAGCGGCGGGGGCAAAGTCGACACACGGGGCCAGGCGAATTTGATTCTCGTCCCACCGGAGAAGAGGAGGGGCAGCTGATTGTGATATTAACGGCAGATCCCTGTGCGTGTGTGTCTGTGTGTGTGTTTCTGTGAGCCTCTGTCAAGCTAAGCGAGCGACGGCGAGGAGTTGAGGGGGCGACCAGGCTAACCATAAGCCGATCAAGGTGGAATCGCACACAACGAGGTTCCTGTTTGGACTGTTTCAGCGCACGTACATGTTGTGACTGTGAGGACGCGGTATAAGGTATGTCAGGAATAAATAAATCAATAATCTCAGCCACTGCCTGTAACGTCTGTGTTTTAGTATAGGATGGGTCCGATGTATGCTAGGACAATTGCTGACTCTCTTGTCCTCTGCCAACCTTGTCAGCGATCGGCCCGCTGATATACACCCCAATAACAATCAGGTAGATCTCGGTCCTGATGCTTTAAAACTAATTTATATGAACACGGATAGGCATCCTGGATGCCACCAGAGGCTTCTGCTGCTGTCACAATCTCCATCCGTTTCCCGTTAAGCCGATGTGCACAATATGCGGCGCATCCAGCTTCCCAGGCGCTCCTGTCACCATAACCCACATCAAGATAGGATGAATGTCGTTCAACTCAGAAATGTGATTTCAGGCCGTCTGAGCGCACATGGCATTGACGGTGAGCTGCAGTTCGACCAGCAAGAGGGTTGAGCCTCTTGTTGATTTTCTCCTCCATTACCGCAATATGATGCTACACGCCTTTTAAATTTCCGGGTGTAGCAGCAGCGAATGATGAAGCTCTTTTTTTTTTTTTTTTTTTTCCAAATGTGTTTCCTTGACTTGGCGTATAAAATACCACGTAGATCTCTCGGTTGTGCATTTATTCAAACACCTGGACAATGTCTTACTGTAATATGGAGCAATGGCGTGTATTTCAAATGAGTTATTACCATACAGCTATAAGCTATCGCCGTCATTATGGTCTTCAGGGAAGAAGAGCAATCAGCATCTATTTCAGCCATTCTAACAACAAACTGTTAATTTAATTGAACTTAACAGTATGATGCAGGCTTTTCTTTACAGTGTAGGGTAATGAATAGATAATGAAGCAGCTATCTAAAGCTATCGTTTACTGGTGATAGGCTCATCTTCCTGGTTATCAGGTAGAGTGTCAACACATGCTGTCTTCTGTGCTCTCAGCTGTCAGTATGGCCTGCTGGCCTTAAGTCAAGATTTCTCCAAGTGTTCTTGGCACCAAGGCTGTTGCTATATTGTACGAAAAAAACATAAGGATAATCTCAGATTTACCAGTTTGACTGATGTGGAAAATATAGTATATTACAGTAATACATGTGAAATGTATGACTGACAGTTTTGCACATGCCAAATTCTTATGGCGATATACAGATTCCATTCAGTATTTTTTTTTTTTTTTTTTTTTTTTGGATATGAGTAATTCCTGTCTCAGTCAGTGCAGGTTCACAGTCACTAAAGAACTCAAAATGGGTAGGATATGTGTACACAATCATAAGCAGTAACATTCCTAAGTGATTGCTGTGAATACCAAAGCTAAACTCCAGATTCAGAACCAGTTTTTCTAACTTGAAGCATATTTAACTTTTCACTTGACCTGGCAATTGTTCTGAAATGTGTCATGGTGACTCATGGTCTCCTGTGGTTTACTATCTGAGGTGTGTGTGTGTGTGTGTGCATGTGTTCATGTTTTTCAGGATGATGCGTCTAGCATGCTGCACAGCTCTGCTGTTTGTGTTGAGGTTGCTGGTGGGTTTGCCCTGGTACCAGGTTCTCCCCGCCATTCTGATCTTTTACCTGGGAAGCGGAGGATGGAGCTTCCTGCAGATTTTTGCCAAAACTGTTGGAAGAGATTTACAGTAAGCATATCGATTTGTTTTTGTTTTTGTGTGTGTATGTGTGGTTCCCGTGTTTGTGAAACCCATAAAACCATATAAATTTAATACTGTGTTTTCTGGTTTGGAAAAGTTATGGGTATGAATAAATCAAACTCTGCTGTCACAGGAACCCACAGTCCAAATGCTTTTTGACCTGATTAACAAAGTTTTTGAAGATGGTTGTGGCCAGCCAAAACAAGACCTCGTACAACTAAATCAACACAAATTTGGCACCAGAACACATGCGTAAAAACTATTATTTTTCATTCTATTCATTCTATTCTATTCAGTCATTTGAAAACATGGAATTCATTCGGTGTGTATTAGCAAATATGATCTGCATTGTTTAGAGAGTACTGTTTGGAAAATTGAGTTCATGTCACGGTTTGGTAACATGCTGCAGTTTTACAGGATGAGATATCAGTTTGATTATTGAACATGTGACTTTGCTGGTTATTAACTTAATAATTTTGTTTATAGTAGCAGCCCTAAAAGTGAGGAAGAAGTGTGCAGATAAAGTATGTTTGCACACTCTAGTGTCATTTTTAAGTGCAGATGTATGTTGAGATCCAGAACTTTCCCTTTAACAGACTTAGTTTTTAAATATTTCTAATTAGTTAGAAAAGTAGAGCTAATCCTGTTAGAAACCAGTTTATATGTAAACACTCTAAAGCTTTGTGAGGGGAAGGAAGAAGGTAACTTCACATTATTTTAGACAAAGGACAAAAGGTAGGATTGGGGCAAGACCAAGGCTTTAAACTAGTGACCCAAAGCTAATATTTACAAATGGTGGTTACCATGGTAATTAGTTTATGGCTTCCTTTTTTCCCTCTCAACAACCCAATATGACATAAAAAACATTACATAGCACAAACCAGCCGTTGTTTTTTTTTTTTTTNTTTTTTTTTTTTTTTTGTTTTGAGTTTTTTTTATGGAAAAAATAGACATAGATCAGAACAGAAATGATAAATATTACAAATGGCCTCTGCCATCTTATTGGATTTCAAGATTCCACTTTTTAAAGAGTCTTCTTTTCTGACATGATGCTGAATTTTCATATAATTACATCACAAGACATTTTCATCTTCTTTAGACATTTACTTTTAAAAAGCAGCTCCATGGTGGGGTGCACCTACTCAGAAACCTTTCCTGCAAATACATACAGTTTCTTTTTAATAACATAAGTTATCTTTTCTATATAGAGTGTCTTAAACTTAAAGGTTAAAATATGTGTACTTATCTCACCCTGTGAAAGCAGGGTGATATATCCATATTGACTCCACTTACACTATTTCACAATTTTGAACTTTGATATGTGTCTTTATGCTTTCTTGCACAAAACTGACTTTTTTCCAGCACTTACTTTCATTATAGTGGCTATAGTACAGGCGTAAAGCATGTAGTTGTTAATTAATTTTTTTAATCAATTATGTAGTGTAGTTTCTTGCCAGTAACACCACTGAGGAACACAAATAAAGAAACATATTATATTCTAAATCAGGCAATTACAGTTACTCTTTATAATTACCAGGGATCTTTCTAAGAATCAAAATCCTAACAATTAGCAATGGTAAAAATATTAGAATAAATAGCTTAATAAAATAAATTATTTACTGTGTAGAGTTCATCTAGTTCCTCTATTATAAAAATAAAATGAGCACCAAAGAGTTTTCTTGGACAATAGTAGAAGGGCTTTACCTGTACTGGTGAAATGACTACTGAGACAATAAATTATCTCTCTATCTGGACCAGCACAAGGCTAATCTCTCATATAATGAAGCAAATGTCAGCATCTCCACAATCTATGCATGTCACAAAGTTACTGATGGCTGGTACAAACAGGCTTTTATGATCTCTCTGTAATTATATAGAGCTCTGGAGATTACCCACTATCTGTACTCTTGCATCATAAATGTAAAATATTAAGTAAGATATTTACATCGCAGCAGACTTTGCCCCCCNCAGACCCTCGCTCGGTGTTACAACATTTTTACAACACCACAGCATGTATCCTGCCATTATGCTTTCCACAGTGCAGATAATAGTTGACCTTGTGCTTTAAAGTCTTATCTTTGGCTGTGACTGTCAAATTGTGACTTTAAAGGACTAAACCTGTGACATCTGAAAGTGCATCAATTGTAATCAGCTTGCAGAGACTTGAAATTGCCTGCGATAGGTTTTAGTCCTAGTGAGCATGTAGTCAAATTCTTTTTTTTTTTTTTTTTTTNTTTTTTTTTTTTTTTTTTTTGGCAAAGTCAAATTATCATTGCAACTGACCAGCTGACCACCTGATCAAATTCACATGATCCCATATTTGCAACATCTTAGTCTTGTGGGTTGATTTTTTTGACATCACATTAAATAATTAATGATGACAAACCATCCAAAATGCAAAAATTGGGAGATTTTCTAATACGGTCACCTCTGTCAGTTGCACTGAGAATGTAATGACAAAGCCTTTGGCAAAAAATAAAAGCAGCTGATATTAACTGAAGCCAATGGCTGCCTGGCAGATCTAAAAACACGCAATATGCGTAGGAGACCGGTCAACAGTAATCTAAAGTTATATACAAAATCACTGTGATTGTCCACTGTGAAATGAAATATGACTTCTAAACCCAAGCTTTTTTTTTTCCTTCAGCAATTTACATTTCAATTAACTACATCACATAAATAGCTGTGATTGTCACATTTCTCAGTGGTGTAATGGTAGTAATCAGTGAGGTAAGTGAGAGAGAACTGTGGTTTTCTCCATAATGTTTGGCTCAAAGTTACGCTGAAACATTATCTTGATTATTTTTGTAACTGCTTTGACAGATGGCCGGTGGGCAAATTCTGTATACTTGCTTGTTACCGTGACCAGACATACTGATGACAGTGACAGTGATCAATTCTGCTGCTGTGTATAACTACCATCCTTCCTGTTCTCCCTTTTCTTTCTTGTTTTGGTTTTTTTTTTTTGNATTTTTTTTTTTTTGTTTTTTAAATCTTTTAACATTTCTCCTTGCTACTTTTGCCTTCAGTGCAGCGTTTGTGTTGTTGCGGGTGAAGATGAATGTCAAACGGCATCTGAGAGAGAAGAACACCATTCCCAAGATTTTTGCTGAGACGGTGCGCCGCTACGGGGACAAAACAGCGCTGATCTTTGAAGGGACTGGGGAGAAGTGGACCTTCCGACAGTTAGATGAATACTCCAACAGAGTGGCTAACCTGCTGCTAGAACGGGGTTTCAAGGTAGTACTACATAACAAATAAGGAAATAAGACTCTCATCAATATACTTTCTCTCATCAGTATACTTTCAGGTGTTGTTTAGATCCAGGAGGAGGCATGATGTTGCTATGTTTGACAAGACTTGACAAGGCTCGTTATTGTTTCCTGTCCAGGAGGGAGATGTGGTGGCCCTTTTCATGGAGAACAGGTCCCAGTACGTGGGTCTCTGGCTGGGCATGGCCAAGATCGGAGTGGAGGCCGCACTCATCAACTTTAATTTGAGGCTAGAAGCTTTGGTCCACTGTGTCAACATCTCCAATGCCAAGGCTGTGGTGTTTGGCTCGGAGCTGACTGATGGTAAGTCTGAGGAGGAGGAGGGGGGATGGATAGAAGACATCTTCAGCATACTTGCTTGGGTTTTCGTTTTACAAGATTTGGGGAGTATGTTAATATGACAGAGGAGGTTTGATTTCATCTAGTTGCATCATGATGTAGTTTAATCTCTTTTTTTTTTTTTTNTTTTTTTTTTTTTTTGTCTTAAAGGCTGAATTGCATGATACAGTTTACTGAACTTCTTAGACTGTTGTGGCTAAGTGACTTATAAATCTGTTTAAAGGACCATGCCACTCATTTTGTATGTTTGAGCCTAATATATTACATTTTCGTACATGTAAGGTTGCTGACAATAATATCGCAAAGGATAAAACTGTATTTCAGCTTTTCTCATATTTTGCAAAATATTTCAATCTTTCAAAATCAAATATTCAAATGATACACCCACCTTAAAAATCAGTGTTTCGCCTGCTAATAGTTAGGCAAAATTATGAAGTCATGGTGGTTAAAATTTTTCGATAAACGCAGGTCTTCTTTTGGGACTATATTCCCTGGTGGAGACATACATTCNGTTAAAATTTTTCGATAAACGCAGGTCTTCTTTTGGGACTATATTCCCTGGTGGAGACATACATTCAGTCCATGCTTTTTATTGCTAAAATTACGAAACTTTGAAAAAAAAACCTGAATACATGTGTTGTTTACGATAATGGATTACCTATCCCAAGAACATTTTTCAAGTATCAACAAGTTGATTTTAATAGCGTACCAGAACAAACTGAAACCAGTGGTGGTCTGGAAGGTAAGAATTATTATTTTTTAACTCTCTTTTCCAGTGGTATGCTTTGGGAAATGGTTGTCAGTAAAGTTACGTGTATGAAAATTGAATATATTGGGCTCAAACATGCAAAATGGTGGTATGGTCCTTTAAAGCAATAGACCACATTATCGACAGGAAAGCATTCAGTCAAAACTATGGATTATTTGATTATTTCCTTTATCACCTCACCCATTTCAGTTACTATACTAATGCTTAGACTTATGCTGATGAGTGTTTTTCTGTGATGAGGGGATGAGTGGTGCAGGGAGAGAGAGAGCAGTGGAGGTCATAAAAGATAGATGATGGGTTTGGAGGAAACGTCTCTCTTCAACATTGGTGCCATGGTGCTTTTAACAGCAGGTGAACTCCAAGGACAGAGTATGTAATGAAGAGGGAAGCAGAGAAACGGCATTGTTCAGGCCTGACTAATTGATAAATGATGAACTGAAAGATGAAGAGAAGCATGACAGCTCGTACTGTAAACTAGGTGTTTTCTAACTGGAAGAAGGGCAACAACTTTTTTTTAGAGAATAGTTTTAGACTTAGAATAAAAAATTAAACTGCAACTACTGCAACTACAACTGTAAAGCACACTTGAGTCATGTATTGCTTTTATTAAAGGGAGATGCCACTGATTTTACTCATTTAATTCATTTATTTGTCTTGGGGAGCACTATTTGGCACTGTATTAAGGCTTTTGTGGCTGAAGATGGAGCTTTGTAGAGTCTTCATGACATCATGCAGGTCTCTATATTGGTGCCTTACACTGCAAGTGTGAAAAAAAATGTGTACAGATCACTTTAGTGTATGTAAGGAGGGGCTTCATTCTTCCCTTCTGTACATTTTTCACACTTGTAATCAAATTGGCGGAGTCTTCTTTTAATATGCAATGTTGTTCAATAAATATTTTATGGTTAATGGATAATATTTACACCACATCAAAAAATTTAACCATTCTAATGTTTTTCTTCCTAGCCATTACAAACATTGACTGATAAATGAACAAAGCGGTTGCTAAGCGATATTTTAATGAGATTTGAATTAAGACTTGACTTATATGTAGCATAATCACATTTGCATTTTATGGAATATTTTTACAACAGCCTTGAGTGTGCAAATAAGAACTGATTACTGACCTACAGTGTATTATTAAACATGGATTACATTGTTTGACATGTTAATAATATAAAATTGCAGCAGGTCCCATAACTGTCAAACATAAATTTGGGAGCTGTTTCAGTCTCCCTGTGACCCTCTTGCGATGTGAAAAGCACTGAGCTCAACAGCTATAAAGAGGAAATGAGTTCTGAGCCGTCTCTCTCCGGATTGATGTAACAGTGCTGCACCTGTCATGTGGTTTGTGCCTTTAAGTAATTGGAATGGCGGAGTCCTTGCTGCTGAGGAGGCCAAAGTCAAGCCAGGAACCAGTTTGACATAAGGCTTTTAAATTAAACTCCACTGTCTGTTTGCAGGGGAAATATGAGAGCATCTCTCTTTCTCTTTCCTTTTTTCCCTCCATCTTATTATACATAAATCTCTCTTTCATTCAGATTCTCTCTAGCCTTTTACGTATTCCGTCCCAGCTTAACCCTTCCCAAACCTCCTTCTCTTGTCTTTGCCTTCTGTTACCTCATCTCTCTCTGTCTCTATTGTCATGTAAGTAAGCCTTTGTTGATTACTTCCAGCTTAACAGGATATTTTCTCTCTATCGTGACCTGTCATTTCAGAGAATACCACAGCAGAGAGTGCATCAAACATAAATGCTTTCACTCCCTGTTGAATGTGCGCCATCAGCAATGCCCTGCAGGCAAAACTATAACAAAGCCTTTAATAGCAAAATTGCTCACCTCCTTATTGAGACTTCAAACTCCTACTTACATATACAGTACGTATCGTAACTCTGAATACAGCCGTCCTCTCTATTCCTCTGTGTGTTATAAACCGAATCATACAAATTTCTCCAACCGTGACACTAGAATGACGCACTACATTTCAGCAGTTCTCTTAGTATGTGGAACATGAACTTGATTTAATTTAAAATCTGTCTCTTCCTCTCTAGCGATGTGTGAGGTCCACAGTTCCATGGGAAAGGCAGTGCAGGTGTTTTGCTCTGGAGACTGGGACCCCAAGCGGGTACCAAAGGGAACCGAGTGCCTAGAACCCTTGCTGGCCAACGCCCCCACTCACCTGCCCAAACGCCCACAGCGCTGCTTCATAGGTCAGAACGCCACGTCTGTCAAATCTGTCATAACCAGTCAGGGGCTAGGCTAAGTGAACTGCTGTATTTGATAAATGCTTTGGCGTTACTAAACCAAATTTAATATGGTTGTGTAATTTAAAGTAATATTATTTATGAGAACTTCCCATCCATTAAAAATTCAGCAACCAAAACAGCCCTATTAGTCACGAAGAAAAAACTGTCTTTGACTTAGAATTTGTTTTATTCTAGGTAAAGCTTTGATTTGCTATTTGAAATATTAGTCTTTACTGCTATCAAGTATTTTATGATTAAAAGAATAGTCAACTTTCGTTTCAGCTTTGCAAAGCTTTACTGAATAGTTTTTTTCATGACATTAAATTTTTGGTTTAAGCGATCATTTGCTGTACGTAAGATAAAAGATGCAGTCCAAGCCCGGCAAGCATTATAATTCATTTGAGGTCAACATTGACCAAAACACTCTCTCACTATTATTATAATTATTATCATTATTATTATTATTATTATTATTATAATTATGTAAAATAACTGATGACTCATTCCCAGAAATTTTACAGACTGCCCATTTCTCAGGCAACCCATGTACACTGGACAAAGAGAAAGAATTAAACCCATAAAACAGCATAATTTGCATATGCTAACATCTCAGCAGCTTACTGTTGATGTGTTTTTATTGACTTAGAGGTTGACTTGAGGTCATCATGGTCTTTATTAGGTTTTTTTTTTTTTTTTTTTNTTTTTTTTTTTTTTTTTCAGTTTTTATTTTCAGTTAGTCAGTAAGCTCTCATTCAGAACAGTATGATGCAACCCTACCTGCTCGCTCATAAACAGGAAGGGCTCGATTTTTTTTTTTTTTTTTTTTTTTTTTTTTTGCCTAAATACACTTCAACAAGACACATGATCATTGGCAGACAAGTTAGCTTTGTTAGCATTTGAACCTATGACCTTTGGTCATGTTGCAACTTGGCAAGTCCTTGTCCTGAGCGATCTAGCCAAATCCAGCCAAAAGTGTTTGCGCAAAATGCATCAGGATCAAATCACATGCACATGTACGCTAATGTAGTGTATTGAGAATACGAAAGCGTACCTGGCTGCATTTTCATGTGTGCATGCCAGTTCCGGTCAACTCATAGAAGTCTGCAACATTGCTGTAGTATCACATAGCCACTGAAGAGCTGAGATGTCTATTTTTAACATTGATGACAGGTTGGTTTTTACCACAAACAAAAAGAAATGTGAGAACGACCTCAAAATTCAATCTTATCCAGTCCCTGAAAGTCCATCTGAAGTCTTTTCAGATCTTTCAGATGCTGCGACGTGAGTTTTAGTTTCACTGTCCTGTGTTGTCTGTTTCAGATCGCCTGTTCTACATATACACATCGGGAACCACCGGGATGCCGAAAGCTGCTATTGTTGTGCACAGCAGGTAGGAAGGAGCCGTGCCTGACACACAAGAAATACAGCTGCTTTCATCGCTGATCTCTGTAGCTTTCATGTAGAGTGTGAATGCTAATGGAAGAGAAATGCCTGAAACTAGTTAGGTCTGTTTTGTGACCATCTCTCTCTCTCTCTCTCTCTCTCTCTCTCTCTCGCTCTCTCTCTCTCTCTCTCTCTCTCATTCTCATCTTCCCCTGCACCCACCACCCACCTGTTTTTCAGGTACTACCGCATGGCAGCCTTGGTTTATTACGGTTTTAGGATGAGGCCAGAAGACGTGTTGTATGACTGTCTTCCACTCTACCACTCTGCAGGTATAGCTTTGTGTGTGTGTGTGATTGTACAGAAAGCAGTCAATCAAAGCAACATTTTCACTTTCACCCTTCCTTCCATATTCCTTGAAGCAGACATTTTAGTGTCAGTTAAATTCCATGCTTAAGTTGCTTAAGTCCTTTGTGTTGTTCATCTTGATGAATGTACTGTATGACAACTGAGTCAAGTCAACCGAATTCAAGTTCAAGCTTTTAATTCTGAAACATCACAATTCATCTAAATGAAAATCAGTCAGAAAAAAATCAAAAAAAAAAAAAAATTCTGATTGACGAAGCCATTTGGATGAATGGTGAAACGTTTCAGAATTAAAAACTTGAATCCAGTTGACTTGACTCAGTTTTCATACAGTAAATCTACCCACCTAGATGACTCAGATTCTTCATCAGTTCATCTTGGTGAGCTTTCTAAAACATTATAACCTGAAGTGGTGAACATAGCCAATCAGCGATGAGGAAATAAAATGACACTAGCATTCACTAGTGTTTTTGAATGGATCTCTCCTGTCACATGTTTAGCTACCTATTTATGCATGTTTTCAGTCTGTCCATGCTATACCTAAACCTGCTAAATCAGGTGTGTTCACTTAAACAATTGTCAGTGCCTCTCATATCTAGAATGGCTAAACACTCCTGATTTAGCCAATCAGGTGTGGGTACAGCAGGGAGAGAATGAAAATATGCTGTGCTGTGAGCCCTGAGGACCAAAGTTGAGAACTGTGGAAGACAGTTCTTGATCTACTTCTGTTTCACAGCCACAATCCAGCTTGCCATTTGCCATACCTGTACAAGCAGTAAATGTTATAAACACTTAAATGTCCTGAACATTTCTGAGAAGCCAATTTCAGGCCAGTGGAGGAAACGGTTATACTGTACAGGGGATTGCGCAGTATGATGAAGTTGAGGGAGTTGCTTTGTTCTTGCTTTAAACTGTATTTCTGCGTATATCTTCATGTTAAGGCAAGTTCTGTAACACCGTAACGTGTGTGTTTTTCGACAGGTAACATAGTGGGAGTGGGGCAGTGCATAATTCATGGCATGACTGTAGTCATCAAAAAGAAGTTCTCTGCCTCGCGTTTCTGGGACGACTGTGTCAAATACGACTGCACTGTAAGCTGATGATTTTAATGATTTCAAGATTTTGACACATCCCAGTTAAGCTCTTTGAATCTTTTTTTTTCATTGCTGTAAGCTTTTCAATAAATCAGTATATCTTTTTGCATTTCTGTTCTGTCTCACCACTAATCCTTTCAATTTGTCTCCCCATCCTCCTCCATCCCTCTACAGATTGTGCAGTATATAGGAGAAATCTGCCGGTACCTCCTAAATCAGCCAATGCGAGACACAGAGACGCAACATCGGGTGCGCATGGCATTGGGCAACGGCCTGCGCCAGTCCATATGGGAGGAGTTCACCAACCGCTTCAATATCCCGCAGATTGCCGAGTTCTATGGAGCGACAGAGTGCAACTGCAGCCTGGGCAACTTCGATAACAAGGTGGGAATGTGTAAAGATGTGCTGACAGACTCACTGGTTAAAAATTCAGCCCTTCATTTTCTTCAACGCTGAAATATTTGCGATTGTTGATGTTGTTTTTGCTAATCTAGATTGGAGCATGTGGCTTCAACAGTCAGATTCTGCCCTTCATCTACCCCATCAGACTGGTGAAGGTTGATGAAGAGACCATGGAGCTCATTAGAGGACCTGATGGTGTCTGCATTCCCTGTAAACCCGGTAGGCTTAGACCCAAAAAATCTGGCAACATTGCAGCCTAGTTTAGTTCTAATGTGTCAACTAAGTCATGCAATCCAGTTTGTGTTGTAGAAATGGCCTTCCTCTCTCTCTCCATAGGTGAACCTGGCCAACTAGTAGGCAGGATCATTCAGAACGATCCTCTTCGGAGGTTTGATGGCTACGTCAACCAATCAGCAACCAGCAAGAAGATTTCCCATAGTGTCTTCAAGAAGGGAGACAGTGCCTATCTTTCTGGTTAGAGTCTACGCACACATTTTGCGATATTCACCGTATTCCTTATTCTGCCATACATGCTGAGTGGACATGCTGTCTCGTCTCCTCTCACCAGGTGACGTGCTGATCATGGATGAGTGCGGCTACATGTACTTCAAGGATCGCACGGGAGACACTTTCCGCTGGAAAGGAGAGAATGTCTCCACCACGGAGCTGGAGGGGACTCTCAGCAAGCATCTAGACATGAAAGACGTGGTGGTCTATGGAGTAGAAATACCAGGTAAAGTCTTTGACCGTAGACACTTGTATATTTAATTTCATTGGAGATTTAAGTGTGAAGGGACACTCCTGGATGCGATTTCAAAACTCCGACCTGCCTATCTACCAACCTTTGTGTCTAGTCTGTACCTAGTTTATCCTCCTTGCATGATGTTCATGTTGTCAGCTCTGTGCAGCACTTCATCCCACGATGATTGCTGCACCATCATCCCTACAAAGTGATGGCAAAATTAGGCTTTCTGAAACATGGAGGCTTTCTAGAGCGGCCTAATTCAGCAAAGTAAACATTAGTGATATCTACTGGTAAAAATACTTTAGAGCAGCCAAATCGTCAAAAAAGATCATCTGACCCTGTCGTAGCATAAACATTACCAACACATAGCAGCATATTGTGTTTCTGCTGTATCAAAAAAGGACTCATAATTTACAATCATTTTATAACATACCCCCCCATAAACTGTTGTTATTATTGGCACAAGCCTTCAGCATCAATAACATTACTAGTAGTACATGAGGGGAGGTGTGGAGGTGAGATACTGTAGAGACACCAGGAGATTTATGCCCATCCATTTGACCTAATTAGATTCAAATTATCGATTTGCCTATTTCTGTTTATTCAGGAGCTGAGGGTAAGGCTGGAATGGCAGCCATTGCTGATCCTTCTAACTCCACTGAGCTGGAGACATTTGGAAAAGACATTGAGAAGGCTCTTCCTCCATATGCCAGGCCTGTCTTTCTTCGCTTTCTTCCAGAGGTCAACAAGACAGGTGGGTAAAAAAAGCTTAAAGCTTTGTAAAAACCAGTATATACACACCATGACATGACATCATGACTGTTAATTAGAAACCTATTGCACCAACAGAAAAGAAATGCATATGTTGATAGCACATTAGAATAGACCTTGTTACTTCATTGTTTTCTTTTAGTAAATTTTGACTTTGAATAGAGGCGTGTCATAATAAAGCAGCAAGTCTGCAAGCAGCAAGTCTGGACAAAATGCAATGTTTTCATAATGTCTCCCACTTATGTCTTTCCATCTCAGGAACATTTAAGTTTCAGAAGATAGAGTTGCGTCGGGAAGGCTTTGACCCCAGTGCCATATCAGACAGACTGTACTTCCTGGATTCCAGCAGAGGGCGCTATGTGCCACTGGATGAGGACCTCTATCGCGCCATAGTGTCAGGAAAACACAAATTGTGATGACTAAGCTGGTTATTGCATCTCCACATGTACACAAACACACACACACACACACACACACACACACACGTACACACACATGCAGACACAGCACAAAGGCCATGCTGTGTGAGCAGGACAGCAGAATGCAGACCCTGTCCATTGATACACAAATAAGTATGTATAAAGCAACAGACCCTGCACCCAGTCTGAAATGCCAACACATTTGCACAGACGCACACATTGCTTCTTGACCCCTAAAAATTTGGACGCCACACACATGCACACACACCTGCACAGCACTCCATCCATCTATCTTTTCAGAAATGTCCTCGGCTTCACCTCTCAGCAGGTACAGAGAGGCAGAAACCAGGTTTATTTGGGTCTTGCAGAAGTACAAACAAAAAAACCCCGAACTGGAAACCGTCCTCCATCGCTACACAATCCCTGCCTATACATCCTTCCACTGAAACCCTCAACATTCCTGCCTGTCCAACCTGGTCCCTCAAACCTGATGATTTGCGGTGTAACACCGCTGTGACGAAGGAGTAACACGGAACTACGGACAACCATAAACTTTATGAATGCGGAGCAGGAACATGGGTTGATTAAGTGCAGTGGTTGCACAATGGAAGAACTTACAAGGACCTAACGTTCTCTCAGTTTGTTCTGTCAGTGAGATCGTTTTGTAAAAAAGTCTGGAGTCTCTACCGACAACTTAACCTGCACAAGTAGCCAGCAGTGACAAACCTGAGTAGGTAAGAACCACATCTTTTACTCTGCGAGGTTGACTTTATGAAAGTCCTCCGCCTCTCTGGTCTCCTCGACTTCATTTCCACCCCTCACGCCAGAGTTTGAGAAGGAAATGAGGAAATGACACCAAGGGGTTTTGAAAAGGGAACAATGTCAGGAAGTAAAGGATTTTGGGAAACTTTTCACATGTAAGCTGTAGATAGAGAAGTTCAAATTGGACCAGCGGTTGAAGTTGAAAGATTAAATGACGTGCAATAGGGCTCCAGCGTTTGCAGTGCAATAATCAGCCACAGCAAGAGCTGATGTAAAACAAAACTTTGTATTTAAACATGTCTGCATCACACCAAAAATATTTAAGTCATAGTGTGTGTTTACATATTTAAAAAAAATATAAAAGTTTGACTGATTTTTGTGTTGGTTTTGTTGTAAAAATGGAAGCTTTTCTTCTTATGTAGTTCAGAAGATGGTATTTCTGCACAATACTCCAGCAGCTGTAACCTGCATTCTGTATGAGCTGCTGGATCACAAAGCAAAGTGATCCCACTGTTTCAACCCTGGGCTAAATAAATCCGGCTGTTTCCAAAAACTGGACCTGAATGGAGACTTGATATCAAGACCGTGGTTCTAATATAATTTCCTGAATCCATCCTTGGTCACATACTGAGCTGATGTGCAGGTTATGCGGTTGTATTGTGCAGGTTTTGTCCTAAAAGGTAGATTCCCAGCTAGTTTAGGGTGTCTATATTCTTCTAAAACACATAAAGAGGACTCGACTGACGAGAGAGAGAAGATCAGCGAGGACTCTGCTTTCAACTGGTGCTAAGCAGGGATGTTCAGTCAGAAAAAAGAGCTGAATGATCCAAAGATTCGAAAGGAGGAGCTGGACTTTAGAATGGAGCGAATGCATGGAAATTGATCAGTAACAAAAGGGAAAAATATTCTTTGTCATCAATGGTTTCATTTGTGTTTTGCAGTAGTTGTCATCAGAGATTTTAGCAGCAGGAATGAGCATTGTCAACTACAAGCAGAGCACTGTGCTTTACTGTGAGTCACAGGCCTACGTTTGATCCTTATTTATTTTTACCTAAATCCATAAATCATTTGTTTTTCCCCTAAGTTCCTTCGCAAAGCCAGCCTAAATCTCACAAACTTGGGATTTTAGCCTGGAAAACATCTGCTATGAATCTATGGAACCACGGCAGCTGGAATCTCGACCGGTTGGCAAACCTGTGGGGACTGCTTTAGCTGATTTGGCAAAAAAAAAAAAAAAAAAAAAAAAAAAAAACTGCATGAATTAGGAGCATCTTGTCATTTCCACAACAAACTGCTGTGTTTTTCCAGTATGAGAATAAAGCAAAGACCAATGACAGCCCAGAATCCCATCATGTGTAGGAATATTTCGTGTTTATCTCAGAGTAATGGGGAGAACAGCTAATTATCTGTTTTGCAGCTGAAATTACATCTGTCTCAAACAAAAAAAAAAAAAAAANAAAAAAAAAAAAAAAAACATTGGAGACTATTGTGAGCAAGACCACACAAAAAGTAGTCAGCAGGTCTTGTGAGGCTATCATAATATCCCAAATTTCTCTGTCCGGCCTGCTGTCCTGCTCCTGCCTTCATCTCCTTAGACTTAGTCCTTTTCATTTCTTTCTGTCTTCACACATTCCTTATCTGTAACCTTAATCTACCTGTAGCTCTCGTTCCATTACTTGGATTTCCATTTGTTTAGCACCTTATACCAGTATGACCACTAAACCTTTAGCCTTTATCGTCGTTTTGCAAGCCACATCATTCCTTTCTTTTTTTAGATCTCTCATATTGTCTCTTCCCTCTTTCTGCTTCCCTTCATCTCTCTTTGATCCTTGTTCTTCATTCGTGTTGATTCAGACAGGGGTAAAAACAGTAGTTTAGCACATTTCAAATATTTCTAACAAAGATGAAGTTTGAGTGTGTGTTTGGTTTTGGTATCTTGGGGTATTGTGATTATTCATGTGGTATGGTGACGTGAAACAAGCTCACTTCAAACTACAGACTCAGAACTGATTTCAGATCACTCTTTTTGCTGATGTTTGTTGTATTCTGTTTTACAACTTCAAGGCCAGATACCAACTCACCTACAATACAGCCAGACTATGAGTGTGTAACAGGGTGTATATGAGATTTGAGGGCTGGCTGATGTGTAAATTACTTGCTGTTCTGCCTGATTTGTGTTGAGACTGCTTTTTTGCAGACTGAATCTCAATATGTTAAAATGTCTTCAATCCTCTTAGTTGTACTTTGCACTGACTGACACTTGGACAGGTAGAATACGATTGCAGCCATTTAGCGGTCTGTCTTTTCCCTTCACAGCAGTGTCCGTTTTGGGAAAAGCAACAACCCAAGATTCAAATCTGCTTCCTCTTATAAGCAGGTGGTGTTAGCTGAAAGAGTCTGCCTCACTGTATTTATTCTTTAATGATAAGTGCGAAATGTTCTCATGAATGTTTGAAAAGCAAATGAGTGACCAGTGACGTTGCTGTAAAGTGATTTTATGCATCTAAGGGAACCAAGTTTGGCTGTTATGATGCTTCTAATTGAGGGTCAATCCTGACCACCAGGGGGCGCGTGACTAAACAGCCCCACAAGAGCACTCTGAATAAGATGTTTCCATTTTCACAATTTTTTTTTTTTTAAAGAAGTTTAAATTATTATTTCTAAAGAGCTGTTAATTATAGTTTGATTGTTTCAGTGCTTTGTTTTATTATCGTTTTCTCTGTTTGAAATTGTAGCTTTGTGATTTTGGTGTAAAGGGGGATTCATGCATGAGTGGAAGACAATCAGAAGTCATCATCATACCACAGTTTGGATTGTGATCAAGAGGCGATTCATAAAAAGAAAAGGTTATTTCTGGATGTAATGATGCTGAGCAAGAGCCAATTTATCATTTGCCCACAAATAAATACTTGTTTGAGAGACAAGCTGGATCTTAGACAGGGGCAGTGTGTGTGTTGATGAAGAGAAGTGGGCAGTGTGTCATTGACGTCGCAGTAGTTCTCAAATTGTTGAAACTTTTTTTGGTCAAGTTGCAATTCCATCAATTTGTCATGCAATCTTTGCTCCCTGAATACTTTTAAGTATTGATAGAATGTGTTTGGTAGATGTGATATGTTTGATTACACCATATTTCAGAGTGCATGGTAGGCAAAAATTGATGTGGAAGCCATGTTTTGTTTCTTTGGTTTCTGAAAATTATGTGGAGTTAAAATTGCACGACTTTATTTCTTATCAGGCAAAGCATTTTGGTTAGATTTAATATCCTGAATTTTTCTCCTTTTTCATTACATTCAGAAAAAAAATAATAGCATGTTCTTAAAATTTAACATTTCACCTGCTAATGTTTAAGCACAACTGTAGAAGGCAGGGTCATTCTAATTTCCCAGTAAAAGCAGTCTTCTAACAGGACTATATTCTGGCCAGGAAACATTTTCAGAACACTCCACGCTTTTAACTGCATTGAAACGCTAAAATGTTACTTCAACAAAAACAAAATTAACAGACGTTGGAAACTAGTTGGCACTAATGTAACTTGTATGCAGGTTGACTTTTTGGGCTCAACTGTGCAAAATCACTGGTAAGCTCCTTTAAGCAACAACTCAACATTTCCAACATGTAACAATTTTGTGAAAAAGACATCAGCTTTTTGTCCTGTGATTGGTGTTTCTGGATCACAGAGATCAGCCAACATAAAAAAAAAAAGTCTCTGTGTGTAAAGCACCTATAGAAAATGATTAATGATCAAAAACAGAGTGATTCAAGACATTTAGACACCAGGACTTGGATTATTAATCTTGGATAGCTGGTATGTGACTTTGTCTTGAAGCTCTGTTGTTTCTCTCTCTGGTCTTACTGTCCCTCATGCCTCTGATCCCCATTTCTCACCCTGATGTTCACATTTTGCACTATTATTTGTCTTCTTGTTGTAGTAATCAGCATCTGGCAGCGCCATAGAGAAGGAAATGAGTTTGTCCATGTCTGCCTGTGTGTGTGTGTGTGTGCGCATTTGTGAATGGTATGTCCTTTTTTTTTATTTCTTGCTATGTTATTGTACAGGCTGCAGCTCTGAGTTTGTGTGGAGCGTGGGGGTGGGGGGGTCTGTGAGGTGTGCTGTGTGTGTGACACACACACTGATGTCCTCTTGTTCACAGGCTGTATAAATGTGCATTTCAAGAAAACTGAAACATAAGCAGTGCTGCAAATTGCAAATTATTATTAATAAAACTATTTAAATCATTCACTTGGACTGAAAAGCTGTACTACTTCCTTCTGATCAAAACCAGTGTGTTATTTCATGGAACCACATTTTTAGATAAGAGGGTCTTGTTTCTGACTTTGATTTTGAGAGATAAACTATTAAACGCTGAAATGTACTATGCACTATCTCAACTGACACTAAAAGTGAGGTCATTTACCTTATAAAGCTGTTATTCCTTATACCAATATTGGGTTAAGCAGTTCACTTTGGGTCACTTTCTTGGACCAACCCCATGGCCCTATCTCCCATATAACAACATTAAAGGATCATACCATCCATTTTGCAATGTTTGAATCCTACCTACATGTTCCTTCCAGGCGACCATTGGTTTCACTTCATTCCAGTACGCTATAAAAATCAACTTGTAGAGACTTGAAACATGCTTGANACCATTGGTTTCACTTCATTCCAGTACGCTATAAAAATCAACTTGTAGAGACTTGAAACATGCTTGATATAAGAAATTAACATGGCCATGCCTTCTACAATCATGTGTAAGTGCAGCAGGAGAAACATTGAATTTTAAGGTTGGTGATTCACCTGAACATTTATTTTTTAAAGATTAGTAAATTTGGTAAAATAACAGGAAAACAAAAATACAATTTTATGTTTTGGAAAATGATTAACAGTACTGTAACATGGATGCTGGCAATATTTATTGGGCTCAAACATGCAAAATCACTGATATGGTCCTTTAAGTGATCAATGCTAGACAGTCCCGATCACCAAACTTGTCCTTCTTCTGATTCCTAGAGCCGTAACATTAACACTGCCCACATCCCTGATAAATTGACAGTTTACTTTGTATTATTTGGTTTCATCTTAAAGGGGAATTCCAACTATTTTACACATCAGCTCGTTCAGCATGTAAAATCAACTGGATGCTTTTGTGACTTTTTGGTGCTTTAGTTTTGCCATAAGTAACCCTTATGATGTCATAGAGGTTATTTTTCCTGATTTTTCACATCTCCCTCTAATATCACAAAAGCACTGAAACCATCAAAGGTGTTTCATTAATAATTAAAAATTAGTTTTTTCTATAGGTTATTGATACTGAAGGCTGCCATCATAACAGTCTGACTCTGTTTGTCTCTTTGATGTCAAGTTACTGACTGACCATTTCTTGGCTTGTTCCCTTTGGTGTGTATTTAAGTGAGGCACAAAATGGCTAAAGTCTTGCAAACAGATGCATCTGTGTTATGAAGACAGTACACAAGCTTCAACCGATGCTAATAAATATGTCATTTTCCAAAATCTGGGTTGATTTATTCAATAGCTATTCCTGTATCTATAGGAAGCAAAGGCTAAAATGAAGTTATTTGGAAACAGTTTGGCACATATCTTAACTCTACCCTCAACAGTTGCCTACTGTCCTCTGATCCTTAGCCATGATTGGCTGACATCTAGGTGGGTGGATCAGGAGAAAAGTAAACACTGCCACAGAAATTGCCACTCTGTACCTGTCTGTTGACTGCTCACGTTTGAGTTTAGGCTCAGGACAGACACAGTCTGTTGATCATCTGTTGATTTTTTATTCCATCCTCCTCTTCGTCCTCCTTTTTTCTACGCAGCCATGAGGCTCTCTGTGGTGACAGCTGTCATGGTGACATGGTGTGTGATGACGGTGAATGCGGACGTGCAGCCACAGAGAGATTTCAACCTACAGAGTGTAAGATTCTCAGCTGTCCACCGTCTCTTTCTGTGTTTGACTGTTTTCAAGCGTGAATGTGTTTAAAGCAGCTGGAAAAGTTCCTCTGTGTGTGTGTGTGTGTGTGTGTGTGTGTGTGTGTGTGTGTGTGTGTGTGTGTGTGTGTGTGGAGTCTGAAAACAGCTGCTCAATCGGCCATCCAAAACAAATGATTATGGCTTTAAATCTTTAAATCTTCTCTCAGCATTGACAGTCAGTTTTCAATCTGTTACGATTAATGACTTTGTGAATCCTCATTTCCTGGTTTCCTGAGGTTGAGAGAGGTCATTTTATCATTTCCCATGGTATTTGTCATGAGAAATAGGGACTCATTATTTGTTTATTGTTGAGGATTTGGCCAGGGATTATATATTTCCCAGCACCATTTTCCTGTGTCCCTATGGTGTGCTTATTCCACATTTATCTAGATTGTTATTTGAAAATTATCCAGCCTGGTGTGAGGTTATGTTAATGCATTAGTTTATATCAAACATAGTATAATGTTGTACTATATAAAAGAGATCCTCTGAGAAAATACGGTTTGAAACAGATATTATATGTTCTTTATTTGTATTATAATGCATGAATATTTATCTCAACTCTCAGCCCTCGCCTCTCCTTTTTCCTTTAACATTTTGAGTTGCCAGGTTTCACTGAAAATGTGCTGAAAATTGTATATCAAATAATGAAATCTGACAACTTCACCTCAAAATGTTTTGATTTGAGAACAACACAATGATAGAGGATAGGCAAATGCACAAAACAAAAACACAACATAGGTGCAGGGGTCAATCCCAAGGATTAGGTTTCCTGACTTCAGCGGGTATAAAACACAGAAAAGGTCTTTTGTCCATGTTCCAGATTTTAAAACGTTGTGGGTTTTTATCCAGCTAACTCTGTAAATCTGTTTGGAAACGTCTCCGTGTTTGCAGCATTAACACTGCCCACTAGTTTCCCCACTGCAGCTATTCATGCAGAAACTGTTTACGCTCTTGGAAGAACTGTATAGTGTTGTGCATATGTTACATGAATAAAGATGATCACCTTTGCTGCTCATAAAAGCTGGTGAGAGATCAACAGAAACATTAAATCAATGTAGAGTCTCAAGGAAATCACTGTGTGTGTGTGTGTGTGTGTGTGTGTGTGTGTGTGTGTGTGTGTGTGTGTGTGTGCATGTGTGTGCGTGTGTGTGCGTGTGTGCGTGTGTGTGCGTGTGTGTGTGCAGTTTGCAGGGAAATGGTACCGTGTGGGTCTGGCCTACGATTCTCCAGCCTTTGCCCCCTACAGAGACAAGCTGAGGATCTCCACAGGCATCATCACACCGCAGCCAAATGGGAACGTTAACCTCACCATGTGGGCCTTGCGGTGAGTGTGGGTGTGTGAAGGTGGGAACACAGGATGTGGATTGGCATCTCTGCAGGTGTGAGTGAGTGTGTCACAAAGGCGATGACACACACTGTTTTCTGTCTAGACCAACAGGTTGTCACAGCAAACTGTACCAATATGAGAAGACAAGCGTGGCGGGACAGTTCACCTACTTCAGCACGCGTGAGTCCCGTTATTTCTGCTCTTACTCATGAAGAAACAAACTTTTCTGGTTTACGCCTGAGAAAAAGAAAAGACCCTCGTGGAAGCTGTATGACAATATCATTTCCCAAGTAATATATGTAAAAAAAAAAAATAAAAAAAAAATGGCTTACACTCTTTGAGTGATACATTACAAAATAAATATTATTCATAGGTAATAAGTTCTGGATTGTCATTTTCCATGTTATGTTAAGATCTGACACTCCTTGAGTGATGTGCAATGCATACATGCATACATAATGTGCATACATACATACATACTGTAAATACATATATACATACTGTACATACATACATAGATACTGTACATACATACTGTAAATACATATATACATACATACTGTACATACATACATATTGTACATACATACATATAATCATACTGTACATATATATATACATACACACATACATACTGTACATACATACATACATGCTGTACATACTAAATAAATAAATATTCAGAATCAGCATCACCAACATTTTAAAAAATTGCAAATAAATGATAACGGTGATCAGTCAATACATGATAAAATATTTCTCCTCTTCATCTTTATTTTATTCAGATTTCTTTTGTTTTTTAATGTGATGCACACAGGATGCTGTACATTTATATGTACAGCCTTTATGGTTTATTTAACGTAAATTCACATGTTTGTATATATTTTCAATTCCATATTTTTATTAGCATATCTCCCTCATACACTGTGTAACTTTATCCTCTTTTTGTTTGAATTAACCTTTCATTTCTATCTAATTTATTCTAGAATCAAACACTTTAAAACAATATAATCTTACATTTAAAAAGTTTACATATTAACAGTGGTTGGTTCTCTATTCCAGAATCTCTTATCCTATTCTATCCTGTCATTCATTCTCATTTTTCCTGATTAAATGAATTTTAAAAAGAATTTAGATGTGTCTTTCCTGTGTTACTCAGTTCCGTGTTGTTTCTCTTCAGGCCATAACAAGGTGAAAGACATCACAGTGGTGGAGACAAACTACACTGAATATGCTTTGGTACTCAAACACAAGACTTTTCACAGAGAGTACACACAGGTGGCGCTTTACGGTGAGACGAGATGTTTATATTCTACCCATATTATTTGTAGATGAAAATGCCTGCATGTCTCAATGATCATATCTATCTGTATTTTTGTCTATAGGTCGTTCTCCACGGGTCAAACCAGAGATAATTCAGAAGTTTAAAACCTTTGCCATAGCCCGTGGTTTCCCCAGAGAATCTATTTTGACACCTCCTCCTGCAGGTAAACAGGAGAGAGAGATATTATCACCCCCACAAAAAACACACACATATTCACCTGTATATACACAGAGATAACGTAGAATAGTATTTTACACTGAAGACTTCGAATTTTTGTCAATTTCTGTATCTTTTCTTGCAAAACAGAGAATTGCCCACCATCAGGATCTGGACGCTTGGTGAGAATTTGTTTCTACATGAAAGTTTTAAATCTCTTTTAAAACAATGGAAAGTGTATGAATAACATCTTATCAGTCAAACAAGTCATCATTTCTTTCTTTTATTCCCTCTAGATTGGATAATGCATGATATTCTGCTGAGCTGCCCCTCCAAGCCTTTCAATCCACCTCCTATGAATCCCACAATCAGACTCACAGGTGTAATGAATGACATTAATAACTGCTGCATCCATTAAAAATGCATAGAGTCATCCTTAATGTTATTAATTCCACCTGTGCTGCTTCTGCTATGACAAGTCAAAGTGAATGTCCTCTGTGGAAAAAAAAAGCCTTTGCACCAGTGTATAACATTATTTTCATAGTTGTGCTATAAAAATAATGTTATGGTGCAGTTTTACAGTGTTGACAGTTAAATAAAGTGTTAACCTCAAGGTGTGTGTGTGTGCACGTGAGTGTGTGTGTGTGTGTGTGTGTCCAGTGTATTTTGTGTACTGTCGGTGATTTCGAAGAAAATGCACAGTTCCTTGGTCGCATTTAGGCCTGATATGTTTAATATATCTCAAAAGAAGTTTCTATCCATTTTCTCGGAATGTGCAGAAAGTGTTTAAGAACTAAATTAACACCATGTGCACCAACATAGGTGTTTCATATTTTGGCCAGCCTCTTCTCCATCAGGATTGCGTGGGTTTGATTCTCTGCTCATTGACTGTTCAGGTTTGCACCCTGTGTAATGGCTGTCAAGTCTTAAAGAGCTTTACAGGCCCATACACCAATGGTTCCTGGCCCAGCCCAAGCTCTGTATGAAGACAATGAAAAACCTTATCATACAAGAAAAATAGAAGAAAAAAAAATCTTATCATGTAAGAAAAAAATGGAAGAAACCTCGGGAGAGACCATTCAACGAGAGATTCCCTCTCCTCGAATGGCTAAGCCGCAGGAGCCGAAGACAAATTACAAAGATACAAAAAGCAATGAAACTATAAAGACACAAAACAATGAAACATTACAGGAAGATATAAAACAATAATTAAGCCATGATCCAGTAAGAGGATTCACAATGATGTGGTCAATTTGAAATCACATCTTGATGAATTCCAGGAATGAGTCACATGAAATTAATGAGACATTCATTACTCATAAAAACAAATAAAACACATGTTGCAAAGCAGCAGTTTGGACTTTAGAAGAAGAAAAAAAAAAAACAAAACCTTGTTAACCCTTACATTTGTCCACAGCAGTATATTAATTGTATATGTATATGTGTATTGTTTGTTGTACATATATCTATTATTAGAAAAAGACAAATTTTGTCTGAACTTGTTCGGCCCCTATTTTGAGTTCATCATAATGACCCGTTTACGCTTCACAGGACCATTTGATTCAAAGTTCATCTAAAAAATACTGATTAAAGGTTTTTAAAAGAACAAAGTTATATTTTATAAATTCAGTCTAATTTGGTGACGTCTAGTTTTCCTCAGTAATCGTCAGCAGTTAAATTCTCACATGTATTGATCAGTTGTTTGTTTTATCATCAGATTCTGAAGTCCAGTGCTTCATTGCTGATTGATTGAAGAGTCAGATCATTAGACCAACAAACACATAGTCACATGCACACCTTTTGCACACATACAAATGCACAAAGAGGGATGGAGGGACATTCAGAACTTTGCTCTTTTAGTGGTGTGTTTTTCAGGGGGTTGTGGGAGGGATTTTATCCAAAACATGCAAACAAACTGTGTCAGATTGTCCCAGAAAGGGTCTCAGAATTTCAGTCCCCTCAGAGTAGGTGTACAGACAAACAGACAGGATGCACAAAACATTTAGTCTGGTTTCTGTGCTGGTCCTTGTTTGGGTCTGGACTCTCCAGGGAGTCCCAGTGCTCCCAGAGCCTCAATATTCCACACAGGAGGACTTTGACCTGGGAAGGGTGAGTCCTGAAGTTTCTAGTCTTTTCTCCCACCTACAATTTTACTTATTTATTACATATTTTATTAAGTAAAATATAATGAGATGATCAGATGTTGTTTAACAACTCCATAACTCAGTATTTATTCCCATCTTTGTTCATATTTAGATGTTTTGTGCCCCCCCCCCNGCCCCCCCCCCCTTCTGTGTTAGCCCTTCTGTTCTTCCTGTATCTCAGTATTTCTGTCCTTTATCTTCCCTCACTTTCATTTTTTTCTCACATTTTCTCTTTTCTCCCGCTTTCTGAGAATATTATGTTTTTTGGCATCTGAATATACACAGACACACATTTGTGTAGCTGTTTCTTTTTTTTTGTTTGTTTGTTTTTTTTTGTATAATTACATTTGTTTAATTACATTTTCATATGTGTGTGTGTGTGTGTGTGTGTGTGTATACATATATACTGTATATATATAGTGTGTATTACATGTACTGTAAGAAAATGTAATTACACACAAAAATAAAAAAATCAGATACATATATGTGTGTGTTTTTCTAGGTCTTGGGCAGGTGGTATGAGGTGGCGGTGGGATCTACATGTCCTCATTACATGCAGCGTCAGATGAGGAATCCTGTCATTGTTGCAGTGGAGCTGCAACATGCTGCTTCTGAGGGGAATGTCAAAGTGACAGCAAATGTCCTCAGGTCAGATTCACATGCATACTCATGCAATTAAAAAAACAAAACAAAACAAAACAAAAGATTTACCCAGTAGAACTGCAATAAACTTTTTTTGTGTATCTATTTGTCTATATGTGTGTGTGTTTGTGCACCTGTGTGTGTGTATCTAGGAATGGTACCTGTAAGCAGACATCCACAGATTATGGTTTGACCGATACTCCGGGACGATTTTTCTATCATGTTGCCAGTATGTCACTATCTCTTCCATTCGTTTTACTAAATTGATTCCCTTCTGATGCACCGTTTCCACAGCACGTTAACAAATGCTCCCTTCCTGCAGGGTTTGGAGCAGATGTTGAATCCTTTGTGGTTGATACCAACTATGATGACTACGCAGTGATAATCATGCTGAGTACAGAGAAATCAGGCAATAAGACGACCACTGTGAAGCTGTACAGTGAGCAGCCATCCTGGTTTTTTTTATTACTTTATATCCCATTTTTACATATGATATTTCTGCTGACTTACTCATACATACCCAAGTACCCAATCTGTAATTTACATGCTATCTGCTTCAGGTCGGACTCTGGCTGTGAGAGCCTCTGTGCTGGCTGACTTCAAAGCAGTGGTTAAACATCAGGGAATGAACAATGACACTATCATCATTAAACAAAACAAAGGTACAAGTACATGCACACGCATTTAAAAAAGAATCATACTGGTGAATTTGCATGTTTGAACCCAATAAGTACAACCTACTGGAGTGGTACATTTTTGAAAAGTTTTTTCTACCTTCCAGACTGCCATTGGTTGCAGTTCTTTCCAGTAAATGTCATCTTGTAAAGACTTGAAATGCGTTTGAAATGCGTAGTCCATGATAGCGAACACAATGTCTTTTGATGTTTTTTTCAAGAAACATAATTTTAGCATTTCAACATGGATTCAACACAGGGCTACACAGAAGATTTTTTTGTTGTTTGTTTTTGGTTGTTTTGTTGAAAGATTAGACGATTTGGCAAAATAACACAAAACTAAAAAAAATGGTTTTGTTCATTATTGTTACTAAAATGATTGTCAGCAATGTAACATGTGCAGTATGTGGGTAGTATTTATTGGGCTCAAACATGCAAAATCACTGGTGTGGTCCCTTCAGGTCTACTGGTCATAGTTTATCACCACTGAAACCCTTGAATGTCAGTTATAAATGAGTTTGCGATTTCCTTTGGTCTTTCTCTCCTAATTCTTGCAAATATTCATTTTGTGCAGCATGTGTGGTGTAGCTGACACATACTGTATGTCAGGTACAAGAGCTGCTGTTGTGTGAAATCTAAGAACATAAAGTTTTATTTATTGTTTAATAGTACAGTCACATGTTTTTGTACAGTGTTGACTTCATGATGGTCTCCCAAGAAATTAAAAAACTGTGTCCACATATGAAGAGTTCATTTGCAAAAACAGAAAAAAAAAAAAAAAAANAAAAAAAAAAAAAAAAAAACAACGAATTTTTTAAAAACCATGTTGTTTCATTGTGCATTTTCAGTAATATCAGTTCATCTAATGTGAGGTTAAAATAAAAAAAAATAAAAAAAAACATTAAGAGAACACAAGTACTGTACAGTTTGAGTGACGTTACCTGGAATGCACAAATAAAAAAATTACAAAAAATATAAAAATGGACTTATCTGTGTTTCCAAATGATGGCCACGTGAAAGTATGAAACTAATTAAGGAGAAATTACAAATCATTTAGAATCATAATTGCTATTGTACAATTGTGTCAGTGGAAATTAAATGTAACATTAAAAAAAAATTATGAAATGATGTCCACAATATAATGACCTAATGATACAGTCAAGTGTCTCTTTCTCTCTCCAGGTGTGTGTGACCCAGGTGAGCAGGAGCCCACAGCTCAGCTCAGGTACACACTTCTCAACTAGATTTACCAAAATCTATAATTTTGTGGCTTTTTGTGAACTTACATGAGCATTTTAGCCTAGCATATTTTGAATCTTCCCATATTCTCAGTCATGCAAATACTTTCATATTAAATTAAATTCAAATCAGTTTAGCAAATTAATACATTTATTCACTTTTACAGCTCCTGAAGGAAAACTGAAGAGGAAGATGCAAAAGGGATTGGAGCAAGATCACAAAAACTCACCACAGACAAACATGCTGTCAGGCTGTTGGAGCATTTCTACATGAGCTTTCTTGTGTAAATAAAACATCATGGTTTGTTGACTTTATTTGGATGCATACATAGGCGTAGATTTTTGTAGGGACACGTCCCTACCAATATTGAGCAGCTACTGAATTGTCCCTACTAATATCTGTAACGATCTCAAACGATTTTGTTGCTTAGAGTCCAGCGGAGCCGGTCAGATCTATGCAGAGCTCCTGGGTTTGTGTGTTTTTTGTAAAAAGCGACTGTTCTGACTGGGTGAGACAGTGCGTTCTGTGATATCTGCTGATCTGGCAACCCGCCACCAGTCTGTCTGCTGCCCGAGGTACATCTGTGAGAGCAATTTACAGCAGCGAATAAATAATTATAGTTAAACGATTAAACATTACAGAATTCAGAGAGCGTTTGGGTTGGTTGGGACACAATATTCACAGTCATGCGTGTACACTTGTTGTCTCAATGTTTTTCTATCTCATACACACATACAAAGACCTTGATTGTTCAAAATATTTACTGTATTCACGTATGTATTTAAATAGTCTTTACTGGATAGAACTAGATCACTCAATTGATTTGAGATTTAAATTAATTTTATCAGGAAAATCTTGGTAGCAGCAGTTTGACACCACAGATGAAGATGCAGGGCTCAGGTGAGCTGTTATAGGCACAGTGAAACGACTCCGAGGCATGTGATTGGTCAGTTTAAAGTTAAGCGTTTCCTATTGGATAAAATCCTTGTCAATCAACTCAGAGCTTGTAAAAAGTTATCACGAGCATTCTGATTGGTTGCTTTTGTTGAGTATACTGATGCAGGGGATATTGTCAAATGGAATAATGGAGATGAAAATTTATCATGGAATCTTTTTTAGGAAATTATCTTCACAATGAAGAATGTAAACTTATTCCATATTTTAGCGGTGTTTTGGTCAGCTGAATGTTACAGTTTAACACACACGAAACACATGGTAATGAAAACTGTGACAAAAATTAACGTTTTGTTAACAAAAAACTGTGACAAAATTAACATTTTCATGACAAAAATTAACATGTTACCGGCACTGGTAACAAAAACTGTAACAAAATATGTGACGAAAATTAACATTTATGTGATGAAAATAACATCACATAACCAGCACTGGTAACGAAAACTGTATTTATATGTCTTATGTTTTTCTATGACATAGAAAAGCATAAGACACAGCAAGTGCACACCCAACTGCATGTTGGTCATCCAGAAAAAAAAAAAAAAAAAAAAACTCCCTATGTTGAAACCAAACCTATGCCCTTGGATGCATATACAGTATATTTATCCATATGTGAGATGTGAGGTATCTAATACAGAGGTTACTAGTGTATATTTTTATATTTACATACATGGCAGAATTGTCAGAATTAATTGTTTGTAGATGCTATGAATATGAAATGTTCCAATATTTATCTGAGAGTATTAACCTCTTACGGCAATTAGTGAAAGCCACAATAGGCAGATTACACCTACACAAACCTGTTTGTAATGTTTTATCAAATATGTGATAATAAGTAGCGAGTAATGTAGAGGTAATATTAAAGACCTATACCAGTGATTTTGCATGTTTGAGCCCAATAAATACCACCCACATACATGTTGCATAACTGCAAACCATTTTCCAAAGCATACTTACTCCTGGAGCAGTAAATATTAAAAATTATTTTTCCTACCTTCCAGACCAGTTTCAGTTCATTCTAGTGCTGCCTATTACTTTTAATAATAATAATAAATAATAATAATAACTTTATTTATATAGCACCTTTCAAAACAGAGTTACAAGGTGCTTAACAATATAGCCAAGTTAACACACAATAAAAATAATAGACTTACAAGGTGCTAACAATGCAGACAGTAGTGCACAATACAAATGACAATTGCAATAATAATAATAATAATAATAATAATAATAATAAAGGATAAAAATAGTTAATTTTTTTAAAAGTTTTTTNAATAATAATAATAATAATAATAATAATAATAAAGGATAAAAATAGTTAATTTTTTTAAAAGTTTTTTAAGTAATGAACCTATTTCACTTTTCACTCACAATATTTAAGTAGCCTAAATCTCCAGAGATAATGCAGACAATGAATAGTATAGCTTTACAATGAAAAAAATGTGAATTCAAGTTTTGAAATGTTTGATGTCTTAAATCTAGAAGAATTATCATATCAAGTCATTATTTTGCCTTCTCACCCCAACTTTGAAAATTAAACCCACACGGTAAAATATTGTGTACTTGTTACTCATTGGTGTGATATCATGACCTGTATTGATTTGTTGTTGCTGCAGTAATTTTGAAGTCCTCAGTTTAAATGGTCAGCTGTTTAAAACACAGACAGACAGAGGGAGAGAAACAGAACTTTGCTCTTTTACTTGTTTGTTTTTCACTTGGCTGTGGGAGTGGGTATATATGGGGGAGGCCAAATTACACATATACCACAGGTCAATGCCCTGTCTTCCTTTTGAAGGGTTGAGGCGCTAAGGAAAGGTGAACCATAGGCGGTGAGATTCAGAGTCTCAGAAGCATCTGAGAGGAAGAGGACAGGCAGACTGATAGGATGCAGAAAGCAGTGAGTCTGGTTTCCCTACTGGTCCTGGGGTGGACCTGGACCCTCCAGGGGGTCCCAGTGTTACCAGAACCTCTTTACACCACGCAGGAGAACTTTGATCTGGCTCGGGTAAGTAGCTTAAGGTCTCAAATGTTTTCCATTATCCATAAAGAATTACCTATGCTCCTTTCCTGATTTGTTGTTTACACTCCTAAATTTGTAGATTAAATATGTTATCCTTTCTGGCTTGGATACTGCTTCCTCATAGCAACAAAGAATGAAAAGTTTTATCATCTAATGTCTTATTTATTCCTTGTGTTTCAGTTTCACACTTTTATGATTTTGAACAACAAAAGGGCTGAATTATTTGAATATGTAGAAGTACTATCACATAATATTCCATACTTTTGGATGTATACATACGTATACATCTCTTCTGTATTTTCACTGCAACCCTTATTTGTCTTTCTTGTCTCACATTGTAGTGCTATACTATTATTATGCTTTTCACTAGATTTTGAGTGATAAAGATGTTTCCCCTTGAGGGGGTCAAGATTTTTAAATAAATACAATGATCACCTACAAAGACATATATCTTATCTAAAACTGTAACTTCATACATATCTTATATACTTGTAGATGCACCACTGGAAATGTAAGAGCAAGTTTGGAATAGAGTTGTCTGTTTCAGTAATATTCAGGTAAAACTCACATAGATAAGTGTCACATCATCTGCATAAGGTGACATCCTAATATTGGAGCTTTAAATTGTGAGATTCGTAGTATTGAGGCAGTAAATGGCTTGATACCAATATAGAAATAGTTTTGAATCTATCAAATTACCTATGAAAGTATGTGTTGTGGTAGTATTGCAAATTCAATATATTTTCCATGGGGAAGGTTGCATTGGGCTGGCATTTACAAAACAGGGCAAGGTAAAATACACCCTGTCTCTTGCACAATGCATGCTGGGTAGGCTCCAACACCCAGAAACTTTTTTGTGATATGTATATTTTATAGCATGTTGTAAATGTGTTTGGAAAAAAGAATGCTATACAAATATAATTTAACATTTTTGTATGTACTCCAGTGACAAAACTAATGTCAGTAGCTATCGCTATGTGATTTTACTACTTCTCAAATGTAAAAATTAAATAACTTCTAAATAAAAATATATATGGTATAAACATTTTAGAAAACAACTCTTCCTTACAGTTTTTGGGAACTTGGCATGATGTTGCTGTGGCAAGTACGTGTGCCTACATGAGAAGTCAGAATGGAGAGTCAGCTATTGGCAAACTGGTCCTGGAGCAAAGCGACACTGAAGGCAAACTCAAGATGACACGAACCATACTCAGGTGCATTAAATGTATCACACATATACACACTATCAAAAACAGATTTATCTTGTAACTGCAAACAATGCAACATATCAACTGGTGCTCACTTCACCTTTGTTATAAAAAATTTTAGACATTTAGCCTATATAAGATTAAGGAAGAACAGGAAAAACATGAATGTGTAATTTATAAAAATGTGCAATAATGCACAAAGAGGTGTACCAAAATAGCAAATAATGGAAGACAAAGAGACAAAAAATGTCTCTACATTGAGAAAATTTCCAGGACACCTCGCTGTGCATTATCACACCTTGGCCACATTGTAAAGAAAAGTCAGAAAAAAAAAATTAAAATCAATCAATCAATCAATCTCAATAATAATAATAATAATAATAATAATAATAAAAAAAAATAATTTTCATCAATTCTATTACTTGTGCAGCCTAATACAATATGATTTTTAGATTAACTGATTTAGAGTGTTGATAATACTGCTGACCAGAAATATAATACTATGTGAAACATCATGGGCACTCTACAGTTTTTTGCATTAATTTTGTTTTTGATGTTTATTTTTTATTGATTTGATTTACTTTTTTAAGTTTGCTGAACTTTATAGTGTACTTCTTATACTAAGAAACCTTTCATTTCATTAAATTTGCAAGCATTTTACATGTGTCTGAGAATTTTCGCTATACTGAATATTTAAGGTGTCCCAGTGTGCAATTTTGATTCCATACCTGCCAATCAGAAACAAGTATGCTGTCAGGTATTCAGCTGATGTATTAATCATTTCTTTGTGTGTGTGTGTGTGTGTGTGTAGGCGTGGGACATGCAAAGAGATCTCTGGAGCTTATGAGCTGACCACCACACCAGGACGATTTTTCTACCATGTTGCAAGTACATACAGCGCCCTCCACGAATGTTGGCAACCATGGCAAACAAAAGCAAAATGGGCTGTGAAAGAAATATCTTTATTCTTTATTGTTTATCCTATCTTTCATTCAAAATTTTGACAAAAATGTAACTTTTAATTAAAATAAAATACTTGAAAGGAAAAAGAAATTCTTGTGACAAAACAAATTTTTCTCAATTGGCCTGGTGGCAGATCCAACTAATGTCTGAAATTCTGTATGATCTTTGGAGATTCTTTGGCCACTCAAACATCATCTTCACTGTGCGTGGAGTCAAAATAAAGAATATAGTCAATTTGTTTTTCTTTTTCCTTTCAATTATTTTATTTTAATTAATTAAAGGTTAAATTTTTGTTAATATTTTGAATGAAAGCTCAAGAGGATAAACAAAGACATTTTTTCACAGCCCATTTTGCACTTGTTCTCTCTCTCTCTCTCTCTCTCTCTCTCTCNTATTTATGTTGTCCATAATTATGACTTTGTGTTCTTCTTCCTGCAGAGTGGGGGGCAGATGTGGACGCCTATGTGGTTCACACTAACTACAATGAGTACGCCATAGTTATAATGAGCAAGCAGAAGACATCTGGGATGAAGAGTGTCTCAGTGAAGCTCTACAGTGAGTGGCTCTGCTGGACTCCATCATTTCATCATCTTATTTGTCAAAAGCACTGATGGTCCTGATGTCGTATTTTCATCTCTTTCTTTTAGCATTTTTAGCTTTTTCATGCTTGGCACTTCACCAAATTTTACAGTTGTTTTGGCACTTGTCAAGACTAACAAGTCCAAGTCAAGTTCAAAGTCCCAAATTTTGAGTTTTAAGTCCTGAACAAGCCGGAATATGCTCAAAACCAAATGCCTCAATTAATGCCTTTCTGGTACCATAAAGTTAAAATCATTTGAAGTGACTCTTTCCATCAACCTTAGTTTCAGTTCTGTTCTTATCGAGTGTAACTTTATTGACGTCTGACTGGTTGAATGTGGATCTATGGGGAAAAAAGAGCTGATTTTCTAGAAATGAAGATCTGATTCACTGCACACTTTTTAATTGTATAGTTTTTAATCTTTGACTTGGAGAAGGTGTCAAGTCTTTCCTAGAAAAGACAGTCAAGTCCAAGTATAATCACAAGTCTTTGGTATCAAAGTAAAATTTGAGCTGCAAGTCTTTTTTGATTATGTTCAAGTCAGCAAATTTGTGACCTGACTCTACTCCTTAGGTCGAACCATGGATGTGAGAGCCACTGTGCTGGATGACTTCAAAACACTGGCCAGACAACAGGGAATAGATGACAACAATATTATCATTAAACAGAACAAAGGTACAATACAGACAACACACAACACACACACACACACATACACACACACACACACACACCTGTACTAGCATGCCTATCACAGAAAAACTTTCAGAAGGTTGTAATATTACAATCACATTAAATTTTAAATTTAATGTGATTAAATTTTGTGGCAGATTCAAATCTGTATTTTCATTGTTGTTTGTGTTTTTTGGTATTGCACTGCTTTGTGATCAGTTTTTATTGAAGGAGTGCCTGATGTACATGGATTTCTGCTTGAGTTATAAAAGACCATTCCACCCATTTTGCATGTCTTAGCCTAATATGTTAAATTTTCATACACATAAGGTTACTGACAATCATTTCCCAAAGCATACTACTGGAATGGTTCAATTTTTAAAAAAAATTTCCTGTCTTCCAGACTGTCATTGGTTTCCGCTCATTCTGGTACGCTATTAAAATCAACTTGTTGATACTTTGAAACATGCTAGGGATAGGTAATCCATTATCATGAACAGTACATACAATATATTCAGGTGTCTTCAAAGTTTTGTAATTTTAGTGTTTAAGGGCAATAAAAAATGCGGAGTGAATATATGTCTCCACGGGGAAGATAGTCCCAAAAGAAGATATGCATTTATCGAAAAATTTAAACAACTGTGACTTCATAAGGCTGCATAACTATTAGCAGGCGAAGCATCAATTTTTAAGTTGGGTGATTGCTTGAATATTTGATTTTGAAAGAAAGAGATTTAAGAGATTTTGCAAAATATCAGGAAAGCTGAAAAGGTTTTATCCTTTGGGAAATTATTATAAGTAACCTTACGTGTATGAAAATTGAATATTAGGCTCAAACATGCAAAATGGCTGGTATGGTCCTTTAAGTTAGACTTTCTGTAGGTGGCGCTCTTTAACCATGGTGTTTATTCCAGCTCATAAAGACTACCCAGTTCCTCTTCTGTTTATCCCAAAGAAACCACTGTTGCTGCTGTTTGAGACATAAAACATATTTAATTTTTGCATCATTTTAGTGTCAGGACAAAATCTTTTGTCTCTCCTCTGTAATTCTCCTTTTTATTACGTTATGTTATGTGTTCATTTACTCTTATGCACGGTTTCAGATTTGATGCAGTCTGTTTCCACTTCTCTCCGAATTAGCTAAAGAGTTTCTAAAATATCAATAAAAGTATAGATTATAGGTTTTCAATTTATCTCTCCCCAGGTGATTGTGTTCCTGGACAGCAGGTGACAGAGCCTCCAGTCGAGTTTGACTTTCTGGTACATTTTTTTTTTTCATTTTTCTAAAGATTTCTTTGTTTTCATTAGAAAAATTTCACTTCAGATTTACTGGCTCAGTCTAATTTTAATACATATTAGAACTCATTTTACTCCTTGTGTTATATAATCTGTATCTCTGCTTTACAAGAAAGAAATATATGGTATGATCCATAGTACTCGTATAACATTATTGTAAAATTAGTCTTTAACACATGGATGGAGGAAGTAACATTTGATGCTATTATTTTTCTGATTGTGAAACTGGAAAAAGGGGAAATTTAAGTGGAATGTTGGGAATATTATGGCTGGAGTGGCTTTGTGTCTGTGACTTGAGTCTGTAGATTCAATGCAGCGATTTAAGAGAAATGTGGCAGCTTCTGTGGCTCCTACAGAGATGGAGGGTTCTGGTGATGACACGCCTCTTTTTAGAGGACCAGGTGAGCCATCAGCTCAATTTATTCACTACACACTGAGATACATGTGAAGATGACAGGAAATCCTGACACACTTTTTCATCTCTCTCTTTGTCTCCCTGCAGAGGCCTGTAAGGCAGCACCAGATGCAGGGCCATGTTTTGGGTTGGTCCCACGTTACTACTACAACTCTTCCTCCATGAGTTGTGAGGTCTTCAACTATGGAGGCTGCTTGGGAAACCAGAACAACTTTATGTCTGAGAAGGAGTGTCTCCAGAGCTGTCGCACGGAGGGTGAGGAGTGAAATATACTTCATCTATATACAGCTATGAAACATGTTTAATACAACTAGGTGCAATTTTACATTGACTCTATGATGATTATATGTGGACAATCAAAGTTCTTGCCCATTCTTAGTTTTTCATTCTCTGATATGATATCTGACTTAAATTAACTGGATGCCCACCCATGATCTCTGTATTCAATGAGCTAAGCCCATATCCAGAGATGGCACCCGGGTCTCTGGGTGGTGAGGGGTTCTTCCTGATGCTAAATATCATGAATGAAAATTTAAAAGACAGGTATAAAGCAGAATTAAAGGACATTACCACTCATTTCGCATGTTTAAGCCCAATAAATACTACTCGCATAGACATTATTTTACTGCCAACCATTTTCCAAAACATAAAACCTATTTTAGTTTTCTTATATTTTTTTCCAAATCTCCTAATCTTTCAAAATCAAATCTTCACATGATGACACTCACCTAAAAATGTATTAGTTTGCATGCTAAAAACATACATTCGCATGTAAAAGGCAGGATCCTGGCGGATACTTTTTTTTTTCAGTGTAGCTCCACGTAATTTAAATTAAGTAACTTCAACAATAACAAAACAAAACAAAAAAAAAAAAATCATGTTGTTCGCTGTGATGGATTACCAATCTCAAGAATGATTCAAGGCTCCACAAGTTGATTTTAATAACATACTGGAGTGAAATGAAAGACACCACTAGCTGCCTGGAAGGTAGGAAAAACAATTCAAAATTTTTACTGCTTCAGTAGTATGTTTTTGAAAATGGTTGGCAGTAATGTAATATGTATGTGGGTTGTCTTTATTTGCTCAAACATGCAAAAAAAACAAAGTGCCTGTAATGCTGTTCATGTGTGGAGTGTGAAAAATGGAAGAAAACATATGACAAATAGGGGGAAAAAGAAAAGAAAAAAGGGAAAAAAGAAAAAAAAGGGAAAGAACAGGGAAAAAAGGAGGAAAAAGGGAAAAGGGAAAAAAACATATAACAATATCAGCATTGCCATTTTATATCTGTTCTTTCCCTACAGCTGTGTGTCGTCTGCCCATGGCGGCCCGACCCTGCACTGGCCAGCCGCCTCTCTGGGCCTTTGATTCCACCGTTGGCCTGTGTGTACCCTACAAACAAGGCTTCTGCCAGGCTAACGGCAACAAGTTCTACAGCAAGGCCGAGTGTGAGGAGTACTGTGGAGTGGTCAAAGATGGTGAGAGCACAAAATGGGAATGAAAGTGGAGACACGGCAAACAAGACACACAAACATCAGCAAACACACTGCACATTAAAATGCACTCAAGATCTCCACCAAGAAACGACTGTATTTAAAGTTCTGCTGTTCTTTTACAGACACAGAGCTGCTGAATGCAAACTGAGTTTGTGAAGGAATCAGCTCCACCCATCTGAATTCAGTTTTCAGAGATGAAGCATGGACAAGAATCACACAAGGAGCAAATAAAGAAATGTCATGATTTTTCTCACCACTCACAGAATATGTAAAGTCATATTAACAATAAAAACTGCTCATTACTGTGTTTGGCTAATGGTTCATTTAAATAGGGTTTTACTTCATTTATGAGTTTATTGATATGCATGGACAGTGCATAACCAAGAGGGGGCGATATTGTTCTAGACACAGATGAGACACACAAGCTCTCTCCCACAAGCACTCTGACATGCACGCACACACACTATCAACCATTAATTGGGAATTCTCTCTCTCTCTCTCTCTCTCTCTCTCTCTCTCTCTCTCTCTCTCTCAAAGACCTGAATAAGGAGCCAGGCTTCCTGCTCTTAGTTCCCAGAGTTCCCGGCTGCTGGCAGGAGAATTCTGGGAATATCCGGAGAGGAAGGGGAAGTGACATCACAGCGTTGACCTTCTGCGCCAGGCCACATCACCTGGTGCCTGGAGGAGAAACACCAAACAAGCACGAACGGACGGACACACATACACACACACAGATTAACAGAAACACACACATGCACACATTAACACTCTGAAACCGTGTTGACACACTCGGACAATCTAAGTTAAAGTTTGCTTTCCAGGAGAAGAAATAAAGAAAAAAAAATGTTAGCAGGTTCCCATGGAAACACTCTGAGTTGAGAGAGAGAGAGAGAGAAGGTTAAACACAGTATTAGAACATTGTTGTACAATGATGAGAGCTAGAGAGGAGAGGAGAGGAGAGGAGAGGAGAGGAGAAGAGGAACTCTAAACACTCCAAAACATTTCAGACAGTAGACAAGATCCAAAGCTTGGCTTATCTGAAGACTGGACATAAAACAGGTGTATCCATCTCCTCGGCAACACACACACACACACACACACACACACACACACAAATGATGCTTTGCATTNTCGGCAACACACACACACACACACACACACACACACACACAAATGATGCTTTGCATTAGAAAACCAGGTGGACCTTTACAATGTAACATGTATAAACAGAGGTAGGCCCACACATGTAGAACAAAGTAAAACATGCACACAGGTTGCATGCAGATCATAGCTGGACACACACAGTGAACATATGGCCTGTAGGCATTTTTTTTTTCTTTCTTTTTTTTTTTAAATGTCTGGTGTATCTCAGATGCTACATTCTTGGAGTGCAGTGACTGGAAACATATACACAACCACAGGCACACAGACACACACACACACACACACACACACACAAAATGGTACAGAGAAAGAACATGTGTCCTTTGGGAGAAGGATGAACAGAAGAAGAGGCAGAGGGGAGGACAGGGTGAAAGAAGCAGGGAAAGGAAAGGGATGGAGGGTGAGACAAAGCAATGCATGATGGGAGGGAATGTTGGGGCACAAGATGGGTAAGACAGGCAGGGAGTAATGGACAAAAGAGGAGGGAAGGAAAGAGAAAAAGATGGAGAAAGTGAGAGAGGGTGCAACAGAAGGTGCTTAAGTCCCTTTATGGCAAATCGGGAAGAGCGGGAGGAGGGGTGAGGGAGGGAGGAAGAGAAAGAGAGAGTGTGTCAAGAGAGACGTCATTAAACAGGATGAGAAAAGAAAAAGGGATTCTCTGGTCAGCTGCTGCTGCTAGTGTCTATTGTCCTTCCAAAAGAAGACACCCCAATACACACACACACACACACATTTTCTCTCTCTCTCTCTCTCTCTCTCTCTCTCTCTCTCTCTCTCTCTCTCATTTCTTTCCTTCCTCAAGTTCAACTCTGATTACACAGCCAACCAGCTGGTTTTGAGATAAAAACCTCTTTTTCAAGAGAGTCAGACAAAATTTCAGCAGTTATGTTAAACAGCTCAGCGTAGAAACAACATTTGCAGAAACAGGCATGAATAAAACAGAAGGAAAAACATAAACACAAATATTACTCTAGCACAAGTAGGATTATTCCACAGTGAACATATAGAATTAGCTCTTTTATACTTTTATTAACTTTAATACACACTACCAAACAATAATTGATGGTGTCCAATGAGATGACCACCTTTTCTTCATAAAATCTTTTTTTTTTCATAAATTATTGTAAAGCGATATTAGCAAATTTACTTAGAAAATGCATGGCTCTGATTATGCCATAACAGCATAATTGTAAGCGCTCTGTAATTCTTAACTTTCCAGACGTGATTCTTGGCTAAACCTCCTTGGCAGAGGTGATCAAAGTACTGTGTTTCTTAGTACGATGTCTCATAAAATGGACAGAGTTGAAAGAAATTTGGAAAAGAGTCCTTAAATCCAGATCCAGGAGGATCTAAGAATGTTTTTGTATTATCTCATAAACTATTGCTTTCTTGAATGAAGAAAATCTGGAGTGTATCCCATATTTATTTGAAGCAGATTCACATTCTGATGCAGATTAAAAATATCTAAAATAACAATATTAGAGGAGAGAGAAGAAGTATGCTCTCTCTCTGCTTTCCATTTTCCGAATGTACTCAAAAGAGTACAAGAAAAGTACAAGTACATGAAAAAGCTGGTCAATCAAATTAGCATACTTACTTGTAATACTAATTTTCTATTCCTGGACAAGTTTTTATTGCTTTTTTTAAGTACAGTGTTTAATAACAACTAAGGATTGTTGCTTTAGAGGAAAAAGATTCCTCCACCCAATAGAAGCTGCTATGAATAAAGCTTCTTTCTTCTCTTTGTGTGTGTGCTGTGTGTGTATGCGACTCACGTAGATGCCAAAGGTGCTGAGTTCTGCATTATCATTTATCTGCCTCCCTCTGCTTTTCCCCGGCTAGCAGAGACTCAGCGATGGTGTGTGTGAGTGCAAGTTTATGGGTGTTTGTTAGAAAGCTGTTATAATTTTGTAGGTGTGTGTGTGTGTTTTTATTTCAGTCCTAAAATCAATGCAACGACCATGCGACCAAACGGCCGCTGTCTCTGCCCAGTGTGACTCTCTCATTCATTCTGCTTTGTTGTGACCTCTCTGTGACACGCACACACACACACACACACACACACACACACACACACACACACACACAGAAGCTATATAACCACTTGATGTCACTGGCATACACACAGACACAACAGAAAATCCAACACATTCCATTCCCCAGGTGGCATAAAAGACTCAGCCAGATCAATGGCCTAATGGGCTCCAAACCAATGGCCAATGATCATTAACCCCTGACGAGTGTGAGGTTCTCATAACCCTAAACCAGACTATTGTGTTACTAGTGTGTGTTGGTATACAGACTATTGTGTGGGGATTTCTTTTCTCTGACGTGTGAGAGGGGTGTAACTTTGGTTCATGGAGGTCCATATCAGACAGCAACATGTGGTTTCTTGACCTGAAGAAACTGGAAAACTGGCATGACAAAGACTTACGCGGTCTAAATGTTGCATTGATTAATTATTTTTAAAACTAGTACTATGCAGACTATGTCCCTTTTTTTTTAACTGAAAATATGGACGTAATATGGACATGTGCCAGAAAACAGTATTAACTGCCTACAGCTTTGTCAAATATTCATGGAATATCAGAATGCTGCAGCCGTTTCATATAAAATAAAGTGATGACTGGCTTATTTTGCTTATGAAAACATGATGCTGCTCAAATTAAGGGATATTTTATAGATTTCATGTTCAAGGTATTTGCAATGACCAATAGAGGTAAACGCCATATTCTTATAAGAAAATAATATTTAATTTGCCCACACAGAAAGCTTATATATGTGAAATAATTGGCAAAGCTGTATATTTCATACTGTATGTACATAGAGAATATGGGAATAAGGTATATCTCACATATGGGAATGACATATTTGTTCATATTGTAAAATGCAACACTTTTATAGATGTACTGTACATATATGCAAAATATATAGAAATCAAATGGTATATTTATATATCTTGTTTATATATTAGTCATATTTGCCACATTTCTGGTCTTAGTCTAGATGTGATAAACATTAGTTGGAAATATATACGTAGATGTTGCACACTCAATGTATGTTTACTATAAATGGTCTACACATACAGTATATAAACATACATGTACCTTTAATACATGTGATCATATACTCTATTCATCTTTTCATGTTTCTGGTCTCTGATATTGGGGAGTGTAATATATGTTTATATGACAGGTTTCCGTATGTTGATTTCAAGAGATACACATAACAGTTTTCTTCCATCTGCTGCTGTTTCCTGCACTAGATCCTCTGTTTTCCTCATGTCATCCCCCCAACCGACTCAGATTCAGGAGGATCTCCCTCATCCGTCAACACTCCATCCCTTCATTCTCCTCCAGGCCTCCACAGGCTCACCAAGAGTCCCCAAAGCTCTCTCTGTGTGTGTGTGTGTGTGTGTGTGTGATAGTGTGATGGGAGGACAATGGGCAGTAAGGGGGCTGGCTGAATAGGACCATTGAGTCTGCTCAGCCAAACAGAAAAGCATCTCCCATCTCACTTCAAAACCCACAGTTTCACTCTGTACAACCAGGCCTTTATCCTCCATAATTGCTCGCTGACACACATGTACATGCGCACACACTCACACATATATCTCACACACACACACACACACACACACACATGTATGTATGTGTATATATATATATACATCTATACTATACTATACCTCTACGTATATGTCACAATATTTCATATAGTCTGACATACAGTACAGTTGAAACTGCATCAAGTCAATAAAATGTTCATATGGTACCATTAAACATTAAATCGATATATGAAAAATTGATATATGGAATGGTTTATTTGCTATCTAAGAACACGAAGCCATAAGCTAAAGTTACTATGAGATCATAGATTTTATATGTATATATATATGTGTGTGTGTGTGTGTGTATACATGGCACAATGGCACAACTGGTATTCCATATATATATATTTTTTTCTTTTTTTTTTTTTTTTTNTTTTTTTTTTTTTTTTTTTAAATGCTTGGCTGTACAACAATATGTCCATATATTACAGTTCTCTGTCTATCAATGGAATGATACCTGTCAAAATATGCATCTCATGAAGTGTGTAAATAAATATTACATAAATTTAGCTTATATTACCATCATTGTAGCAATACCAAACATTAAACAAGAAGCAAGAAGAAAACCTGCCTATTTTTCAAATGATTTTTCAGGAGAATCAGGATACCAATTTGTAGAGACACACTGACACATTCTATACACTTATATGTACATTAAAACTTTTATTATACTCTGATTAAGGCAGAATTAAAATCGTTTTTTTTTTCAAGTCATGTAAACACCTTAATTAGATTTAAATTGAAGTTAGCTTACTCCAAATAAGAGACCTGGTGAGACTGAAAAATCGCATAAATTAGCTTTTGCTAATATTAAAAAAAAAAAAAAAAAAANAAAAAAAAAAAAAAAAAAAATGGCAACAGCTGTGCAACAATGTGTGTTAACAACCTACTTCACTGTAAATCCTTTAACAACACATATTATCAGAAACAGATGTCACACAGGCCCTGCAGACCTCGACAGAGACAACGCTGTCAGCCTGCAGTATCACCCACAGGATTTGTCAGTGTTACACCGGATCATTTAAACTCCACCGAGCTCGTTAGCCTACATCCAGCCCGCTCATTATGTGTCCTGCACACTGAATCATTGTGTAGGACATAATCCATATAGTATAATTGGTACAGCCAATCATAAGGACAGAGGGATTAAGGTATGAATGGATGGGTTTTTGATCCATCCATTCAAATTACAGGACAGACAGACAGACAGACAGACAGACAGACAGACAGACAGACAGATAGATAGATAGATAGATAGATAGATAGATAGATAGATAGATAGATAGATAGATAGATAGATAGATTCTCCTGGAGGAGGATCCCACATATTATCTAATACTGTACCACCCCCCACCCACACCCACCCCGTGCTTTTGAGGTGTTTGTTTTTGTAAATGTTGGAAGGATGGATGGATGGGTGGATGGATGGATAGATGGATGAATGGACGAATGGATGAATGGATGGATGGATGGATGGATGGATGGATGGATGGATGGACAGATGGATGGAGATACACACACACATGTTCATGGTGGGTCTGATGGGGACTATTGTGTCATGACCTAGCCCAGCTGGACTCCCCGGACTCTGTGTATATGTCATGTGTATATATATATATATATATATATATCTGGGAAAAGTGTGTCTGTGCATGTGTGTGTGTGTGTGTATCTATCTCTATCCATCCATCCAACATTTACAAACACAAACAAACTCCTCAAAAGCTCATACCCCCACTCTCCTGGTTTGTGTGTTGGAATGGCATGGCACACACACACACACACACACACACACACACACACATACATCTCTTGCTGCTTGCACCCTTTGTTTCACCTTTGTGTGTGTGCATGTGTGTGTGTGTGAGTATGTGTGTTGGGGGTCTCGAGGGATTGATGCTCCATATGGGCATACCACCCCCCTGCTCTCCCCTGCATCCCTCCTCTCCCTCCAGGCAGATGTCATATGGGACATCCCTCCCTGGTGGGGCACAGGGTCACACTGCACAGGAGTAAATAACAGAACGGGGTGGGGGGTAAAGAACCTTCCTGCCAACACCCATTCTNCCCCCCCCAAAACACACACACACACACACACCAGAAGCAACCAGAATACACAAACATGCCAACACACTCCTAAGCACAGAGTAACATAGTATTATGATTATTATTTTTAAACTTTTAACTCAGGAAATTGCATTCTAAACCTATATAATAGTAAATTACTGTCATTTACTTTACTGCAGTTTTGAGGTACTGATACTTTACTTCAGTATTTCCATTTTATGAGACTTTCTACTTTTCAGCCACTGCATTTCAGAGGTAAATATTCTATTCTATTCCATTCCTTTTTCAGGAAAAAAGGAAAAAAACTTCCTTGTATTAATTGAATGAAACTGAATTTAAGACATTACCTAGAGGATATTAGAGAATTTTCTCAATGTTAAACTCATCTAAAAGCTTCAAATCCCTTAAATCTCTCATATATCCAGTTTTAAAAAAGTTAATTATTTCAGTATTAGTAATTTTGAGGATTTGAGGAATATTTTACTTGTGATACTTGATTAAATGTTTCTTTTTATTTAAGCAAACTTGAATATGTTTGTTATAAACTTGTGTTTACTTACCTTTACATTTGAGTAAAGCTTTTCTTCCAATGCTGATGTTATAATAGTGTGTGCATTTGTGTGTGTGTGTGTGTGTGTGCGTGTGTATGTGTGTGTGTGTGTGTGTGCGTGTGTGTATGTNATTTGTGTGTGTGTGTGTGTGTGTGCGTGTGTATGTGTGTGTGTGTGTGTGTGCGTGTGTGTATGTGTGTGTGTGTGCGCACAACTGAATATATGCATGTTTATGAAGGGAGATGCAACTGGGTTCGAGGACAGGTGTCAGTGTGTGTGTGGAGGTATGGGCTGCAGTCCTAAATGATGCAGGGAATGGTTTTACACACACACACACACACACACACACACATGCACACACACAGGCTGTTCTCGTGAGTTGAATCCTGAATGGTTACGCCTGCAGGGCAGGAGTAAGGTTAGTTTACATACTGCACTTACAGCTCCCTTTACCACTGGGGTATAAAATGGATTTGAATGAGAAAGAGGGGAACAGAGGGGTGAAGGGAGGAGGGAGAAAGGGGGTGGAGGAGGGCCAGGGGGACTCCCTTNGAGGGGAACAGAGGGGTGAAGGGAGGAGGGAGAAAGGGGGTGGAGGAGGGCCAGGGGGACTCCCTTTGTGTAACAGGAGGTCTGCTGCTGCTCTGGCATGGCAATGGAGATGGCAGAGCAGGGTCACTCTCTCTGCTCTCCCTCCCTTGTCCTTTTACTATAGGCTGGCTGCTCTGTCTCTCCTCTTCATCCCTCCCTCCCTCCATCCAACCCTTCCTCCCTATTAGCATAGCAGCTGCCTGATGCAGGGCGTAGGGTGGGGAATAGCCAGGTTGCTGTGTGCATATGTGTGTGAGGGTGTTTTGTGGAGTGGGAAGGGGGGGTATCCAGTCAATGGCGGTCCGTCTGGCTGGTGAATAGCAGCTAAAGCAGGCCCCCGCAAGCTAGACAAAGGAGTGGTGAGGGAGGGGATGGGGTCGGGGTGGAGACAGGAGGGAGGGGTGGAAGAATGAGCCAGTGAATGGAGTGTCTTGTCACCAGCGCTATGGAAAAAACACAGAATGAACTGAAAGAATGAAAGAAAAGTTCAAAAAGGAGCGGAGGGCAAGGAAAAGACCGGCCCGGCCACCTGTCTCTCTCTCTCTCTCTCTCTCTTTTTCTCTCTCTCTCTTGCTCTGTCTCCCTCTCTCTCTTTCTTTTACTCCCCTTCTTACTCCCAACCAGACTTTGGGAAGGAGGTGTTGGTTGTGTTAGCAACAGACATGTTTTTGTTTTCTGAGACAGGCAGAAAGTGCAGGATCAGCAGGATTTAAAACTCGCTGTCATCCAGCAGCATCACAACATAAAACACACTTTATGTTTGACTGTGCTGCATCACTCATAACAGCTCTGCTTCTTACGTGAAAGACTGGTGAACACAATCGAAGTGGATTTTGGAAATGAGGATTGCACTGAAAATGTCTTAATAAGTTAAGAAATAGAAGAGTTTAAGTGAGGTATACTGGGATGATTCGTAATGAGATCAGCAGCCTTATGGACCTGTGGGCAACTGGCTCGCCACTGGTGGTGCTGAACACATGTTTTGGAAATTGAGGGAAACTGAGAGCTGGAACAAACAAATTACCATAAGTGCAAGTTGAGTCCAAGGACTTTATATTCTCCAAAGTTTGATAACAACCCTGTTCAATGACATGGAAATCTGTGTGTGCAACTTTGCATTCAGTTGAAATTGTTTAGCGCTGCGTTCGTTGTCCCTCAGAACTGGGAAGAACTAGCTCAGATTTATGTCATTTACAACCACCGTCATTCAAGCTAAATAAAGTGGGAGATGACATGGATGCCCTCGATGAAAACATTCGTTTTGTTTACTCTGTCGGACCAGAAACAGTTATGTTTTAATATTTATAAAACAGCTACTGCATTGCCAGTGTTACATGATTAACTTGTTTCTGTGTCTGCATGCTAATTGATTTAAAAAAAAAATGCTTCTAAACGTTCATGTATAAATACAGAAATTACTGTTTATGGTGCGAGTAGCCATATTGAAATGACATCAGTACTGAACTCGGGGTTGAGGAGCCTTGCCTGACTTGCCTTGTACTGGAATTAACTGAAACCAATGGCTGCCTGGAGGGTAGGAATAACAATTCAAAAATGTGCCAATTCAGTTTTGGAAAATGGTTAGCAGTAATGTAATTATTGGACTCAAACATGCAAAACCACCAGTATGGTCCTTTAAAGGAACAACCCAGCAATTGTGCATGTTTGAGCCCAATATATACAATCCACATACTAATATTTCCCAAAATATACTACCTCATTAATTTTTTTTTTTTTTTTTTTTTTTAATGAGTGTCCCTCCTACACTCATGCATAACTGTTAGAAGGCGAAACACTGAATTTTAAGGAGGGTACATCATCTGAACATTTGCTTTTGAGAGATGTGGGGATGTGGAAAAATAACAGGAAAACTAAAATGTGGTTTTATGATTTTAAAATTGATGGTCAGTAATGTAACATATACATATGTGGGTTGCATACATTGGGCTCAAACATGCAATCACCACTATGGTCCTTTAAGGGAGTCATGTGCCCAACTATACAGGTTAAAGCACTGCTGAAGTAGGAAGAGTTATTGGTGTGTTGCAAACCTCATAAAGTTGCATTTTACACACATAATAAGGCATTTAGTTTGTCTTACAGATCATGCTTAACCTGACAAATGAGGCTGTAATCGTGGATATGAATATTATGAGCCACTGAACAAAGACCTTTTGAATGGAGTTGCAATATAATCATACAGGTGCACTTTGTAGATGTGTGGCAGGGAGTCATAAAAATCAACCCACCAACAATATTTAAGAATTTCTCATTGTCTGTCTGTAAATACACTGTACATGCACACATACAAAATATATTGCAGTATTTTACCATTCTTTGTTCTACTTTCTAGAACTGGGACCTGCTATGTTTGCTAGTTTGACCTGAAAGTGACTCTGATGCTAACTGAAAACCTCTGTTTAGTTTTCTGGACTCCACACAATTCACAATTCTTCATCTCAATTTCTCTCACAGTTTTCTCTCCAAAACTCCTTCCAAAAAAATCCCTTGCGTTGTCTGGCTGACTGGAGTATGCTGCTCTGTACACAGGCCAGACCGAGACGAGCACAGAAAGCCAAGGCACATGAAGAACCTATTAGGGGGCCTAGCAGCCAGCAGCAACCCTGGGAGGCCAGCCAACTCAGTGTGTGAACAATTGGAACCCAGCTCAACAAAAACATCCTGCAGAAGTGAGAGACTGGGAGGGAGGGAGGAAGGAAAGGACAAGCGAGCAGCAAGCCAGAGAGCTCATTGGGCTGCTACGGTATCAAAACAGAGGGGCTGGAGTTTGGAGGATTTAACTCTCCTCGTGTTGAATTGATATGTAAGGCATAAAACAAAGAAATGCATCGCATTGCTGCATTTGATGTGGTTCGTCCTGAAGATCTGAGCTGAATGAGGTCACAGATGCTTCAGCTGCAGCTCAGAAAGCAAGTTTAGGTGCTCTAACATAACCACAAGGTTATGTTAGAGCACCTATCATCTCAATGAATAGCAGCGGCAACTACAATCATTTTCCTGTTATAAATTCAAGATTATACTGTGAAGAACTCCCATATCTGACATGCCAACAACTGTTTAGCTCTTTCCATCTTCTGTCAGACATTACCAGTTAACTGCAGAGCAACGCTGAAACGGTCGACACCCAGTAAATGTTGCAACACGAACAGGTCTGACATGTAGAAAGATGTATTGTCATTTCAGTTTTCCCACGGCCCTCCCACAGCCCTGCAATAACAATTGCAACTCAGCATTTCCATGTATTGAGGTGAACATGACTCAATCAAAGTTTTCTTTTTAAAGCAACAGGAGCTGGTGTGAATAATTCATATTCCACAGGAAGGTGCTTGTCACCTGGGCACACAAAAACTCTACAGCGCAGAAAAATTGCGAGAATACTCACATGCGTGCAAGTGAACATGATATTGCTATTTTTTGAGAAATACAAAACACAAGCTTGGCTCATTACCCATCAAAACAAGTGTGAGCGGTGACAGGCTGTTTTCGAGCTTTTTCTTTTGATGCATTACTACAAGAGGAGAGTATTCCATGTTTCACATATGTAAAAATACACAAATTAAACAATAAGAAGAACAAGTAAGAAGCATTGCAATATTCTGTTTGGGAAGTAGATTAACACAGCTTTAGGGAAAGAAATGCCAAGGAAAGAGGAGAAAAAGCAGGTTGTTAGCAGAGAGACAAACTGTGCAGAGCTCAGGCTTTAATCATTAGAAAGAGAGTACAAGAGAAGAATGTGTGCTAGAAAGCTGTGTGTGTGTGTGTGTGTGTGTGTGTGTGTGTGGTGGTGGGGGGGGAACATAAAACCAGCTCTCCCACAACACACACAGGGGAGGGGACCCTTCTTTAAACGGAGCCTACCCACAATGCACTGGGCTCTTTTATCCCGGCAGTGAAAAGATGAGGCCAGATGAATGACAAAAGGAGAGAATGGGGATCTGGGTTGGGCCCGGCTTGGAAAAAAGAGAGAGAGAGAGAGAGAGAAAGGAAAAAGAGATGGGGAAAAGGAGGGAGGGAGGGGTTTCCCTAGCTATCCTTTTCTATGAAAACTGAAGGGGCAGCTGAGGAAGAAATGTATGCATACACACAGAGTCTGAGTTTAATGATTTCTTTACTGGCTTGTACACAAACGTACAAAAATAATACAGCACTCATCTCCACATCGCACGTCATTATCACAGTGTTACAAACGTTCAAAAATAAATCAAAAGAATACGAACAAAAACCAAAAAAAAAAAAAAAAAAAAAAAAGGAAACCTAAATCAATCAAACATGATAGAACATCTGCATCACTCATGAAATCAGCTGTTTCCTCTTGCTTGAAATGAAGCAAGACCAGAAATACAACTTGGTCCATAGAAGTCAGCACTTTTTAAAAAAAGAATCATCTCACTCATGTACACCAATCCGGCGGTTGGCTCCTTACGTCATAAATGTTATGACCCTGGTAAGCCAAACAACCACACAACCGTGCAATTTTTAATCATGTTACAATGATCTTACCATCAAATGTATTATTCCCCTTTCAAAAAAACAGGAAGACAGCACTTCAGAAAAGAAAGTGCCCCAAGATATCATCATCATCTTTATCATCATCAGTGTCGATATATATCCATATGTATATATACATACACCCAATCACAGAGATACACACATCTTTGTTAAAAAAAACATCACGTTTTTCCACAAAGTAACACACACATTAGGACATTATCACTTGGAGCATATCTTTATACAATAGTATTTTGTTGTGTTTGTTTTTTCTATTCAGAAAAAAATTTAAATGTTGACACATAAAAGCCAACTTTTCAACGACAGTCATCAGTGCAATATTCAAACAAACAAAAAAAGAAAAAAAAATCAAAAACATCAAGTTTAAGACAAGCGATGCATATTTTGTTTGTTGCTTGATTCCAATCTAGACCTTGATGTAGAGGATCTATTGCTTCAGTTAATTGTGGTCGTTCCAGGTTTAAAGTGGGAAGTTTCACAGCAACAAAGGACCTCATGACAAGCAACCACACGCACATGCACACATTACACACAAATGTACACAGACTTCAATTTAAAAAACACACACACGCTTCTCATGAAATGACCCGGTGATACTGTGAAGCTTTTCTATCTCTAACGATTGGCCATTGAGCAGTAGGCTTTAAAAAAATAACATCAACAAAAACAAAAGAAACACACAAGCAGCATTGATACAAATGTTAGGGTGCCACGACTTCCAAAATGCAGCAGGCAAGTTTCTGATACCAAATTTTTTTTTTCTTTCTTTTTTCCGTAACATCCTGCAATAGTCATGTGTTGTTATTAAGTCTTCATCATCCAACAGTATAAGGGTCCTGCTCAGTAGTAGTAACTATTCCAAAGCCTTGGCTCCTGCAGTTACCCCGTAGAAACACTGGGGTGCACAAGGCTCCGCATTTTGTGCAATAAAACTCCCTGCGTTTATAAAAAGTCATGTCATACAATTCCATTAAGTATGAATGGAAAGAGAAACTTTAAAACTACATGACCATAATATATACGACTGAAGAAGAGAGCAAAGTAGAGAATTAAAGGGAAAACATGCAACAATGGCAGTGTGTGTGAGAGAGAGAGAGAGAGAGAGAGAGAGAGAGAGAGAGAGAGAGAGAGA
>VXCM01000072.1:66221-149301 GCA_014773175.1 Lucifuga dentata | reverse complement strand
GAGAGAGAGAGAGAGAGAGAGAGAGAGAGAGAGAGAGAGAGAGAGAGACCACAGATTACCTTGAAAAAAGGCAAAAGTGATGCTTTGCTTGTCAGAATTGGTTTGGTTGTAGTGTAAAATAAACTGTCCCGACTGAGGATACAAGAATAGATGTGATGATGATGATGATGAAGGCATCTTCTGCATTAAGTCCACCTGTCCGTTAGGCTACAAAAACATACTGACAATCAGATGATCACTGACAAACTGCAAATCTCTTCAGACTCCAAACAATTTGGCAGAGCAGTGACAAAGTTGAACAACTTGAGAATACTTTATAGTCGAGGTAGCTGGCAAAAGGCAACCAAACAAAAGTCCTTGGGAGGGGTAGAAAAGTCCTCTTGAGGGGTCAACAGGTTAACTGAGGGGTGAGGAGGGGGTGGCAGGGTAACCTCCACAGGGGACAGTTTATACTACGAGTCTGAAGCAGCTTGAGTCACCCTAGATATTCTTAAACTTATAGATTTTTTTTTCAAGAAGAACCACAACATATTCAAAAAAATGCATCTTCTCAATGTACCTTCATAAATAAAGAAAAAAAAAAAAATTAAAAACCCAGCCTGCTTTCACAGTNTTTTTTTTTTTTTTGATACAAAGCGAAAGCAGCGGTTTTTAGTAACACAATGACCATTGGCAAGGTGGTCGCACTGGCCTGAAAAGTCGGACGCCAGCATGGTAGAGATTTGCTCGCAGCAGGCAGAGCGCATTCAGCTACTGTCTCTTTTTCTTTCCAAAAAAAAAAAAAAAAAAAAAAGTAAAGCTATGGTGTACAGTACTTCACGACATCGTTGAAGTCAATTGTTGTTACATCATGATTACATCTGAAAAGCGAGCTGGATATAATGCGCTCTTTGAGTAAAAACTTTAAATCAAAAATGAATTTATTTAAAAAAAAAACCAAAAAAAAAAANAAAAAAAAAAAAAAAAAACAACCTCTGGTAGCCAACAGAGGGCAACCCTTCTTGTCTTGTTCATGTCTTCCCTTTCAGATATTCCAGCATGCAGCCATATAGCATCAAGTGCCGTGTTTTATATAAAATAACTTTAAAAAAAAAAAAGATCTTGCAAGTGAACAATGAGGAGCAACAGGTCAAATTTGCGCCCCTCACAAAGAAACTATTCAGCTGTAGTGAGGATGGGAGGCCATGGAGAGAAAAACTGGGCCAACCGCACTCAAGAGTCCAAACACTTCCACATGATACACGGTTACTGGCTTCTGTTATACTTGACACAACATTCAAGAGGAAAGCTTTAGTACCAACAAACTAACCAAAAAAAAAAAAAAAAAANAAAAAAAAAACCCGGCGTTTTCTGTTAAAGATTCGTGTTGAAGCCGTGGCGTGCTGCGTGGTGTTTCACTCAGGAGTGGAGACAGGACCCCGTTTGGTTTACAGTGAGGGAAGATTATGTGTACTTTTCTTTTTTTTTCTTTCTTTTTTTTTTTTTATACAATTTGGCATAACTATGGCAGTTTTTGTTTAGAAGAGCCTGACTTTCCCATGTGTTGTTTTTTTTTTTTTAATTTTATTTATTTATTTTTTTAACTTGAACTTGATGTTTTATTTTTTGAAATTCTATCCGTTTTTTTTTTCTCTTTTCTTTTACCTGACAGCAGATACTGATCACCGGGCCCCAGAGGAGTACTTGGCCTTGGTGATGAGGTATAACACAATGTCTTGGTGGCCCCCGAAGGCGGCGATGTGTAACGCGCTCCATCCTTCCCTGTTGGCCAACCGGATATCTGCGCCAAACTTCACCAGCAGCTTTACCAGCTCCAGGTTCCCGTCAATGACCGACTGGTGGAGGGCCGTCTGTCCTTCCGGCCCGAAGGAGTTGACGTTGAACTCGCAGTTCGTCATGTTTTGCAGCAAAGAGTGCAGCTCCTTGGTGTTGCCATTCTTCACCGCCTCCTGGAAAACCCTCTGCGGCGCGGAGCAAGTCGACACATCCGCCTGGCTCATGGTTGCAGCTGGCTGGAGGATGGAGGGGAGGGGAAAACGGTAATCCTGCCTGGGCTCTAAAGCTATAATCGTCTTCTCCCTGTTGAGCGTCTCTGGTCTGGTAACAATGCCACAGTTACTCTGGATTAGAACCCAGTTATTAAGGCACTTAAAAGTATTAAACACACAAGAAAAAAAAGGAAAAAAAAAAAGATCACTGTATATATCCCAAAAAGGACAAGAGAGGAAATAACACACTTAGTGTGCAAAAAATGTCAATATTTGAGAGATCCTATAGAATCCCTAAAACATAAATGGTGCTTTCAAGCGATCCAGGGGTCTTTAGACGTGTATTTTCCCCTTTGAGTCTCTCTTTAGCAGCAGCAGGTAGCCTACAACAGGGATGGAGAAGAGAGACACCTCCGACTTCACTTGAAGGATTTGGAAGTCGGACCACTATCTCCACAGGATAGCCTCCTCCTTGTTGCTGGATCCCCGCAGGTTTTCCTTGATGAACGGTCCGACCTGTTCTCCGGCTACACGTCCCTGCAAATGTCGCTGCACATGTGGCCAGGGTGTCTGAGAAACACAAAAAGGACAGAGCGGTCCACATGAATCCCGGTTCCCCAACTGCAGCCCAGACCAACCGATACCCTACATTCCGCCACATCCAAGAGAAACAGGAGCTCCGTGCGCACATGTTTACGCACGTTTTTTTTTTTTTTTTTTTTGCCAATAAACATGTCTGGAAACGTAATCCGTTGCAAATTTGTGACTTACCTGAGGAGTGGACGGGTCGGTAGCGACGAAAACGTTAGAAATCCACCGTGTGGCCCGGTCTGCGTCCTCCGTGCGGTCTGTGTGAGTCTCTGCCCTACTGCGCTCCGGGGGAATATTTTACGCGTCCTTTATTTGCATGACAATACCTCTCCAAAGAATCAACTGTGGAGGAATGGGCGGAAACCCGGGGAGGTTATAGGCTGCCGGCTTGGTTTGGGGGAGGGATCAGAACCCTGTGAAATTTCGGGGAGGAGGCGTGGTCATCCAAAAGAGAGCCAAATGTTACTGCAGAAATATTAAACAAGCAGCCTGCAGCAATATTATGGCGATCTCGAATCGATCCCCTGTATAAGGCCCCAGGAAGCAGACTGAGAGCGGGGCGGGGGGGGGGNGGGGGGGGGGGCGGTAGTAAAGGATCATCACTGGATCATCTTAATCAAGCTCATTTTTCTTTTCCGAGTGCCATTGGCAGCGACGTGCAACATCAGTGAGCAGTGGTTAATGCAAAATATGTAGGTGAATAATATCTAATTGTAAAATAATCACATTAATAAGCAAAAATGTATGGTAGTCACTGTGAAATGTTATTTTGTTAAAGGAAAATCAGTGTGGTGAGATAATTTCACTATAGGAGGTTAGGTTTAAGTTGACTTAAACAGCAGGTGATTTTTTTTTTTTNACTCGAAGATCGTCGACTCAATATCTGTCGATTTTTTTAAGTTGAATATTATTTACAGTGTAGACTATTAGATTGACTAACACCATATTTCTTGGTAATGTGGGGTTGAAAGGGTGCTGAAAATGACATTAGCCAGGAGAGGGTGTGGTTCACAACTATGTGCTGCTGAAAGGCTGTGGCCCAACTTTCTCTGTGTGATCCTGAAAAGAGTGACAGCGAACGAGCTGCCAGTGAACATCTCAATTTCTCTGGGCACAAATGTGAAACGAGATTAAATTTGGTTTAATTTGGTGAAAAGATGGGTCGGTACAGCAAATAGACTGTTTTGAAGTTGTTATGTTAAAAACTACTTTTATTTTGGAGTCAAATAGCTCAAGTTCATCTTTCAACGTCTCTGGAATACAAGTGAAAGTCAAATAAATGTTCCATATTATTAATAAAAATACATATATATAAACGCATCTTTTCACCACTATTCAGATCCAGATGGATCTATTTGGGCAGTGATGATCTATAAACCAAATTTGCGCGTCACAAAATGCTCTTCAGTCAAACAGCAACACCTCATGCTGCATAAATGGCTGTTTAAAACAGCAACCGTGGACATATTCCGGTTGTTTGAAACGGCTATACGGCAGGGCTTCAAATAACAAAGCCCTGAGCTACTTCCTCTTTGCAAGTGAAAAGAGGTGACGCTGTGCGCGGACTGACACGCCACTCAGCTGCGCCTGCCACCGTGGGAACTAGGCGTCTGTGCGTGTGTGTGGGAAAAACTGTGTGCATGTGTGAGATTATGAGATTAGATTAGATAAAATAAATAGATAGATAGATAAGTGCGTAAAAGTACGAGCGACAGAGATACAGATGGATAAATGGAGATAGAGTCGTTTGCTACATTTGGCCAGCACGCTGCGTTTCACAACTTCTTTTGTGGAACACTTTATAACCGCTCTCCTCTTTCATGGTTAAGTGGTTCTCACACTGTCCTTTTTCCCCACACTGAACTGTACATTTGGCCCACGTATGCCTGCATGAGTGCGTGTGCTGTGCGTCTTTGTGTGGGGGAGAGAGCGCAATGGAGATCTCATGTCATGAAGGTCACAACCGATTTTATCTAATGTACAAAAAAATTAAAAAATTAACAAAAAGAAAAAAAATTCCCAAATATTGCTTTATTCATTAGTTGGATGGACTGCAAATATTAAAACGCCATTATGAGCCATAATGCAAAGCAAAGTGAGCCTCCTGGCCTATTATTTTCTAAATTATGGCACCTTAAAGTGCATTGCATGGAACATATTTATTTGTAGGAGTTGTGATAAAATGACACAGGTCAACAATTCTCATGGTTCTAAATCTACAGTAAATGCAAGTTTCATGGCCATGCACCATATCATGTATCATCACTTAATAATTTAAATGCTCTAATAAAATAACAGTTACTTTAAAGTTTTGGTAGGAACTTTGGAGCATCCGTTACTGTCTATACGGGAACACCTCAGTACATTATGGCCACTTCAAAAGCTGTGCTTCCATTATCATCCACTTTTTTGAGTTTGTAATCAGGTTAACACATGATTAATTTGCCTCACCAGACCTGTAACTGGTAATGTAGTGTGAAAAATTCCTACTGTCACTATGGTTACCTGCTGTTTAATATACTTGGCACTGATTTAGAAATATAAACTGCTGACAAGCTGTATTTCACGTGTCCCCATATGATTTTACACCCGCCAAGCACACAAATTTATCACAAAACACTATTTCACATGGCATAAATTCACATAAATGGACAACTCTAATGAGCAACTTCAAGTTCGTGTTGTTGAAAGGGACAAATTCATCATGTGTGACAAATTCACAAATGTAGTTTTCTGACATTTCACAAAATGTAATGCTTTGCCAAACATTGAATTTCACATGTGAAATTTGTTTATAGGAGCTCTCCCAGTGAGAATAAAGGTTGGATAATGCTGTCATGGCTTAGTTTGTAGGGATAAAAGCAATTGTTCTGTTTAGGACTGCACCTACATGCTTCTGCAGGTGACTGTTCCTTTGCAGCATGTAGCTCACAGCTGCAAGAGGCTTTAACATCTGAATGCTCCGAAACAAAGACTGAGACACTGACTCATTCATGGAAATGTGGTGAATAAATCAGTCCTCTTTTCACTAAACTACACTAACATATTTGTGTCTTCTTCTCTCTCAACATGAAATGCAGTCTGTCAGCACGTTGATAGGAAAAAAAAAAACTATAAGATGTTCCTTCTATTTGATGACAACAATGTGTTATAGTATGCAACATAGACTAATGGTTACCTTTTCATATTTTTAGTATCACTATAATATATTTTTACTGTTATCTGAAACATCCTTTCCTTCCAGTATCCATTACAGTTATTTTTCCGTGAGGGGCTTCCTGAATGGTGTAGTACATCTTCTGGAAAAGCAGGAACATCTGTCCGCTATCAGAGCTTTGGCTGCAGCGCGCCTAGACACTTGGAAAACATTTGCACAGACCACAGGAGCCAAAAGCTTGTCCGATTGGATGCGTACTCCCCAAACCCCCAAACTCTGTGGCATTTGCTCTTCTCTGCTCCCCCTCCCACCCCCACCACCACCACTTTGCTCCTGACTTACTGTTTGGGGAACAGCCGAAACCACAATTGTGTAGATGCTCTAACCGAGATAAAACAGGTGTAATCTATCTATCTATCTATCTATCTATCTATCTATCTATCTATCTATCTATCTATCTATCTATCTATCTATCTATCTATCTATCTATCTATCTATATTTTTTTCACAATTTCTGAAATTCGCCTGGAGGCGCCAATTATCGTAGTTAATTGCTCTTTTTATTGCCACATCACCCTTGTAAAGAAATGGCAGCGCCAGAGTTCATAAGGTACGTACGTAAAGGCGCACGCCATTCCCAGCGACAGCACCTAATTATCACCACCCATTGTCACCTAACCATCCTTTCGGCGAGAATAGTCAGTCTCAACGCAGTTAGCCTGTAAATTGGCTTAAAAGATGTATTATTACACAGACAAAGATAATGCAAGTCTATCCTGGTTCTATTTATGCGGCCATATCTCTGCTCTATTGCTGCGTGGTGATAAACATTTTCCAGCGACAGAGAAAGAAACCAGAGTCGCGCATGCAGTTGCGCGCCGGGCGGACCGGGGCAGCTCGGCGCGATGCGCCGAGCTTTGGCGCCGAGACCCGGGGCAGCTGGGGCCAGACTAGACGGGAGGAGCCTCGCCTCCCATCCCGATTCGTCCCGGAATGCTGCGCGCTCGTTGAAGAGGAGAGACTACGCGCTCAAAACACGCGCACACAGACACGAGTGCAGCATTACACGAGTGAAAAGAAATGAATTAATGTAAAAAAAAAAAAAAAAAAAAAAAAAANAGAGAGAGAGAGAGAGAGAGAGAGAGAGAGAGAGACAGATGACGTTTAAACGGGAGGGAGGATCCTCTGAATCCAATTCATTCCGGGCACCACGTGTCCTCAGAGCGTGGGAAAGAGGCGAGCTTTTCTTCCCAGCAAAGAAAGAGCAAGGATCAAATAACACGGTGCTGCAGCAGAAAGCTCACACTCTGCAGAGAGGCAGGGGCTGCGACCACCCGACAAGGACGGGACGNAGAGAGAGAGAGAGAGAGAGAGAGAGAGAGAGATTTATTGGGGAGCTTGGGTGTCCACTTCATTCATAACAATTCCAGAGTAACAATGTTACAGTATAAAGTAAAAATGTATGCAATATACCAAGATTTTTTTCCATGATGTATGTTTGAGAGGAAATGGAGGAATTTAGATACATTACTGCAAATAATAGCAAATAAAATCATTTTGAATATGTCATATACATCATGTGTAATCTTTATTTTCTGATGACCTACATTTATAATGGTTATTTCTAAGGGCTAAGGTGAAGATGTAGACTGTAGCCAGTACAGTAAATATAGTGTGCTGGCAAAATCAGTCATGCATCTAGCTCATTATTAAAATAAATAGACTTAAACAAATTGTATTTCCTGTGGTATAACCCAATGATATTATCATAGTATTCCAGTGTGTTATTTTACAGCAAATGCTGAAATTCAAAAACCTCCAGAATTTACAATAGGATCATCATATACACTAAATATCTATATAAATTAATATATAAATAAAAACATATATTGTTACACACATTGTTCTGCCTGAGAATGTGTAGCATGTTAATCCCCATCATCTCCTTCATCCAAGAAAGTTTCTTGGTCAGAGGAGCAGCCAAGATTTCAGATTTCCCACAATTTCAAATCTGGAGTTCACCCAGAGCACACAACAATGGACACTAAACTTCACATTCATGACTATCAACAGCCATTTTTGTAAAATTATTCTTTAATGTATGGCAAAAATTCTAATGTCCCGGCAGATAACTGTACTATGAATGATGTAACATCCTTCATTTTATAATCCCCTTAAGGTTATGCAGTGGCCGAAATGATATTATGTGACTTATCCTATCTCGTCATGCACATTTATCTAATTTTGCAAAACTTTTGCTGACATGACTATGATTTGTAAAAATATCTTCATGACAGATGGAGAAGAAGAGGAAGTAGAGACCAGGCAACCCGGTTTGGGACATTTGGATATTTGGAAAGGGCAGATCTCCTTCCAAAGTCATTTTTATTTGAAAAGATGAGCTCTTCTTCATCCTTTGCAGCCCCAAAACTTTAAGTGAGTGATCCAAGAATATCCGACTGATCTTGTTTACCAATGAAGGCTGAATCTTTTACCTCAATCTAGTTATTTACAATAATAGGCTCATTGTGAATAACCATGCATTTTGGCTGCATGTTCCAAGAGAAGCGTTCCCTAAATACCTAAAATGTAAATATAATCTATAAAATGATTATTTCCTAATGATTAGTGTTGAAGATAATGCTAGACTTTTTAAAATTAATTTTAATTTCATTTACAATTTGATTTTACAGAGAGAAATATGGGATTTGTGAAAACATTAAAGGATGGGGATGTTCTGGGTTATTCTGTGAGCCATGAGCTCGAGCCTGAGGGCAGGAAACCCCACACTTATCAGTGTTCCACCTGAGAGACACCAATGAGGTCATCTCAGTCTATCCAGTATTAGTTCTTCTATCCCATCTGTTCTGACGATGGAAATGTTGCCTGACATAAGAAATCGTTCAGAATATGCCAGGTGTGAAGGCAGGTAAATTCAAATGTGTTATATGCAGATGTGACAGACAATCACACCAATTTCCACAAGCAGCAAACCCTATTTGCTTTTCTGTGGATTAGACAGGAAGACTTTGACCTCAAAAAATGCTGAATTGAACAAACTGGATTAAATAATTCAACGCTGGAGAAATAAACAAATCACACCTCAAGCTACTTCAACACAGTTCTTGGAATAAACGTGTATTTTAAAGAGCCACTGTATTACAGTAAAGGCATAACATTAAAAAATGATCAAGTCAAAACACAATTACAGTATGGCCTGTGTTTGCAACACAAAAATTATATTTTGTTTTAAACGTTATGATCAAAACAGGACCAAAATTGTTTTAAAAAAAACAAAACAGAAAAGGCTTTAGAATGACAACAGGTGTGTAAATATGGAAACCGTGAAGGATTTGATTTTAGCCCTCATCTGTGAGCATAAGATTTGTTTTTGGTTATATTACCAGATGAGGTGTGATAAGACTGTAAACACAAATCTGATTTAGGTGTGAAAAGATGATATAGTAACGGACCTTATTGTTACTGAAATGATGTAAATTATTAAAATAAAAAAATATTGCCTAAAACTTTCACTTGTATGTCAGCCTATATCCAGCAATTAGCTCTTATTTTATCAACTTATTTAGTCTGAAAGAGGAAAAAATATTTTAAGGTAATTCAATTCAAGGTCATTTTTGTCCCTATGAGCTTTCGTCACAATTGGGCTAAATGTAAGAAAACGTATTGGATGTTTTGAAGTGTGTGTGGTTAAACAGTCAGTCAGTTCTGTTGTGCCGTTCTGCTGTTTGCTGCAGATGAGTCACTGACCTCATCAGTTACTTGCAAGACTTCCTGAAACTGCGAGAGGATACTGGCAAAATGGGAGCCTTCCCAGAATACCTTGCCACATCTGGTGCATACATAGAAGAGCGGTATCCTCGGGAGGAGGGCGGGGGGCACCGTGCGGAACTGTATGTGTGCCCCCCCTGGAAAGGTCAGCGTGTCGGGGTCCAGTGCTGAAAACGGAGCCCAGCGGCACTGAAGGGCATACCTGGGGAGTTCAGGGGTCACACCGGAGGTCAGGATGTCTCCGAGTTCCTCCTCGTCCTCAAGATGGGATTTTTCTTGTGCGTAGTCATTGTCTGGCTCCTGCAGAAGTCCTACAAGGAAAATAGAAACTTTATGGCTATTTTCACACTGTAATGGTGCTATTCTGCAACAGGAAAAGGAAAAAAAAATGTATGTAGTCTTTGCAGGAAAAAACAGTGAACATGAAGCCTTTCTAATAATACTGTGTGTGTTTCCACATAGTTGGGGGTGTTTAACTGACCTTTCTGTCTCAGCATCCTAGCCATGTCGTCTCTGGGCACTGCCAGGTACTCATCATTATTACACACCTAGAACAACACAGAGGTGGAAACACACACACTTAATCTGGGTAGAATCAAAACACACACACAGCAGTGTGTGTGGACAGCACTAACAGTTCAGTGATGGTCACATGTCTGTGCTGCCCTGCCCTTCTCCATGGTAAAGATTTCCCTGTTGCCCCGTTAGGACATTAGTGACCTCGTTTGCCAGCCCCTAACGTGCACACACAGCTGTCTGTAAGCCATCCTGATGGCACGTCAGCGCTAAAAGCCCTGTCAACACACCTGAGCTCCACCCAGCAAACAGCATTCCACTTAGAGCTGGGCTGTAAATCAGCCAGAGTCATATACACACACACACATATACACCTCGCTAAGCAGGACAGCCGTCTTTTATTATGTGGTAAAGCTCATTTAAGGCCAGTCTGTGTCTGTCTCCCACTGTATCACACATGCACACCCATAACCTAGTAAAAGTGTAAAGGCAACTGCAAATCAAACGCAAACAGCTCGTGCAAAAGTCTGTGCACATCTTTACTGGGCTTTGTGTGCATATGCCATGTTTGCTTCTGCGGTAACTGAGGTCAAGGCAGGAGAGAGCTGCTAGACAGCGGAGGTGTGGGAATAGCAGAGGTGTCATCTCCTGTCTTGTCTGTCTGTGGGAATGGAGCCGACTTCTTCCTCATTTTGTGTTCTCTGCACCGCATTTAAGCTTACACACAAAAATGTACAGCACAGACAAAACACTTTACCATATGCGCAGGCTACACAAGCTGCATGCATAGAAATCCTGACGGCGCACACACACGGCTCACACATACGAGTGCGGCCGTGGCCAGAAAAACACACCGAGCTATTTGCTTAGCTCAAAGTTTCCCAGAGTTGAGCAAGCCAGAACCTGCTCTGAACTCTCAAGGCTGAACCACAGACTGGTAGGCACGCACACACTGACACATGCAGATGCTCATTAGATGCTAATAGTTCAAATTCAGATTGAATCAAACAGTTATTTATAAATACGTAAGTTTGAGTCCCACCAGACAAATAGTAATGGAAACAGACTGACTGATCGCAGAGTAAATTAAGTTATAAGAACATGCTTTAAAGGACCATACCGGCCATTTTGCATGTTTGAGCCTAATATATTCAATTTTCATACATGTTACGTTACTGACAATCATTTCCCAAAGGATAATACCGTATTTCAGCTTTCCTGATATTTTGCAAAACCGCTTAATCTTTAAAAATTAAATATTCAAGTGATACACCCACCTTAAAAATTGATGTTTCGCCTACTAATAGTTACGCAGCCTTATGAATTCACCGTCATTTAAATTTTTCGATAAACACAGGTCTTCTTTTCCCCGGTGGAGACATACATTCACTCCATGCTTTTTATTGTGCTTAAACATTAAAATTTGGCAACTTCTAAAAAAAAAACCTGAATACACGTGTTGTTTTGTGATGATGGATTACCTATCACAATAACGTTTCAAGTATCAACAAGTTGATTTTAATAGCGTACCAGAATGAACTGAAAACAATGGTGGTCTGGAAGGTAGGAAAAAAAATTTTTTTTAATTCACCATTCCAGTAGTATGCTTTAGGAAATGACTGTCAGTAACCTTATGTGCATGAAAATTGAATATGCAAAATGACCAGTATGGTCCTTTAAGTTGATTTATGCTTTACACAGAAATTTATATAACAAAGTGAGCTCAATTAAAGTGGTGAGGTCTTGCACTGCCTTATATTTGAAACAATACATGGTGGCATAAAGAATAATTCTGGTGTTATTTTATTTGGCTTGCTGGGGCATGTGAAGCATTAATTTATCTTGAGCACCACTTAAGTACTATGGTTTCAGGCTCTCAGTAGTCATAAAGAGCATGAGAAGGATGAATGCAAAGGTACGTGGGTGGCTTTTCCGCAGTTTCTGCACATTTAGCAATACACAAAGCATTACCATTACCAGCATTAGCAATATGCCTTAAACAACATTTAGTTTGGCACGTTTCCACATGCGAAACGGCAGGTCAACGAAAAGTGCCGCATGTGGCTTCAATCACGGCAGAGGCTGCAGCTGAATTGACTCAAATTTTTGTAATGACCTCATTCACCATTGCCTGCAATGAGTCGGTGTCATGTCATTAACTGAATTTTTACAGACACCATCTCACTATTAGCACATTTGCATGCATGTAAAAATTTTGATTCTACCCAGATTAAGTTGATTATTTTAAATGCTATTTTAGGGAGTTTTTCTTCATCTTCAAAGAGAGCTCTGGTTCTGTAAAGCAATTTGAGACATTGTATGTGATACTGGGCTACACAAATAAATTTGACTTGACTTAAACATCATAATTGGGGGTTGGTTCTACTCCAAATTACAGATCTAGATTATGTGATTAAATCAGTTAAATCGGTTTACTCCCTCTTGTAAGCTGATTAAATAAGCAACAAGTTGTGTATATTCAGCAAACACTAAATCCTATTAATTCCATCCATGTATAATGGATGTCCTATATACACCTCATCACATCATAACTCACAAAATCCTCCAAAAGGCACGGACGCTACTGAACCCGCTGACCGCAATCTGCATAAAGGATGCTGCTACTTCAACAGTATACCAGCCTTTGTGAAAAAGTGAAACTTCACTTTATTGGGAGGTGTTGCAGGTCTTAACCTTCATACTAATCATCTGCTGGAGGGTTGAGGCTGCAGAAGAGCCTTACACAATGCCTCAAAAAACCAGATATGCAAACATAACTTTCACAGTTTTAATTTCATTTTACTCGGTGTCTGTGCTCTTGTTACATAGCCACGCTTTTTTTTTTTTTTTTTTTTTTACTCCTATCTTTTGTCCTCTCTGTTTTTCAGGGAACCTTCTGCATTCTCACACTCCGTGTGGCCGTGCCAGAGAAAGAATGCTCCTTGTCGTGACAACAAAGGCTATCTAAGTGTGATACTGTGTTTCAAAGGATGGGAGGTGAAAGGGGGGATAGTGGAGAGGACGTAGGAAAGAGNGGGGGGTGGGAGACTTTTCCCTAATGCGCTCACACACAGACACACAACACATACACATTGCACTGGCTCTGTAGGCTGCTCCCATGGGAAAATCCTAGACCAATCTGAAAAGGTGGGGCTTTCAGGCTGTAGGTCACATGGTCAGAGCAGCCAATTGGGAACTAGTGATTTGATTCAAATTGTGGTATGTCAGGTAAGGGGCAGCGTGGGAACCGGAGAGACAAAGAACGAATGGAATAAGAACCAAAGCAACGTCTTCCCTTTGAAAATGATGGGTGGCATTCTCAATGTAAATTTCAAGGTCAAAAATACTTTATTCTTCTGTCCAAGCTTGCTGTGGTTTAAAATGTAGTCATATAGTGTATAAAAATAAAATCTCCTTCTCTAGAATATATTTAGGAAAAAATTATTTAGGGAAAAAAAAAAACTACTATAGGTTCCATGCATTTGCCTATCAACCCATTTGTGGAATATTTTGAACCTTTGTTCTCTGTCATTCAGTTTGCACAGATATAATTTTTATTGGTTGAAGTTGTACTCATAATGATGAGTAAGGAGAAGCTAAAAGATTTGACCTTTCCGTCTCTTTTCCCACACAGCTTTAAGGTCACACTAGGTGATTTGAACACTTTCCAGCAGTGGCTGTCTCACGCCTTATTTTCACTGACTACAGCAGTGTGACCTAATTTCATTTTTTGGCTGGAGAGAAGGAAGGACAAAGCTGAGCGGAGTGAAAACATTTCACTTTGCCCAGTACTCCTCCACTGAAAAAGCTGTCACCGGTAAAGCAATTTATCATATTTAAGTGGAGATTAAAATATCATCAGTCTCCAATGCAACACTCAGGGGCACAGAGTTAATTTGATCAAAGAATACCTTTCTCTTTACTGTTATGAGAAATTATTCAATTACTGATCTGAAACCAATGTCGATTTATTCCAATATCAATCTGATTTTGGTGATTACATGACATTTAAGAAAATCGACTTATTGCCTTAGAATGTAATTGCATTTAAACGTACTGACTGGTGGTGGACTTTAGCATAGACAGAGCATCACATTATGAGTCATAAATTAATTTGAATTTTCCATGTTTATTGGATCTAAACCCCTGGAGAGGGCAGGGATTCAGGATTCACTTTGCTGCTGCAGTGAGAACATAATGGAGGTACTGGACTGACCTAGTAAATGTACTTTCCCACAGTATCCTGAAGGGATCTGGCCAGTGTTGCAGCCCAGCAGTCTGCAGTAATTACCTGCTCTGCTAACTAACCACTACCACCTGACAGCAACCTGAACTTGGACCACAATGGAGCCTGTCTGGGCTTGACATCACACACACCTTCTTCTGACTCACTACACTCACACACACACTCACATACAGGCATTGCAGGCATGCACAGATGCATAAACTCATGCAGTTCATGCTCATACACCCTTCCCTAAGTCACCTCACACCAACTCATTTCACCTGCATGAAACACAACACATGAAGACACATTATTTCCTTCCTTGTTTTCCCAGTGATGCAAATCATATCTAGCCTGCCCACATAGCCCGGCATTATCTATAGGATGGAGTGTGCTGTTGTGTGTGTGTATGCGTGTCTTTGTTTTTTGTGTTTTCATGATCTCCACTTGATTACTAACAGGGATAAAACAGGGATAACGGGGCATAGTTTCAGTTTCATTCTCTCTCTCTCTCTCTCTCTCTCTCTCTCTCTCTCTCTCTCTCTCTTTCATGTTTAGAAACATTACTGTATAATTATCTCTTACAGTTCATAACTTTGTTACATGTCAAATGCCAAATCAAATTACCGGTATGTTTGTTAATTTAATTTTGTCTGCAATAACATTATAATTTAACATAATGATTAAAGAACCATACCAGCCATTTTGCATGTTTGAGCCTAATATATTCAATTTTCATACACGTAATGTTACTGACAATCATGTCCCAAAGCACACTACTGGAATGGTGAATTAAAAAAAAATAAATTATACATTCCAGACCGCCATTGGTTTCAGTTCATTCTGGTACACTATTAAAATCAACTTGTTGATANTTATACATTCCAGACCGCCATTGGTTTCAGTTCATTCTGGTACACTATTAAAATCAACTTGTTGATACTTGACATATTCTTGGGATAGGTAATCCATCATTGCAAACAAGACGTGTATTCAGTTTTTTCAAAGTTACATAATTTTAGCTTTAAGCTAATAAAAAGCGCAGAGTGATCTGAAAATGCTTCCCAGTGGTGGATTCAAGTGCTGTACTGAAAAACTGACAACAAGGCTATACGATATACTGGAGGTACCACCACATTAATGGGAAATATATTATTTTGATGACATGATTACATTCTGCACTAGAAATGGCTTTAATATTTTATTTAGATGGTAGGAAATGAGTATATTAGCATTTATAATGGATCATATCAGAATGGAAAGAAACATTTCTATTTTTCTGCATCGACTTCAGTCTCTCTTGCTCAATCTTCCCTTTCTTCCTTCCATCTCATGTCAACTTTTTGTTTTCCACCTTCAACCATTTTCTCCCCCCTTCGCTCAGCCTCAAGCTTTTCTTCCCTCCCTGCTTTGCCCCCTTAGTCCCTCTTTATTGGAGCTCAGTAAAAGGGGTAATGAAGAAGATAATAGTCTAGAGTCTAGCAGATAACAACAGTCTAGCTGTCACACAAATAGCACTAATGCTTTCCCTTGGCTTGGCACAGTCAGTTCATTCTGTTTTTTACCCACTCAACCTTCAACCTCAACTTCTATCTCTTCCCCTCTCCATTTGAACCTATGTCTTCTCTCTTCTTCTACGTCTTGCCTCTAACTCCATCTACCCCCTTCCAGTGTTCCCTTCAATCTTTCTCTCTGTCTCTCTGGTTGTCCCTCACCTCTAACCTCGTTTTTTCTCTTTTTCTCCAAGTACTCTTTTTTTTCCTCTCTTCAGATGCCAGATAGCTGGGGCCGTCCTAAGCCCAACAGCTCAGGAAAACAACGTGCTGAAAAGGTCCGTTGACAATGCTGCTCGCTGGGTAATGGGTTTTGAAGAGGGATAAAAACAGCTCATCTTAAAAACATAAAGCTGGATTAAACCTCTAACCAGCTTCTATTGATATGTTACTTTTCACTATGGGTTAAAATTAAAATAACTAAACGTTCCAAGTTGCATTGGCAATGCAATGGGTGGCACATGGTAGGCTAACAAAAACTTCTCCTGGATCCTGGATCCAGAATATGATCCAGATAACCTCCAAAATATAATGTTTTCTTCCTCTCAACACTATCTATCTGTCCTACAAATTTCATCCAAATCCATCCATAGATTTTTGAGATACTATATCCTGCTAACAAACAAACAAAAAACAAAAAAATGCCAATGATCACATAACCTCTTGGTGGAGGTAAAAATTATGGACTGTTATTCCATTTGTTATTCCCATTTGGGAATGAAGTGACTCTACATGGCTGAGTTCATCAGGCTTGGGGGAAAAACACTGGGATGCTCTCTGCCTTTTTATTTAGCAAAAAGCCACTGTTGAGGAGACAAATGGTCAATTTTATGGTTTATATGTGAAATAAAGACAACTTGTTCTCAGAAAAAATAGAGGATCCATGCAACTGGCATTTAACATTTGGCTTTTTAAGCAAGTTATTACACTCCAAATGCTTTTTCCTCCATTTGTCTGTGCACTCTGTGGCACACACACACACAAACTGTCTAAATGCACTTTCCCCACGCTCTCATTACACACATTTAACAGCTATTGTTACAACATCCACACTTTTCTTTGACATGACACTTGACGCACGCTTTTCTCTGACATGCACAGACAGTCCTCAAACTTTCACTATACACCCACACTCCAAACTGAAATTCCATCCAGTCTACCTGAATCCATCACCCAGAACTTCAACTGCACGCACACACAAACACGCACAAGACAGACAGCTCTGTCATGGGAGAGCCACCGGCAGATTCCTTTTGCTCAACGTTTATCACTGCTGGCGCATATTTCACCCTTCACTGCCCCCCCCCCCNTTTTTTTTTTTTCTCTCATCTTTCCCAGATGCACAAGCGGGCAGGCAGGCATGCAGGGAATGTTATTGTAATGCAGAGCAATTCATCCAGGACTGTAAATATTGACAGTGGTAGCGGCTGTTACTGCTTCTGCTGCTGTTTTGGTTGGTTCTGTCCCGATGTACTAGGAGGGAACGGAAAGGAAGCCGCTCTCCCACGTGGCATTTTGACAGACAAGGTGTCATTGATGGGCTGAGGAACCAGCGAGTCAGTTTAGATGCTGGCTCTTGCTTTGACACTTCCTTAGCAACACCTGGCAGCAGACCATGTGCAGTATTAAAGCTATAACCATGCACATGAAAAGAACATAAAGTTAGTTGTGTCCTCCTTTGTCCATTTCTTCTTTCCATGTCTTCTTTCAGCACACACCTCTGCTTTTCACTTTCTGATCCCTGACATCTCTGGTTTCTTTTTTTTAAAAACCATCAGGTTTATGGTGTCTGGCACGTAGTCCTGCTCAGAATCAGTGTTTAGGTGGCAAGATTTGGAGAGGTAAGGCTGTTTAAGTCATATGACACCCGTAAAAGCATTTCTTAATCTTTTACAAAACTGGATCCGGGTAAGACAAACACAGGCTATCATCCTGATCTAAAATGATTGGATAAATGAGCAGATTAAATTTTATTTAGGAATTTATTTCTTTATCTCATGCATCACATTTCCAGACACAGCATTACCAGCCCAAGCAGTATTACAGCACAACCACTTTATACAGACAGCCTTTATGTAAACTATTAAGGATGTAATTTTTACCCAATTCCAATTTCTCAAGTGACCATCAGGAGTTGTAATTATATCTGAATCCTTATAGACTCTTTATGCTACAGACACAACTGAGGAGTCACACAGGGGAGGTAACAACACTCATATACTTTATGTAAAGCATTACAAACTAAACCTGCTGCTAAAAGTAGGATTTATTTCAGGGCTGCTGTACCGGATTGTACACGTGTGCATCTAAAAACTGGCCACCGAGTGTACACTCAGTATATACTGTGTGCTCTTGAGTTCACCAGTTTTTTTCTGTTTTCCAGCAGGATATTTCAAAAATCATGGACAGATTTTGATATGATTTTGTAGATAGATGGATTTGGGTTAAGGAAGAGTCAATTAGATTTTGTGGCAGATCCAGATCTGGATAGAGAAAATTGTTTCTCCAGTTTCGGTAACCTTGCAAGATAATGCATTTGTCTACATTTTTGCCTATTTCTTGAAAAATAAGACACCGGTCTTAATTTAAAAAAAACAAAAAACAATCAGGCATATGGGTCCTGTTAAAAGGGGCAATTTAGCCCAGATCCAGATTTTGATTAGGATCTTTCTTGTGAATTACAATAAATGCTTACACAAGAGTCACATTTATGACATTGCTGTACAAAGGCTAGAATCTTGCAACCAAATGTCCAGCTAAGATCATGCTGATTTTTGCACATTTGATTTCAAGGTAGTAAAGGACTGGAAGTAACCTGTATTTATTTAAGTCCTGGCAATTGAAGCAATACACTGCGACGTTCCACATTATCTAACTAATTTGCACCCTCAACTCATGATGTTTAGTTTTGATCATTACCTCAGCAGCAGTAAAAATGGTCACAAAGACAACTTCTTTCTGTGCAAACTCACAAAGATGGTGTTTATCGTAAAACAAAGGACAGCACAGGGTGCCATGATGTTTGCCAACAGTGATTTTATTGGATCACAAATGGTCCCCGAGACAATGGAGTGAGCAACATATGGCTTCAAACTGTTATCTGACTGAGCTGGTGTATCTACACACACACACACACACACACACACACACACACACACACACACACACAGATTTCTATGTTTCTCTCAGGATACCCACATTTATTATCAGTGCACACACATGCACATACACGGTGGGCAGGCAATGGGACTGTGAGATAAAGGCAAATAAAAGAGGGAAGGGACTCGGGGTTAAGTGGCTATAATGATGCAGGATAACATGTGTGTGTGTGTTCAAACTCACTTCAAAGTGTCTGTGGGAGCCTTGTTCATGTCAACAGGAGATGCAGGAGTATAACACAACATTAAAAAAGCAGAGAGGTAGTGGGGGAAATGGGGTTGGGGGGGGCGTTAAAAAGGAAACAGTACACGATGGTGAACAAAGGCTCAAGGGGAAAAGAAGACTGAGGTGGAGGAGGGTAAGGGAGGGTTAAGGAGAAGTGGGTCGGAGGTGAGAGGCTGGGGTATTTGGGCAGAGGAGGGAGGGGACTTGTGGTGAAGGGGTTCACCTCTGGTGTGAATGCAATGAGATAAAACCAAAAGAAAGGATGATGGAAAGAGTTCCCGTGTCATGGACCCTCTTTAATTCCACCCCTCCCTCCCTCCACTCCTCTCCCCTGTCCCTTTCCCTCCCGCCACCTCTGCTCCCTATCCCTCTCTGCGACTGGCCCCAGCAAATTCCCTAAGGCCAGGGGCAGTCCCCTTTCAGTCTCCAGTGACACAGTAATTAGAAGTGTGGGAACTGAATCCATCCCTCTTTCTGAGCCCCGCACTCCCACCGCACCCTCCCTCGCTGCCTCCTTTTGCCCCCTAAACCAGCTCCTAGCTCTACTCTTCCCCTCCACTTCCTTGCCACCTCTCTTTATGCAACACACCTCAGGAAGTAGCGTCGACCCCTTGCAGAAATCCCATGTGGGATTAGACAGCTATATTGTGATATCTAAGGCTAAAAAACAACTTTAAATTACAGACAGAATATTTTCCAACTTCATATATGCATCTAACATGATACAAATCCTAAAACCGTGATTTTATAGACAATTTTATGATGTTGCACAAGGTATCAATTGCTGGATTGAAACTCTTATCTCTATTGAAAACTCATATCGAATGAATGCTCATAGGCCACCTGTGATGTTCATGGGAGCTACACAACACACACAACCCCATACCCTTCATTCACCCCCTCCACTTCCCCCCCACAGCCACAGAGTCCCCTATCTCTTAGAACAGAGCAACGCTGTCTCTCCCGCTCTCTGTCAAGCCCACCACCGCCACCCCAACCCCCTTCACTATCTCCGCGGCGATAACCATGGGAACAGCAGCACTGTGGGAACGGGCCACCAGTTGACCAAAATAGACACCAGGAAAATGGAGGGAAAGAAAGAAAGGGCTCCCTGCATCCAAGGAGGCCAGTGTGTGTGTATCTGTGTGTATGCATATGTGTGTGTGTGTGCGTAGGAGGTCCATGGGATCATCTAGACAGACAGGCACTCAAGTCATCTCTGGTTACCACTAGCAACAAAAAGGACGCTGGGTGGTTTTAGTTGGGACATTAATGCATTAATCCTTGATTTGAGTTGGTGTAATACGCCAAGAGCTGTTGTACTTTCACTCTCTTTCTCACACACTAACACACACACACACACACACACACACAGTTACTCGATAGAAATGTCCCGTGCAAAAAAAACTACGCCCATAACCACAAACACCCACACCCATACAGCACACTAATACCATACATCACACACCCAGTCACACTCACCACCACACACACCTCCGAAGCACACGTGCAAACAGAAGCATTCAGGCTAAAAGTTTACAGAGTTACTCGGGCTCAGATGATCAGATGTTTGGCAGTTAAGAACTCGGAAAAGTGAGGCAAAGATAATAATACCAGGCTGAAGCTTTGTACATCTGCAGTTACTGAAAATATCACCAAATTAAGCATTACAACATTGTTTAATGGTGACATCATTTTAAAATCTTGACTGTAACATTACATCATCATTACGTAATTGTCTCAATAATTGAATTTCTTTTTATTTCATTTAATTGGGATGAAGTGGGATTTTTTTTTTTTTTGTTTTTTTAACGGTTGCAGGGCCTCAGTGATCACAGATGTGATTTCAGTGTCCCTGTCACAGCTTTAATACACATTCCTATGACACGTATCAAACTTGCGCATACTTAATGTCTGAAAGTGAATACACGTATGCAAACTCTTGTCGGTACGAGCTCGAGCATTCTTTAGACTTCATGACCGGGGTTTAAATGCTGGCATGCAGTTCCTGTGAGAAAAATTGGTTTTCCTTGGCCCTGTAAGGGGAGGAGGAAGCAGAGAAAAGACGCAAGCAGCGCATCATCATAATCATCGTCTTTTATTTCTATTTTTTTTAACCTACTGTGGGTCTAATTTTCCATTCCATTTATATCCTACATGTCTCTCTGTAGCTCTCGTACTTCATCTTTTTATCATTTCTGATTCCGAAATACATACATATACACTCATTTCTCTTCCAACAACCAACCAACCAACTAACCAACTAAATAACCAACTAACCAACAAACTATCCATCCATTTATCCCTCTTTGCTCTTTCAGGCCTTTCCCAGGCCAAGCAGCCTGAGCTCTCCAGTCGCCTACCTCTGTGTTCCCTGGGGGATGGGGGATTGGGGAGGGGGGGTGTCTGCTTGTGACCATTCCCATCCTGCAAGGACTTTCACTTTAATCTGGCTGCGTGAGTGAGAGAGCAAAACAGAGAAAATGTGTGTGTTGTGTGTGTGTGCCCGCCAAGTCTGGCTCCCAAAGCAAACAGACTTCTAACCTCCTGATAGCATCACATCACGCAAACTGCAGGCTTTGTGAAGAACCACAGCAGGGCTTAGTTTGAAAGCTGCGCTGGCCTCCCATTCCCACATACAAGAGATGCACAGGAACGCGGAGCAGACACTCGAAGAACGCTCACAGGAATACACACAGACCAGTTAACAGAACACACACACACACACACACACACACACACACTGTCTCACAGTGATGGATGACACACACAGCATGTTTCACACTCGAGAGAGCGGAGGCAAATACGTTATAAAAACAGCAATACATCATGGGAGCATCCACTCTGACAAACACACACATACACACACGGGGCAGCGGCTAAGTTCACAAACAAAAACCATAGATGATGAGGGGGCTGCCGTCCATTATCTCTGCTTTCATGAGGTTAAAATTTACATGTTGACACAACTCATTCTCAGAAACCGTGCACGTACAAGCGTGCATGAAGGCACAGTATGTGCATACACAGGAATGTAGAAAAAAACAACTCCACAAAGGATGAGGCTGGGGAGATGAGGATGTAGGTCAGTGGCCCTGGCTCCTAATTCTGGTCTCAGTGTATTATTGTTTTCTATCCTACCCCACTGAGTTAGCCGCAATCACATGACATCCCAGGTGTAAATCACTTCCTGATTCCAGTCTGAACATTTACATGCACAGTAAACGCTTGTTTTATGTCCACACTGAGACAAAAGTAGGAATGGCAGAATGAGTACATGAAGGGAATCACTGGGATTCTCTCATTTGCTGGATATACACAACTTGTTGCTTAAAGGACCATACCACTCATCTTGCATGTTTGAGCCTAATATATTCAATTTTCATACATGTAACGTTACTGACAATCACTTCTGAGTTAATTTTTCCTACCTTCCAGACCACCATTGGTTTCAGTTCATCCTGGTACGCTATTAAAATCAACTTGTTGATACTTGAAACGTTCTTGGGATAGGTAATCCATCATTGTAAACAACATGTGTAGTCAGCTTTTTTCAAAGTTTTGTAATTTTAGCATTTAAGTGTAATAAAAAGCACAGAGTGAACTCCACCAGGGAATATAGTCCCAAAAGAAGACCTGCATTTATCAAAAAATTTTAATGACCGCGATCATAATTTTGCTTAACTATTAGCAGGTGAAACATCAATTTTTAAGGTGGGTGTATTTCTTGAATATTTGATTTTGAAAGATTAAGAGATTTTGCAAAATATCAGGAAAGCTGAAATTCGGTTTTATCCTTTGGGAAATAATTGTCAGTAATGTCACGTGTATGAAAACTGAATATAATAGGCTCAAACATGCAAAATGGGTGTTTGGTCCTTTAAATTAATTTTTCAGAGGAGGTGTGGCGGTTGAGGAAATGCATATGCAGAATGCTTACTCCAACTGCAAGCCCCATGAATGATCATCACATAATCTAGGTCTGTTACTCATAGCACACCAATGCCGCTTTCAAAATGATTATGGGGTTAACATGATGTTTGAAAAAAAAAAAAAAATCTATTTATTGCCTAAACCGAGTAGAATCAACATTTTAAAATGCCTGCCCTTAAATACTACACAGCTACAGATACAAACACGTGTGCAACCATTTAACGATTAGTTTCTGATTTTCTGCATTCTCGAGCATGGTGATGTAATGTGATAATGTAGTTAGATTGGCATTGAATCCCACATACTTGACATTATATTGTGGTCATGACAACTACAGGGAAATAAGCAAGTCTTGAATCAATCAGTAAACACCAGACTGGCTCCATGTCAGCCTTTTAAGTTGTTTGTATCCATGAAAACTGATGCAAACCCCACAGTTCTTGGCTTAAACTTACAAGCAAGTTATTCCCAGAGATTCTTTATCCTGGAGGTAACCACAAATCAGTGCAAAAACACTTCAAAAGAAGGCAGAGAAATTTGGATCATTCCCAAAAAGGCTTATGTGTAATATCATATGTGAGGAAGCATGGTTACCTCAAAAGCATGAGTGTGTGGAGCTCCTAAAATGGGCGAGAGTGCCAGAGTCCTGACAAAATTAACTTTAGTTCTCAAATGTTTCTCACAGGAGTATTAACAGGATGTACTGTACAAGAATTCTTTATCATCATAGCTGTGTGTATTACGGGGCAGGAGCTAGTTGCACTGTGTGCATAGTGTGGGAGAATGATCTACGATTCACTAAGCTGCAAAAACCAAAGATCACATTTCACTATCGCAAGGGAAACCATTATACCATGACCACAGACACAAAGGCGGTCATACCAGCAATACCCAGGAGATGAAAATACAATTGTTGGGGCAAGTTTATGCAACTTTTTCTAGACTTACTTCTCCTCCTTCTCATAAGAAATTTTTTAGGAACCTGTTTTATCAAATCAAGGCATGATTTGATTTAGCAGGGGGAGAAAAATCAGATTATCCATGGTTGTACTGCAAGAAATGATGTATTATTTAAAAAGGAAAAAAAAAACAACTTAGAATTTGGCTGATGAAAATCTATTGCAAATGTGTTCTGATTTGTGAAAGTAAAGAAATACACGAGCTATAGTGCATTCTCACTTTCTACAACACTGCACAATAATGCATTTTCCACTGGTTTGATGCCTGTTTTCTGTTTGTAACTATCTGAAGCATGCTTTGTTTTTGTACTGCAAAGAATTCCGCCTCCCATAGGAGAGTATTTAGAAGCAGAAGGCGATCACTCACAGCACCGTCTGGCTGTGCGGCTACTGTGCTCTGCAAAACATGAGAAACTTCCTCTTTCTGTGTGCATGTTTGGGAGGAAGACATCAGTAAGTGGTTCCCTCTCCCCGAGCAGCAGGGGAAAGTAGACCCCCTTGAGTGCCTCTCGGCTTCCCCACCTCCCCCACGAGCCAATAACGCAGTCAGACGGAGAGAGAGAGAGAGAGAGACACACACATACAGGCAGGCACACACACATACACAGAGTGTGGTTTCTTCTCTAGAGGGGAACATAAACAGGGCTGTCTGTCTGCGAGCGGAGAGCGAGTTCTCATGACATCACCACCCAGCAGGAATTCTCCGCTCTGCCCCATCAAAACCCCTCCACCGGCCAGCAAAACTCACGCGCGCGCCGATGCAGACACAAACGCACAAAANTCAAAACCCCTCCACCGGCCAGCAAAACTCACGCGCGCGCCGATGCAGACACAAACGCACAAAAACACATGTTGAGTGGTTTATGCGCGTCTACATTTTCGCAGGGAAACGTACCATATACACAGGCAAGCTTGACACAAACAAAAGACTTTTTTTTTTTTTTTTAANTTTTTTTTTTTTTTTTAACTTTTCATAAAGCTATTTTCCTCCTCTGGCATTTTCTTATACCACAATTGTTTTTCATTTCTCACTCCTCACAGACATTTTCTTCCACTCTGTCCCTCCCCTTCTCATTTTTCTCTGCTTTTGCCCTTTATCTTCTCCCCCATAATTTCTCATTCTGTCATTTCTCTATATTGCCTTCGCTGTCCTCAGTGTCAGACCACACACACACACACACACACACACACACACACACATGCAGACCACATGCACATGAGAAATAAGGGCAAACCAAGTAAAGCCAGTTGAATAATGAGGCTATAGCTACAGTATCACCTATGAGAAACTTCGTGTGTATATCTGTGTGTGTGTGTGTGTGTGTGTGGGAGGGTGGGTGGTGGGGAAATGGGAAATTACGCACTACTTCATTGTATTAGTGTTTGGAGGAAAACCTCTATTGAAGCTCTCCCTCCTTCCTTCTCACCTCTCTTCCTCCCTCTCTTACTCTCTCCTCCCTTTTCCATCTCTCCATCACTTCCTGCCTCATCTTTCCCTTCCCAGCCGTCTCATGCCATCTCTTTGCAGCTTCTCCTTTCTTAATCTCCAATCTTGCATCCATCACTCCATGTCGACCTGTCAGTGTCATGCATTCTAAAATAATTCCTCTCCCTTCTCTTAGTCCTCCTCTCTTTCTCTCAGGCTACTGGGGAAAGCACAGGCAGGAAGCAGCTTGGCTCTCAGACAATGGAACACATCAAAAAGCAGCACCAACCTCACCAACTTCACACACACACACACACACACACACACACACACACACACACACACACACACGCACGCACGCACACGCACGCATGCACGCAAAGTGAGAGAGAGAAAACAACAGAGCAAGACAAACAGGACATTCCAGCTGCCGGCTGCACCGGATTCCTCGCCATGGCTAATCTGAAACGGAGAGTGAGACTGGGAGTGGAGCGGAGCAGAGAGGCAGGGTGAGAACGGTGGATGAGGGCNGAAACGGAGAGTGAGACTGGGAGTGGAGCGGAGCAGAGAGGCAGGGTGAGAACGGTGGATGAGGGCGAGCGAGACAGATGGAGAGAGAGAGAAAGAGAGAGGGGGCAAAGCAGAGGGTGAGAGAGCAAAATGGAGACAAGGAAGGCGCGAAAGGAAAAGCTGGGGAGCAAAACTGGTAAATGAGAAAAAAGGAATTTGGAGAAGGTGAGGCAAAGATGAGAGGAAATAAATAACATACATGTATGTAAATAGGTGTGAATGTGTGGTGTTATATTTGGATATGTGGCTCCATGTACAATGAAAGAATAGAAACTTTGCTAAAAGTAAAATAGTTGGTGGTTTTAGATGATTAGCAAATGACAAAATGGTATAAATCTGCTACCACCTTACAGCACTACAGACTGTGAAGCTACATTTTTACAAAACATAGTCAAATTCAGGGTAGAGTTTAAAGTTTAAGTCTGTTGCCTAAGCTTCTCATGAGTTCTTATTTTGTGTTAAATATAGAGATCATACAGCACAGGAGTTCTAATTGGCCAGTCTCTCAGTTTCTGTAAGACAGCTGCTGCGGAAAATGAAATAATATGACAATCGTAAAAAATCGTAAATCGTGTTATCTGTTCACTAGGATAAGGAAATACCTGGGTTTGAAATAAAGGAAATACCTGGGGTTGAAATAAAGGAAATACCTGGGTTGAATCATACAATACTTTCACAGTTGTCTTACAACAGGAAGAGATATTTCAGTGACCTCAACATACAAAATGAACAATAACACTATGCTCTAATTCTTGTCTGTAGTGCAATAAGGCAAACAATATGCCATAAGCTGTAGATGTGAATGGAATTAAAGGACCATATCAGCAATTGTGCATGTTTGAGCCTAATATACTCAATTTTCTTACACGTAATGTTACTGACAATCATTACCCAAAGCATACTACTGGAACTGTGAGTTATAAAAAAAAAAAAAAAAAAAAAAAAAAAAAAAAAAAAAAAAAAAAAAAAAAAAAAAAAAAAANGGTTTTTTTTTTTTTTTTGAAGTTACACAATTTTAGAATTTAAGCACAATAAAAAGCGTGGAGTGAATTTTGTCTCCACCGGGGAATATAGTCCCAAAAGAAGACTTGTGTTTATCGAAAAATTTAAATGACTGTGACTTCATAATTTGCGTAACTATTAACTAGCAGGTGAAACATCGATTTTTAAGGTGGGTGTATCACTTGAATATTTGATTTTGAAAGATTAACAGATTTTGCAAAATATCAAGAAAGTTGAAATACGGTTTTATCCTTTGGGAAATGACTGTCAGTAATGTAACACGTATGAAAACTTGAATATATTAGGCTCAAACATGCAAAATGGCTGGTATGGTCCTTTAACAGATAGAACATGCATGTGTAGGGTGTTCATGCCCAGCTGAGTGGAAAGTTGCTTGAGAAAAAAATCACACAATGTAGGTACACTGACAATGATATATTGCTTTAATTAAATTAGAATAAAGGTTTTAATGTGCATGTGAATGTACTGAATGATAGTCCAGCATTTTCAAAGGCATCCACTTGGGAGATCATTTGCAAAAAGCTACAGAATGATATCGGCTACAGATTGGCCACAACACAGAGAGAAGAGATTTTGTAACACATCTGCATTGGTATGAACAGGGTCTAAAGTGATGCAATGTGATGGGAAAAGAGGCGGACCCTGCAGAGGGTTTGGATGTGAAGAGGTAAAACAATATTTAAATAACCTGGAAATCAGACAAACCAAACAGGCGTTCATCCTCCCCTTCCAGTGTTAAGATGAACCTCGAGGGATTCTAGGCACCTAATAAAATTCTTCTGTCATGCATACAGACATTCAGGCACTCGCTCACTCATGCTGACACACATCACACGTGCACACGCGTGCACAGGTGTCATCAGGTTGCTATGCTGTCCTGCGGCCAAATCGATTGTGGCAAAAAGGGGCAGAACAGGCAGGATTTCTTCAAGAACAGATGCTTAGTGACTGATGGCTCATCTTCTTCCTTATCTATGTGTGTGTGTGTGTGTGTGTGTTTGCATGTATCTGCTATTATGTCTGCCAAGACAGCCATGAGAATCTACTTCAAAATGAGTCAGAGACACTGACGACAAGTCCCACTGGTTACAAGCTGCAGGTTTTTCTATGGGCCTCTTCCAAAAACGAGGCTGCTATTCTAAACGCTTCCATATTTTTGTGAAAGTTCAGCAGGCTAAGTGTGTTTTCTAGGCGCATACTTTAAATTTATACTTGAATAATGACAGTCAATAATGGTTTTTGCTGCAGGAGTTTGAACTTAAGTAGCGTGGTTCATCTATATGTCCCACATGTTACAGTTTAACTAAATTCATTTTTTCAAGGACAAGGGTGCTTCATATATTTTATAAGAGAATATAGTGTCTGACAACTGGTAAAAGTGCCTTAAGCTTTAAAGGACCATACCAGCCATTTTGCATGTTTGAGCCAAACATATTCAATTTTCATACGTTACATTACTGACAATCATTTCCAAAAGGATAAAACCATATTTCAGCTTTCCTGATATTTTGCAAAATCTCNTACTGACAATCATTTCCAAAAGGATAAAACCATATTTCAGCTTTCCTGATATTTTGCAAAATCTCTTCATCTTTCAAAATCTAATATTCAAGCAATACACTCAACTTAAAAATCGATGTTTTGCCTGCTAATAGTTACACAGCCTTATGAAGTCACAGTCGTTTAAATTTNTTAAAAATCGATGTTTTGCCTGCTAATAGTTACACAGCCTTATGAAGTCACAGTCGTTTAAATTTTTCCATAAACGCGGGTCTTCTTTTGGGACTATATTCCCCGGTAGAGACATACATTCACTCTGCGCTTTTTATTGTGCTTAAACGTTAAAATTACTTAACTTCGGAAAAAACCTGAATACACGTCTTGTTCGCAATGATGGATTACCTATCCCAAGAATGTTTCAAATAACAACAAGCTGATTTTTAATAGCGTACCAGAATGAACTGAAACCAATGGCGGTCTGGAAGTTAGGAAAACAATTTTTTAACTCACCCTTCCAGTGGTATGTTTTGGGAAATGATTGTCAGTAATGTTACGTGTATGAAAATTGCGTATATTAGGCTCAAACATGGAAAATGTATGGTATGGTCCTTTAATATGTATAATTCTAATTTGCTTTTCTAAATAGTCATGGAGATTTATCTCCTGTATTGCACTGATCATACTATTTATCTTTGCATAAATAAGTTTACACAATTGAACAATTTGGGGAAAATATATGACTTTTTCTGGCCAATTTTGTAATTACGATTAAACATTGGCAGATGTTTGTGGGGTTGCCTGGTAAAGTCTTTCACATATTTTATACAGAAATGCTACTCATATGAAGGCATATCTGTCTTTCTGAACTAATAATACTTGTGTTAAGTTTCACAGTTTAAAACTTGTTAAGCTGACTTTGTTCATAACAACATAGTTATTTTAAAAATGTAAATTATTACTAAAATTGGAGCAATGCAATTTCAGCCTTATTTCCTTATTTTCTGCATTTTCCGGTGTGTTATCGTGAAGTACATTGAACGTTATCAAACCGATCATCTCTGCAAGATTTTTTATTTGCAGTCTTGTTGTCACTTACTCACTCATTCATAAATTTGGACTTGCACATTAATCACAATGAACTCTCCTGATTTGGCTCCAAAACACAAACACAGTGACAGTTTCTCCCCATCGATACAAAAAAGCAGATTAAAGAAAAGCACAGTCGCTCATAAATGTGAGTTGGGCTTTGACAAGTCCACCACAATTGTGAAAGTGAACACTTTCTGCTTTTGTGTATGTGTGTGTGCGCAGCACTTTCTCAAAGTACACGCATGTGTGTAACAAGAGATGTGGAGCCCTCGCCACACACACAGTGGGAAATATTTGGGATGGTTTCCCTCGGAATGTCTTGGCAGGCCTATGGAATGCCCCCCAANACCCATCTCTTCCTCCTCCTCCTCCTCCTCCTCCTCCTCCTCTTCCTTGCTGTCATTCCTTCTTGTCTCCAGAAAAAGAAGGGAGAGCGGGGAAACAGTGAGATGCATAAATTCTACTCCTTTTTTTTTCACCGCACAGTATAGCTACATGCAGATAGGGCAGGTAAATGTAGACAGAACTGCAAAACTCACGCACGCAAACACACATTCATGTCGGTTCTGGGAAACATGAGATCTGTTGAGAAACTGACTAAATGAAATCAGGTTCCACAAAAACTTGTTTCTACAGAGAGCTGGTCAGTAATCCCATTTGTTTCCTACCCCTTGCGATAACTGTGAATCTGCATTTGTATATTTTAAGGATTTTAAAAGTTATTTTTTTTTAATAAGAGAAACATGTTAAGATGTGCGATGCTGCAGCTTGAGCATTTTTAGGCTTTCGGACCTTAATTTTACAAATATCCTACTGATAACCTAATTAAAACCAACTTATTTAGATAGATTTAGAATTTATTTAAAGGACCATACCAATTATTTTGCATATTAATTAATGTATTAAATTTTCATACGTTAGGTTACTGACAACCATTTCCCAAAGGATAAAACAGTATTCCAGCTTTCCTGATATTTTGCAAACTCTCTTAAAGTTTCAAAATCAAATATTCAAGCGATTCACCCACCTTAAAAATCGATGTTTCGCCTGCTAATAGTTTACGCAAAATTATGAAGTCACAGTTGTTTAAATTTTTCGATAAACGCAGGTCTTCTTTTGGGACTATATTCCCCGGTGGAGATATACATCCACTCTGCGCTTTTTATTGCACTTAAACACTAACATTACAAAACTTCGAAAAAACTTGAACACATGTCTTATTCGTGATGATGGATTACCTATCCCAAGAACGTTTCAAGTATCAAGAAGCTGATTTTAATAGCGTACCAGAATAAACTGAAAACAATGGTGGTCTGGAAGGTTGGAAAAACATTTTTATTCCAGTAGTATGCTTTGGGTAATGATTGTCAGTAATGTTACGTGTATGAAAATTGAATAATATTAGGCTCGAACATGCATGTGTGGTATGGTCCTTTACTTCTCGATTTTTAGCATTACTCACACATTGAATTTAATTGATTGATTGATAGATTGACTGAATGATACAAGAGTACAATTAAGGGTAGCTTTCATCCTACTTTCATCCTGCTGCAGCACTGTCTGTTGGATATATATATATATATCCAACAACTCAGGAAATCGGATCCAGGACACTGCGGTTCTTATTTATATGGTACTTTTATAAAATGGTGTTACTGCAGAAAGACGACAATGAAGATACAGTCAAACGGTCAGGATGTAAAATATATGTTAGGGGTTTATTGTTCTTGTGTGACTAAAGTGCGAAACTGCATATTTGTGGTCATCTATAAATGGCGATGTGCATGTGTGTATCAAGATGATCAACCAGCAAATATGAGCTTAAGTGTGAGAACAGACGAGCTATAAAGAGGCAGAGCATCTTCTAAATGGTGCCTTTCTGCGCAAAGGAGATTTTAAAACACAAATGTGCTGAAGAGAAAACGGACCCTCTTTCACTTGTACAGTCTTTCACACACATGCATGCAAAAATAGACACACACACACATTGCCAGTGAAGGGTAACTTTAAACGTGTCTCAACCTCTCACATTCCTCCTGTTTCTCAGCCTGCGGCTCTCTTTGTAGATCAAAGGACAGACAACAAGTCTTTCTATCGCCTCACCCTCCTCCACCCCGTCTTCCTTCAGCGCCACCTTTCTCAGACGCTCTCTTCCTCTCTCTCTGCTCGCCACTCTACACACGGTCTCACTTTCATACATGCTGACTATTGCCAACCTTCTCATGCCAACTCTGAAATACCTTCTGAATCACTTTTTTTTTTTTTTNTTCTCTCTCTGTTTCTTTCCCCCCACTGCCATCACCTCCGTTCTCACTTCTCCCTCCCTCCCTCCCTCCCCCTTTCCTCTCCCCCCCATCTTTCCCACCCCTCCTGTCATGGTGTGGCAGTTCCTGTTGCTCTTGTTTTCACTTCCCCTGTAGTCTGGTGCGTGGGAACCGGCATTACTGCAGTGACAGTGTCTACTACTGTGTATGGATCTGTGACTAGTCTGGTGGCTGTGTATGTGTGTGTGTGTGTGTGTGTGTGTGTGTGTGTGTAGATGGCGGGGTAAGACCATGTATGTGTATTTGTGTGACACTCGCATCATTTGCGTATAAGTCAGTTAGTGTACATGTGTATGTGTATATACTGTAAATGTATGTATCTATGTGTGTGTGCGCGTGCGTGCATGCATGTCTATATGTGGGGTTGGCTGGTTTGACGTCTATCTCTCAGGCAATCTCTGCTATCTCAACATGTCTATAAAAGGCCAGTATGGGACATTTGATGCAACTGTGGAACCCAGCGGAAGTGTGTGTGTGTGTGTGTGTGTGTGTGTGTGTGTGTGTGTGTTTGCGTGTGTGTTTTAAGTATAGATGCAGCAGGCAATGGGGTCGGGAAAGGATATAACTGAATAAGGAATAGAGAAGTTAAGACTTAGACCATGTACTAACTCCACCCTCAACCTCATAGAGGACTTAGCAGTGATTAAATTTAGGGACCAAGATTTTTGACATGTGCTTTACTAATTCCACATGGTAAATTGTACCTTTAATGTCAAATTGTTGTGCATTTTATGGAAAGAAATTTTAACTCACAGTTTTTGGAGGCTAATGTTCTCAGAGCCGAACTGGATTTACAGTCAAATTCCTCAGACAAGTTCAATTAGATTTGGCTTTAAAAATTTTTTCTTTTCTTCAATGTACATGAACACAGCAGGCACACATAAAGCCTTCCACATCTCCTCGCTCCTCTTTGGATCTCTGAGACTCACACACTCATACATTCTGATGCTTCTAAAACTTCTGTGCAGCCTATTGATACCCCTTCTCTGCGTAATCTTGACACACACACACACACACACACACACACACACACACACACACACACAAGTTGTTAATCCCCTCTTCTGTCTTTTTTTTACTTCTAGCCTCATGCTATTCAGTAATGGTGTACGTGAGTGTGGCTGAAACAGAGCGCGAGAGACAAAGAGAGAGAGAGAAACGAATCCATCCATTAATCCCCTTTGTTATCTGACTGTAACAAAAGGGTTAACTTTGCCTGGGTGGGCCATGGAGCATCTCTCTCTCTCTCTCTCTCTCTCTCTCTCTCTCTCTCTCTCATCAAGAATCAAGTCTACATTAATATATTTTAGTGTTACCTAGTACCATTAATCAATTTCTCTTAAATCTTCTTCTTCTTTTCCTTTCGGCTTTCCCTTCAGGGGTCACCACAGCGAATCATCTGCCTCCATCTAACCCTATCCTCTGCCTCCTCTTCTCTCACACCAACTAACTTCATGTCCTCTTTCACTACATCCATAAATCTCCTCTTTGGTCTTCCTCTAGGCCTCCTGCCTGGCAGTTCCAACCTCAGCATCCTTCTACCGATATGTTCACTATCCCTCCTCTGTACATGTCCAAACCATCTCAGTCTGGCCTCTCTGACTTTATCTCCAAAACATCTAACATGCGCTGTCCCTCTGATGTACTCGTTCCTGATCCTATCCATCCTCGTCACTCCCAAAGAGAACCTCAGCATTTTAGTCTCTGCTACCTCTAGCTCTGCCTCCTGTCTTTTCCTCAGTGCCACTGTCTCTAAGCCATACAACATCGCTGGTCTCACCACCGTTTTGTACACCTTTCCTTTCATTCTTGCCGAGACTCTTTTGTCACACATCACACCTGACACTTTTCTCCACCCATTCCAACCTGCTTGCACACGTTTCTTCACCTCTTTTCCACACTCTCCATTGCTCTGGACTGTGGACCCTAAGTACTTAAAATCCTCCACCTTCTTTATCTCTATTCCCTGTAACCTCACCATTCCACTTGAGTCCCTCTCATTCACAGCCATGTATTCTGTCTTGCTGCGGCTAACCTTCATTCCTCTCCTTTCCAGGGCATATCTCCACCTCTCTAGGTTTTCCTCCACCTGCTCCCTGCTCTCACTACAGATCACAATGTCATCTGCAAACATCATAGTCCAAGGGGATTCTTGTCTAACCTCATCTGTCAGCCTGTCCATCACTACAGCAAACAAGAAGGGGCTCAGAGCTGATCCTTGGTGTAGTCCCACTTCCACCTTGAACTCCTCTGTCACACCTACGGCACACCTCACCACTGTCTTACAGCTCTCATACATGTCCTGCACCACTCTAACATACTTCTCTGCCACTCCAGACTTCCTCATACAACACCACAGTTCCTCTCTCGGCACCCTGTCATATGCTTTCTCTAGATCTACAAAGGCACAATGCAGCTCCCTCTGACCTTCTCTGTACTTCTCTATCAACATCCTCAAAGCAAATACTGCATCTGTAGTACTCTTCCTTGGCATGAAACCATACTGCTGCTCAGAAATGCTGACTTCTGCCCTTAGTCTAGCTTCCACTACTCTTTCCCATAACTTCATTGTGTGGCTCATCAACTTTATTCCTCTGTAGTTGCCACAGCTCTGCACGTCTCCCTTGTTCTTAAAAATCGGCACCAGCACACTTCTCCTCCATTCCTCAGGCATCCTCTCACTCTCTAAGATCTCATTGAAATCAATTTCTCTTAAATATCAAGACTAAATTTAAATTTGCTCTGTATTCTCATTATTATAGTTACCCTGCATTTTAAGAAATTGTGCTTGAGTACACAGATTTTTTTTTTTTTTTTTTTNTTTTTTTTTTTTTTTTTTGGTATTATCCTAGCCTTTTACGTATAACATCACATTTTTAATTAAGCTGTTTTTTTCTTTACATTCTCTGATTTGAAATTAGGTAAAGGAGAGACAGTCATAGCCTAGTTGAGGTTATAAATTTGTATCCACAGGCTGGGGCACTAATTTTGTCAGAAATATATAAACTAATAGGAAAGATCAGAGACAGCGTTGTCAACATAAAAATGACAATGAGCAATGTGAAATACTGAAATTAGAGGATCCATTTGGCCTTTTTTTTTTTTTTTTNCTTTTTTTTTTTTTTTTGTCTCTACTGTGACCAAGTGGAAATAGACTGATGACTGAACAATAAAGGGAATTAGATGGTTGGATGACCATTTGTCTACTGGTCATTTCCGCACATATTTTATAGGTTGTCTGTGTGTGTTGTTAGGACAGGAGGTAACATCAAGGTGGTCCAGCTTATCTACATTTTGGGTGACAATGACAAATGCACCCGGTGGTGTATGTTGACACATTTGGGGCCCCCTACCAGCAGCGGCCCAGAACACCCAAGTTTAGAAGCAGCCCTGCAAAGATACCCCTGCCAATCACCACAACCACGCGCACACACACACACACACACACACAACACAAACACGGCCACATAGCACACACACAGGTNCACGCGCACACACACACACACACACACACAACACAAACACGGCCACATAGCACACACACAGGTTTCCCTAAACTGCCACCCAAGGAGGGAGCTACAGGTCAGGCACCTGAAATCTGACACTGATTGGTGTTAATTGACCCATCAATATTTTTTACAGAGTTCACAAACAGGATTCAGAAAAATGCACCACAAACCCTGTGTGTTTACCAGGCATTTAATATCACTTGAAAAAAAGGAGAATGCAATGCTGACAGGTACTTTAGGGTCACTGTTCCTGAGTTCAACTTTTCCCTGACCTTTTTCCCTTGTGGTTAAATGACTTTCAAACTGTCAGTAACACAATATCATCACTCAGAGTATTACACAAGATGATGAAAATTTTCTTTGAAGAATATCTTCCTTTTTTCTTCTCTCTGAACAATTTTCCCTCTCTCCTTTCACTTCCTCTTATCACTTCACCAGAACTATAGAAGGAATTTTTAAATATTGAAATTTATTATCTGTTCTACATTTATCTTCATCGCTTACAGTAACAGTAACTTTACGTCATTTTTCCCCCCTCTCATGCACTCTTACACAATCATTTATGGCCACAGAAATATTCTGGCATTCAGTATTCTTGTACTACTTGGTGCTTCTACTTTAAGTTTCCGAGTGCTGAAAGCTGCTGATAGTGCCAGCTAAATACTTAAAATAAGTGCTGAAATGATTAGCCTGTCAATCAATAAACTGACCAACAAAAACATTAACTGATGATAACTTTAGCAAGAATTATTTTGGGACATTTACAGTATCATGTGAAAATACCAAACATAAGCTTTTTGTTTTTTTTGTTTTTTTTCGCAGCTTCAATGTGAAGACATTAACTTTGGCTCTAAAATATTGTGAGGGGCGCTGTTGGCATTTTAAGGACTAAAAGAGTAAAGATGCAGAGTAAACCATATACATGGATGGGATTAACAGGATTCCATCATTTGCCAAATATAATGAATCATTGCTTCATTGATCCACTTAAGAGAGGAAGTACGCAAAGTGAGGAAATGCATGTGCAGAATGCTTTCACAGACGGATCAGGTGTTCAAACCATAGGAAATCTGGCACGTGCCTGTACAAAGCTATGGTTGAAATTGCCATATTTAAATAATTGTAAACTTATAAATGATCAAACGATGTGTAATGTACTGAATGGTGAAGTTCATATGCTGTGAATTAAAAAAAATACTTCCAGTAGCAGGTTGAATTTCCCCCACACTGCACAATACAAAAGATTAAATACAAAACACGACTTCCGGTTATGGCGGCACGTTGAGTAGTCATGGTTGTACCTGCTCCGTTGCTAAATTTGAACTTAATACTACTTAAACGATCTTACTCTGCATAAAAAGTGCCACGACTGGTATGAACCGGTGTGCTACAAGTGAATATGCCAAAGAAAGGAAACAAGGACAAACATAAGACAACACACAAAACACACACTGAGGTACCTGGCAGCGGCTGAATATGTCGCTGGAAGTGGGCTGGACGTTGAAGTGTCTGAGAACTCGGACGGCCTGGTCTCTGGCCTTCTCGCTACAGTCTAGGGACAGACAGCGACCTTCTCCAACTTGAGACCGCAACTACATGTGGAAACAGAGATGTGTACACAAATGAGTGATGGACATACACACACAATATATATATCTAACAAAAACTATTTTTTTCACAGTGGCATGCGTATATGAGCCATTACTTACAGTCTGGTATGGCTGTCCACATGTAAGTATGACACGGCCTTCTGCTTGTGCTAGCTGACATACAAAGCACAAAATCTGTTACATTTACAGATGGTGGCACTTATGGGATGACTGTCTGCATCAAAAAGTATGTTTATGTCCACAAACTGTGCCCTCACCCGTGCTGCTTCTCTATGATCATCGGTGTTCTCCAGCATCACGACATCCACTCCCAAACAGCGCAGGTACCTCCCGAGCCCCTGCAGCATGTTGTCGCACACCACCCGCAGCTGCTGGGGGGGCAGAGGGGGCAGAGAAGGGGGGCCCTCTGAGGCCTTCTCGCCACACAGGAGGCCTTTCTCTGTGTCGCAGCGAGAGGGGCTGACCCTTTGATCCCCATGACATTCCTAAACGGACAGAGACAATAATGTGATACTTAACTGATCCCCACGGGGAGATTTTCTTTTCAAATGCAGCAAGCTGCTGGGAGGTCAAAGCACAGGGTGAGCTATACAACAGCACTCCTGGAGCTGATAGGAGCTGCTCAAGAGTCTTGGTCAAACATTTCATCCCCACAGCAGGGCGGATGCTTGAACCTGAGTTTTTCAGTTGGGGGTTTTCTATAATCACTTTGACACCGTAACTTCCCACAGCTTATCACAGAGCTAAGACTTATTAAATGTACATGCAGGCTCCTGTTAATTATAAAAATAAAAACAGGCAACTACAGATTCTGAGGGGGTTGAAGGGGAGTGTGAGGGGAAAAAAAGAACCTAATTGTTAAAGGAGGACTCCATCAATTTTACACATCAAATTCTTCATCTTGGGATGTGAAAACAATGATATAAAGGCTTCTCGGGCTATAGTCAGTGAAACTGACCTCTATGACATCACAAGTTATTTCCTGTTGGAGGTTTACAGAAGTGTTGGTACTAGACCACAAGTCTGAAAACTAAACTCTCAAACAAATAAATTCAAAGAAATTCAAACTAAAATATATTTTAGAATCAATAAAAAAATAAAAATAAAAAAAATTCTTTACAATAATGCTAATTTTTTCAAATTGTAAATTGAAAGCAAGGGACATCTCAATGGTAAAATACAGGTCTATATCTTACATATTAAAAATTATATTTTGCAAATAAAAGTTAAAATGTGTTATTTGAATCAGTAGTGATGAGATTTCAACACCCCAAACATTTTTTTTTGTTTTGTATTTCTTTCATGGTGCATACATCAAAGGGTTAAAAGAGATTTCTTTATTTTTGCTATTTATTTCTTCCAATCAAAGTCTGTGTGAAAATGCAGCTGCAGGAGTGGAATGACTAAGTCTGTTGAAATGATGCATTCATGTGCAATCATACTGAAAAAATAACTTGCCTAATCAGCTTGTGAATGCAATGCTGTTTTGCTGCTGACTTTCACTGGTCTACTCAAACAACATTTTGCTGTGTCGCAACCATTTTTTTTGGTCAGTTACAAGTACAGATTAAAACACTTGAGCGCTCAAAACTGACAGAGTAAAATTTTGCAAAAGAAAGGAAAAATGTCATGATTTGGTTCTTCTTAATTGATATCAAGTCACTTTTTCTAAGTGCAAAGGCCCTCCCTAAGGTACCTCAAGTTTCCTTCTTTTTTATAAGAAAAGACTTCTTACAGAAATATCTCAACAAAAATGTGTGTTTGATAGAACTGTCAGTGAAAGGGACAAAATATGGGACTTATTTCATTTCAGTTGACTGCATAGATGAACCCCAGTGACCAGCCAGTAATCAGTTGCTGATTTAACACATTTATCATTCTTCTCATCACTATAAATTCATTATCGCAACCCACTTTCCTTGTATGGTCCTGTAGACTCTTGGTATAAATGAACAGTAAAAGAGGGATATATTTTGCTTATTTCTGTTTAGTTCAGCTAAAGTTTAAGTTAATTAATTTTTCTAAATTTTAGGACACAAAAAATAACCAAAAGCAGTACAAAAAGACATATATGGCTCTGTCCAACTGTCTTACTGTACATATGGCTCAAAAAAATCTTTCCATATTCAGTTTTAGTTCAAGTAGTAAATAAATTCTGGTTTCTAACATTTTTTCTTCAATTTACGAGGATTCTTCTTCATGCTTTTCAAACTCTGCAAGTCAAACCAAAGAAGAAGCGACTATTTTTTCCTGAGCTTGCTGTTAACTCGTTTTTTGACCTTAAAAAGAAATCGTGTTTTTCATTGATTTATATCTCCATAACTGATTAAAGCATTTTGGTACCCATGGTAACCCTGCTCATAAAAATTAGTGAACACTGTCAACAACAGCAATTACTATTGGACCCCTAACCTCTTTGTCATCTGTCTTCTGCTTGGCCTGTTTTCCCTTTTGCTTCTTGTCTACATTCTTCTCTGACGAGCAGGAGGAGATGGTGCGCAGGTCGGCTGGCAGCCCAAACTCGGCTGGGTTGCTGGAGAGGGCAGAGTAAACATCGAGCAAACAGTAGGCATCTGCCGCTAGAGGGAGATTCAGAAGAGACAAGCACAGAAAGCGAAAGACAGGGTGCATTACCTCATTGGTTTACAGCAACTCAGATGATAATTAAATGATCTGTGATATCCTTTGGAAAAAAAAAAAAGAATAGAGACCATCCGTCTCTGTCATTGTATGTCTGTGCATGCATAATGCCTTACCTGCATATCTAATTTGGCTGACGCGGAGAGGCCGTTTCTGCCAGTTGGACATCTGCTCCGTCTTGTCTAGGGGTCGTCCCAGGACTTGTTGCACCAGCAGACTGAGGCCTTTCTCTGCAGAGTCCTCACCCACCAGTACCGCTTTAGGGCCATTGTGCGTCTTACTGACCCTACTACGCTGTATCTGGATATGGCATTGACAGGGTAAGACAGGAAAGTAAGGAAAAGAAGTGTTTTTTTTTTTTTAAACACATTAACTTAATAAATGCCAAAAAAAGGAAAGAAACGTGGTATGATTGGCAACATTGTCGACTTTTCAGAATTCCCCTCCCCCGAGAAAATCTGTTCTTTTTACTAAGTCACTGTGGTTGTGGTCAAAGCAGCTTTATTAATTTTGAAGGCTCTAAAATTGGTGACTGTGTAAGGCTGTAAGTAATGCATATTTTTGAATAGTCCCTTGCACATGCTATGTCCTGCCACAACATTTTCAAAGTAAGCCTTTGGGTGGCTCACATCCTGTAACATGCAGTTGACTCCAGCAGATGGTGAAGTAACCTCAATGGTTACTCACCCATCCTGCCAGAACCACCCTCCTATCCACATCACAGAATAATGTTGTTGTAGATAGTGATGTTTTTGCCTAGTTACCTAGTTTTCCTAGTTACCAATGGCAAAAAATAGACCAATTTAACTTCAAATAACAATAAAACAAATTTTTTAAATTTATTTTTTCCCATTTTAAGCACTTGTATATTCAATTACTATTATATCCACATCCAGGAAGTTCATTTTTAGCGGATATCTAATAAAGGTTAAAGCAATAAAATTATTAATTATGTATTAATTATTCAACAGGAAATTCATCTAATTAATAGGTTGTAACAACTGAATCAACCTGGAACTGGATCTGGTGGTGATGATGCAGACATGGCTGAGTACAGGAAGTACCTTTTCTCAACTATGTCTGCATCGCACAGTGGATGGACCTACCTGAGTGATGGGCATGTCTGCCACATTGGGATAAATAATTTCTCTAAGCTACATACAATGGAAGAAGCCTTTCGGATGAACGACAAAACATAGTCCAGTGACACTGCCTAGACACGGTGATATATCACCTTTTTATTTTTTTAACCTTTATTTATCCAGTGAGCATTGAATGGTCTTATGCAACACCCTGCTCACACACACATATTCACACCTAGAAGCTGCCCAGTTCAATTATAGGCTTCTCTGTTGGCGACTGAGCAGCTCCACTTAGGTGATTAGGTGCCTTGCTCAAGGTCACCTCAGTGGTGCTTATTCACCTCCCTCACTTAGATTTCTCCTGCCAGTCCACAGATTGAACCAGCAACTTGAACCCTGATTTCTGTGAAATATTACAAACTTATGTGAGAAAGCGTGATGCTCTCAAAATGCCTTTCCATTGCGACTTTAGGATCAACTGCTTGGTTGAATTTCGAATGCATATATTTGAATGATTTGTTATGTGAGTGGCAGCGTGATGATGTTACCTTTTGGTGTATATTGAGAAGATCCAGCATCCCCTCCATCTTCAATGGTTCCTCTGAAAACTGCTGCCACGTGGCCAAGAGGCACTTTGTATCTCCTGCCATACCATAACCTGGATGGCAGAATGGGAATGCAGAAGACACTACATACAGAAAAATATCTCACGTAAATTTGATTAAAATATTTGTCAGGTCTGTTGCTTACCCAGTTTAAGGACATTTTTTTCAGAGAAAAACGTTCTGATGAAACTAATGGTATCTGGGTGCTGACGGAACCCATTTGCACAAAGGTCTAGCAAGAAAACCTGGTCCAAAACTGCAAGCTGTATCAGGGCAACATGCTGTGGTGAGATACAGCCAAACATGGGCTGCCATTCCATGTCAACTCCTACTAAACCACCTTCCTGGGAAATACAGAAGAGAAAAAAAATGACAGAAAAAAAAATTAAATTAATTGTATCTTTCAATTGAATATTTCACTATACAAGCAGTCCCCGGGATACGAATGAGTTCCATTCCTACGGCTGTCTTTAAGTCGGATTTGTACATAAGTCGGAACAGTTACAGTACATAAAGTGCATATCAAGCGTCAGTATAGTATATATTTTACCTTTCTATGCATAAGAAACATTAAAGAAACACTTCCAGATANGCGTCAGTATAGTATATATTTTACCTTTCTATGCATAAGAAACATTAAAGAAACACTTCCAGATATATGAAAACATCTTAAACATAATAATACCACTGACGACATGCAATGTTTTAATGTGCGTTGCAAAGTAGTGCACCCTTCGTTATTACGAATCATTGTATGTAACTTGAATTTTTAATTTAATAGGCTTTATGGCGGTCGGTTCGTAAGTACAGATTGTTCGTAAGTCGGATGTTTGTAAGTCAGGGACTGCCTGTATTAATCCAAAGTGCCCATCAACCTATAAACTCATCCATCCATCCAATATTAATTTGCTAAAATTTGATTGAGACTAGACAAAACATTTATGAAAGAAACCTTTCCTTTTCTGCTTCTTTTTTCATCTCTGTACCTTGAGCACAATATCCCGACATCTCTGGAGCCCTTCTGGTGTGTTGACAAAGCAAATCTTGTCCCTTTCGAGCGGCAACTGGTAGAACTTCTGACAGTGAGACTTGGATGGCGTCCACCTCTCAGGCTTTGCTGAATCGCTTAAACTTCTGAGAAGGGGAAGGATTGTGTGTGTTACAATAGAATGACTCTTATATCACCGAGCATTGTGTGTATTTTAACCAACTCACTGCAGATTAGGTGGTAGACTCTGCTGTGCTTCCCATACCCCGAAAGGAAGTCGATTTTGGGGGAGGCTGTACCGCAATGACCACTGGGAGGCTTTTTGGAGACCACTGTACTTGACCAAAATCTCCACCAAATGGATCTGAAGCTCACGATTGTCTGCCACTACAGACTATATGTGTATATATTTACTGAAATGAATAACACATACACATTGTATGTCTCTACACTATGTCACACACAGCTACAAGCAAAATATACCTCTGCATGGTCTCTCCAGTTCTCTTCTGTCATGCTGTTCTAAAAGAAAATGAAGGAATATAAACACAATTTTAAAAAAATATTATTTATTGACTTTAACTGTTAACCTAGAAATTTCTGTTTTATGGAGAAAACGTTTGCTTGATATCTGACTCTGTACAGTGGAAATCTACCTTACTACTGTCATCAGACGAAATCATGGACTGAAATGTTTGATAGTAGTAAAAAAGACAACCAGGCAATCAAAACAAGGCCACCAAAATCCATTATCCACTGCTTATCTCGTTCCATGTTGTGTTTTCCAGCAGAGTATCATGGCCTCACACAACAACGTTTCAATCCCTGTGAACGTGTTTTTGACATCGATCTTCCAAATGAAAAGCATTCCCATTGTTTTTATGCACAATCTGGCTCTGCACTCGCGCAGCAAGAAAAGTATGAACCATGAGAGTGTTCTCTTTTCATATAATCATCATTTACTACATATTTAAAAGCTTAGGGTGTCACTTACTTCCACAAACCTCTTGTACATGAGGAAACGCAGAGAATCCAGTCTCCGCTTGTATAGGGCATTAGGACACAATACTGGAACAAGAAGAGAGGATACACTGACTTCAGCTGCAACACACACCTACACATGAAAATACATACATGTGCATGAAAACTCACCTTGGTCAATACTGAATTTCTCCATGAGTCGTAGGACGTGTTTAGTGAGCAACTTGGGATGGATTTGGCTTGCGCAGTGTGTGGACACAGAGAGGTGAGGGAACTGCCTGCACACACACACACCATACAGCTATCTGAGTGATGATTTTCCACATTTCTACAGAGATGCACAGTGGTGCGTGCGTGCACATGTTCCCCACACTTGCTCCATACTTGCGTAACTCTTCCACACTGAAGCCCGGGCGGCACCAGGAGTCCAGCAGTGTGACCAGTTGTTGTTGTAGTTGACTGTGTCCTGTGGCAAAGGACTCTGCCAATGACAACTTATCCTGCAAGATCAGTGGTACACACATCTGCAGAAGACAATTAGAGATGACAATGCAGAGTGTTTGTTAGACATTTAAAAAGGGGACTTTGAGAATCCAGATTTAGCACATTGAACGTGTGCTTAAATTCACTGTTTATCAAAAGACATCCCTGCTTTCTCTTACCTCCTCCATATTCAGCTCATTTTGTAATTGGAGCTTTATACTGAGTGTTGCTGCCTGTGAAGTACAGAGAGTGATTCAATGTCACTACAAAAAAGAAAGTTATATCACAACTGGTTAATCGTCTGCATTAACTGAAGTGCTTATGCCACAGAAAAATAATGTTAACATTCATGGAGAGAAACTCACTTCTTTATAACAGCTGAAGGCCTGCAGCCTCTCGATGTGCGATCGGAGTGTGCTCAGATCCACGGACCTGAGTTGATAAATGTTGACCATGTTGTCTACAAAGCTGGGCTGGCTATCTGTTAGCATGCTGAGAGCCCGATGCTGAAGCGCAATTGCTTGCTGCTCTGAAAGTGAGCCCAGGGTCACCTGATAGAGGGACACAAATACAAAAACTAAGAAAAGCACATATATATTGGGGTGATTCAGTAAACCACAGCTAGATTTAACATGTCGATAAGGACAACTACAGTGATGAAACTATGTTCCCTCATTCATATTCGTCAGTTACCGGCCTTAGCGTTTGCCTTGAAAGAGGTATTTCCTTATTTACAAAACAGGGAAGCAATTCATAAAACATGTGTCACGCAAACATTAAGACCTATAAAAAGTATAAAATCTGAGTGACATTTTAAAGTATTTGTCCCAAATATGTTTGTGATCAATAAATTTGACAGATAAGCCCACTCAGCTGAGTACTCAATTTGTTAAAATGGCAAGTTTTGATCTGATCTCGTACATATTCTAATGGACTGAGCCTCTTCCTCAAGCATCAACTACAGCCCTTTTCCTCTCTCTCTCTCTCTCTCTCTCTCTCTCTCTCACGTGCAACACGCATACACCACACTCACGCCTTGTGCGCCACGACTTCCCGCATCTCGATCTCTTCTTTCTCTTAAGATTATGTCAATCTATTAAAATGCAGGGCTCTAAAGCAGAGAATGTAGCTTTCCTTTGCTGACTGAACACCAGAGTCATCAGAGGAAACAATATGAAGCAGGACTCTTAAAGGACCATACCACCCATTTTGCATGTTTGAGCCTAACATATTCAATTTTCATACACATAACGTTACTGACAATCATTTCCCAAAGGAAATGATTGTCATTATTTCAGCTTTCTTGATATTTTGCAAAATCTCTTAATCTTTCAAAATCAAATATTCAAGTGATACACCCGCCTTAAAAATCAATGTTTTGCCTGCTGATAGTTGCGCAAAATCATGAAGTCACGGTCATGAAAATTTTTCGATAAACACAGGTCTTCTTTTGGGACTATGTTCCCTGGTGAGGACATACATTCACTCCACGCCTTTTATTGCGCTTAAACGCTAAAATTACGAACTTCGAAAAAACCTGAATATACATGTTCACAATGATCGATTACCTATCCCAAGAACGTTTCAAGTATCAACAAGTTGATTTTAATAGCATAACAGAATGAACTGAAACCAATGGCATCTGGAAGGCAGGAAGAAGATTTTTTTTAACTCACTGTTCAAGTAGTATGCTTTGGGACATGATTGTCAGTAACCTTACAGGTATGAAAATTGAATATAACAGACTCAAACATGCAAAAATGGATGGTATGGTCCTTTAAAAATGAAGCAACTCTGCTGATCTGCTGTTGATGCTGATCTTCATGGTCAGTAATGTGACAATGATTTGTTAAATAATGTCATGAACGCTAATTAACAGCACTTATTCGGCATGACGCTATGCAGTTACCATTATTTTTTTTTAATTACCCCAATAAATAAGAGATATTTATGAGCTCAGCTAATGTTTGGCCTCATGGTAGCACTTTAGCAAGAATGAATATGTGTAATCCATGACTCCAGTATTCTCTTTTATTTTAAATATAGTTCCACAAACTGAAAACCATCAGCCCCTCATTAACATAGAAGGTTGTAGTGTCTTAGTATCCTGTTTCCTGAAAATAATTTTTTTTATCTATGGAAGTGTCTGCGTGATGAATCTTGTTTACCTGTGGATTTTCCTGCATCCACATCTGGAATTCCATGAGGATGTGATGGCCAAGGGTTTGACCCCGACCCTTCTGTTTGCCTGGACAGCTCTCGAGGATTGTCAGTAAGGCCTCCAGGGGCTCAGACAGCTTTGAGAACCCCTGGTGGGCTGCCAAATGTAGCTGGGGTGGGACGGAAGGCCAGAGAAAGAAAACGCAAGAGGGAGTTAATGATCAGTTCAAGAATGATTGGTTAAGGAATTTTTACTGCTATTGTATACAAAGCACATACTGGTAGCTATTTTAAGAGAAAGTCGTTGGTAAAGTGAAGTAACTGGCTTGTATACCTCAAACACATGCAGTGAGGAAAAAAAAAAATGGCTAAATTTCTTCCATCGACCCAGCAGACGCAGACTGGTGACTTATTTTGAGTTCTAACCACATAAAATCTGTCCTAAGAAACTTCCGACACGTGAATATTATCTGTGTGAGAATTCCTCACACTGGGTCTTAATTTGCAAAACAGATGTCTTCCAGTGAATATCCTCCTCACACACATCTCAAGTTTAGTCAGTGCACGGACAAATTCCTTCCTTCCTACTGACACACATTCTGGTTTCCTCATTAGCAGACACACACGCACACACACACAAGTGACCTTCTTTTAAACATGCTCATATCCAGGCTCTCTCTGTTGTTCCTGTACTGACAGACACCATCTCTCCATCTTTGTCCACACACACACACACTTGTCCAATGTGGAACTGTCACACTGTGAAATTGACTCTCACCATCTTTAGATCTTTGCAATTCCATAGCTCGAAGAGTTGGTCTCTCAGCACGGCAGGGTCAACACCTTGGGTGGTGAGGTGGGGTTTTATTCTTAACTTTAACTCCTATCACCCTGTAACCAGACCAATCCAAATGGCCTTAGGCATACATTTTCTATTTCTACATTTTCTCCTGTGATAAGAATCCTGCTGAAAGCAATATTGCATATCAACTCTTACTTGACATTTTTCCTGGCTATGATGGCCTTGATCTGACAATGTATTCTCATAATTATCAATAAGCTAAATCTTGCAAAACAATTCTGAAAATAACAAAGGCGGATTTGCTCTTCCTTGGAAAGCCTGAACAGCTTATTAAAAGGAAAATTTTTGCAAAACGTTCTTTTGTGTGTCCAATCTAAATTTTAGCTTGTAGGAACCTGATACACTGGAAATGTTGCTTTAAAAAAACAAAAAAACAAAACATGCATAACTGAGCACACATAATATCGAATATAATTTTTAACAGGCATAGCAGAGCAGCCATAACATCGGATTAACAGCTGAGGCGGGTTGGATAGTAGAGGAACCCGGCATTAGCTCTGCATTCCAGCTGAATCTGCAGCCAAAATACTCCAGGGAATCCTCTGAAACAGAGGAGAAACAAGAGGTGTGTGTATGTATGTGTGTTTTGTAGTTTGTGTCTCTCTGCCTATGTGTGTATATGTCTGTGTGTATGTGCTGAACATTCCCAAAAGTTCCAGCGTCTTTCTCTCTCGTTCATGCTGTGTGGGCTCCATCATACCTGCTCCCCTCCCTCCCTCCTTCCCAAGGCTAGTTTTCCTGTTCTCCTCTCCCTCCCTCCGGCAGCCTCCTCTCGGTTTTGTCTCGGATTTCCCCAGGAAAGGGCAATGCGGTGGTCATGGTGTAAAAAATACAGCCTTCCTGATGCACAGCCTGGGAAAGTAGACCAAAAAGGCCTTTCCCTCTCCCTGCATTGGTCTCTTTATTGTGTCTCCCTCTGCCTGACACTTTGTATCCTTCACTTTGTCTCTCAAACCTAAACTATCTCTGCATAGTCTTTTATTATAGTTCATTCCTTAGAACACCATTTCTACTTCAGACTTTGTCTATTCAGTTACTACACTTCTCAACTTCTCTCCATACAATTGCACAAACACTGTCATATGATGTTTTGTCTCACGCCAATTTTCATATTTTATCGCTCTTTTCTGCTTTCCCCTTATTTCCTGTAATTCTCTCTTTAAAACAGCAGTTGAAAATAGAAAAGTTTTTTTTTAGACCATGACCAAAACAAAAATCCTTCTGTCTGTATCTCTCCAATCTTTGTGAATGTTTTATCCCATCCTAAAGATTGTGTACACTTTACATTACTGCTAGTAATTTTCTAATGCATGTTTTTAATTCTTTTCTGTTATCTTCCAGAGAATCGTGCCATTCGTTTTAGCATTTTTCCAAATTACCGTAAGTGGAGACAGAACAGGCTGGAATAAATAGGTATTCCATCACTGTGGACATCATGTGACCTTCTATTTTTGTCCTGCTTATGTTATTACAAAGTAATGCAGCACAGGCTTTTGAACTCAATCTTCATTTACGCATGCATTACCATACAATGATACTACAACTCTGACAGCTAAAATTGTAGACATGACAGTCACTATCATGGATTGGTAAGTCTGCAATTTGACTTTAACACTGTTGTGAATTGATTACAAATCAATTCTGGAAGGTCAGAAAAGCACAGGTGAAAATATGAAATCTCACAGTATGATGCAGATAATTTCTAGTAGAAAAGTAAAGTAGATTTCACTCTTTATGTATTAACTGCTGCTTAAGTTTGTTTTGCATCTCTCTCCAGGAGGAGAGGAGAGGAGAGGAGAGGAGAGAAGAGGAATTCAGAGCATGCAGCTTCTTATAGTTTGATGGGTGAATGACAAAGGTGGAGGCTCCCCATTCACTGCTACATAATAACCTCCATTTCCACATACACAAATACATGCACTCATTCACCTCGGGGACAGAGGATTCCTCTTTATTTTCTGAATTCTGAGAAAAACATTATAGTATACTCGCACTAAGTGGAAATAAAAGTAATTTGTTTGTGTCACTGCAGCCACCTCAGCAGCTTCGGTGTGATTTGGCAAAGATTCTGCAAGTGGCTTTACTCTGCTGGAGAGATGCCACACCATTCTTCTACAAGCACTTCTCCCCTTTTGTCTCTTGTAGGTGCTAGAAAAAAGCTTTTATTTTGTTGCCATTGCAGAATCACGAAGAAGAGAGCACCAGCACTTGTAGAAGATTACATTTTCATGCAGTGTTTGCATTTCCCAATTACATCTCCAGAAATAACCCATTACAGCTATATACCCACAAGCTATAATCAGCATTTTGCAATGAAAATGTTTTGCTGCTGATATCTGTAAACCCCAGGAGACCAGCAAGCTAAATAGAGTTACTCAGAGCTTTTCTTATTTCAAAAATACTAAGATACTAGTAGTACAAAAGGCCAGAACTTTGCTTATGTTTGATGTTTTTCCTTTTTATTTTAAATGAGAATGTATTGACTGAACTGCTTGGTTTGATGTAGATAAGCAATAGTTTGAGGAAAAGTAATCATTGAAACCAAACGGACATCCTGGTATAGTGCTTTACTTTTTGCAGTGTTTACTCCTGTGGAACCCTGAACTGTCAGACAAACATTTTTTCTTTATGGTTCTACATATATACATATATATATATATATATATATATATATATATATATANTATATATATATATATATATATACATATATAAAATCTTATCGCTACCTTTCTGTAGAATTTAGACAAACATAAATGGCCATATCTCCCTATACCCTCTGTTCCTTTAAGTAGTACATATGCTGCATGCCTTGTCTAAAAGATACTGTTCTTCAGGGCAGACACATAGATTACTCTGTAACTTTGGCGTCATTATACTCATTATCACAACACTGGTCATGTGTTATTTTCTACATTAAATCTTGAGAAAGAACTTTAAATACTAAATTTGATACAAACCCACTGAGTCTGGAGTGGCGATGTTCATTTTTCTCCACAAGATGGCAATCTGTTGTCACTCTGTCAAGGATGGCATGCACAAAAACAGCTTTTTAAATAGAAAGTCTCTACAAGATAGTCAAAAATATTATCATTACATTTTGAAAGTAGAGGTGCTCAGATGAATTAGTGGTTAGCTCTAGTTTATATGTAGTTATGTACCACATAGACAATTACGGCAAAGCCACAACAATGAGCAACAGGTCACGATATGGTATTTATATACACAATGGGAACAGAATATTACAAACAGATTTTGTCATAAAGCAATCCAACGGTGTCTGACTTATACATGGATAGTGGTCTCAAGTCCCCTAAATACAATACAATACAATAACACCAACAGCTGTAATCTCAAAAAATGTCATATAATTGAACCCACGCCTCTCTGAAAGTGGTTCTAGAAAGGTGGGATTTTTTTTTTTTTTGCAGGGTTCATGTTTTGGATTGTAATTGTAATTACACTGCACATTTATAACTAATGAACTGGTAATGCAGTGTATGTTGAGATTATTTGTCAATGACTTTATGGTGACTTTTGGCAATGTAAGAATGATTTCACTGTACCAAAGAGCATAACTGAAAATAAACTGAAAGAGAGGGAGTTAAACTGTTTTTGCTATTATTAAAGACGTAAGTCTAAATCCAGACTGACATGAAGGAAAACTGTGAAGTAACTAATTTTTCCAGATCAGTTCTGCTGATGCTATCTTTCCTCCACACAGACCTCTCTGGACCTGTGGGAACAGCAGCCTGAGAAAGGGCATGATGCCAGCTGGCTCTGAAACCTGATTTGAGACTGAGATTTTTTTTTTTTTTTTTNATTTTTTTTTTTTTTTTTACTCCTGTGTCAATGTCTGCATGTGGAGTCTTCTAGCGCCATCTAATGCTAATAGCATTTATGCTACTTTCTGTCTGATTGAATTCACTGTTCTTCTATCGTAACATTCGCTTATGTGCCCAAGTCAAATCATGCATACACTCTGCTGAGAGCCGTATATGCCTCAACGAGTTAAACCATCGAGTTTTAATTATGTAATCAACATTAAAGCCATGTCAATGCTGTAGTATTGGTTGTTTGCTGGTTGACTCATGACTCACGTTTGGTTAGCTCATGCAAACAACAGAGCTATGTTTATAACGTTGCTATTTTAAAGAGACGAGACAGTCGACCGACACACATTATCGTGTCGGAAAGCGAAAAATAATTAAATTAATCAATGTTATCAATGCGAATCGACTCACCATGTGTTTTCATTTCAGCTTGCTAACATCATCTAGTTCGGGAAAAAGATTTTGCTTAGTCATGGGAAATTGTTTGCCCTGATATTTTCATTGCAGGCAGAACGTAGTCTCAGACTATGTACAAATTTCTTTTCTTCGCAAGATTGACAAACCTAAATTCCTAACAATAACATTAAGTTTATGTTAATCACATTAAACACGTGACTAAGAGAGTTTACCGGGAGCAGTAAACACTAGTAGATTTTTGTTTTTGCCTGTAATGCAAATTCAGGGCCTTAATGCATAAAATGCGCTGCACTTCTTCTTCTGCTACTTCATGGGCTGTTTGTTTTACATGTTCAGAGTGCATTACCGCCACTCTCTGGAGTATTGAGCATGATTCAGTTCCCCACATCCCCAAAAGCTAAGGATGTTTCCAAACGTTAAATTATATTTAATTTCAGAGAAAAGTTTGATTTTTTTTAATCTAAATTGCTTTATCGTTTGTGACTGATATTATACAATCATATAAAACTAGGTGTGATAATGGAGGGGGAAAGTGCAAACTATGTACAGTAACTTCCTAATTATTATGGCCAAGTTATGAAATGTAGAACTTTTAAATGTTTATTTAAGAAACAACCAGGGTGCTTAAAACCAAACAAGTATTTAATGATTACCCAAAATTACTTATCGGTACTTAGTTTAGATTTAGCTTAGATTAGTACTCTTTTATTTTATTGTTTCTTTTTTACTTATCGCTCGTTGTTCATATTACTACACTGTATTAAATGAAAAATGGTGCAACTGGTTTTCTGTGACATTTTGTAATGTTTGTAAAGATATTTTTAAAAAAAGAACATCTTTAATCGTAGACAACAACCGCGAGATTGCAATTTACTGACCAAAGGCGTAGGTGTTTATTTATTTGTTTGTTTGTTTGTTTTTTGTTTATTTGTGGTTTGTTTTTTTGTTTTTTTTCTTTTACTATGCAAACAATGTAGTAAAATCGGAGAGGGGGTGGTGCCAATGAAGCACGTGATCAAAGTTGTTTACCACGTGTTCTGCCTCACCTCCTAAAATAAGACGCCACCACTCTGTAACGGTGAAAGGTTGTTAGTTATGTTATTTACGGCTGTGAACTCCCTTTTGTGGTGCATCATATTCCCGATCTGTTTGGCTGACTTTTCAGACTGACGTTTAGATTTAGAAATAACTCTGACAGCAGCTGATTTTGAACTGCATCACTGTTTGTGATTCTTTAAACACAGCTAGCTCAGCTTGCTAGCTTAGTTACTCAGTTGTGATGGAGTGGCTGGGCAACGGAGCCTCGACATTCCCTGATGAAGAGCCATGCAGGGACTCCATGGCCCGGGGCTTCAACACTGTTCACCCTCATCAGCAGGTAAGTAAGTACATGCTAGCGTCTGATCTTTACTTGGCATGGTAGAGATAAGTTAACAAAATTGAAAGTCAGTTAAGCTAAGCCTTGTGAGGGATCAGTCACTGGATGCCAAGTTAGTTAGCTTGTTAGTTAGCATTAGCTTCGTCAGTGTACCGTCAGTTTGTCTAATACAGACGTTTTTGTTTTGTTTTGTTTTGTTTTTACGTTGTCAGTTACCTCGTGGGGAGCTACCGTGGCATTTGACCAAAAAATGTCTCATAGGAAAAAAATACTGTTTGCCGGAATTTGTGTAAACTCTGGATAGCCTAATAAGATAAACCACACTTAAATACCTCTAACGTTAGCAGAGCGCTTGCACTGTCATGATCCCCCCTGCCTGTGAAACTAACTTGTCAGGACAATGCTGAAACCACTACAGAAGATCATCCAAGTGAGATCACAGACCAAAATACTTTACCATTCCCCCAGGTCCTTGATATTTTCAGACATGGTGTATTTGGGTAGCTATGGATAAGGTTGGTACAACCATTTAACTATTCTTAGCCCTCTTACCCCACCCTGCACCAAATACAGCATGGTAGTGGTCATGATGGCTGAAAGATAATACATTCTGAAGGATTTAGGAGGTTCTAGATGTCTCTTTTCACTCCTGAAACTTTTGGTCTTGTCTAGAGCATCTTCTGTAGTGAGAAACGAAAAAAGGCCATTACAATTCTTAACTTCTGGTAAAAGTGAATAGGCACCCTTAAGTCACCAGCATGTTCAAAATGCATCAGTACAGGGGATCATCTTAAATGGTTTCATAATATTCCAGAAAGATGTTTTTTTCCCATCAGTTTAGATTCAAACAGTACATATGATTGTGTTTTTTCTATTTGAGTCCAGATTCTGTTCAGTAACTGCTGATGGAGAACCCAACATTAGCAGCTGAATTTCTGCAGTATACCAGTCAACCACAAACATATAAGAAAAGATTAGTTTTCTGCCCAAACTTGCACAAGGTGCAATAATGTCAGATCAGTCTCAGTTTAAGGGGAAGTATTCTGTTCCAGTTGGATTCACTTTTCATTTCAGATTGGAGTCAAGCTGTGTGTGTGTTTTGGATTTTTTCCCCTCCAAATCAGTCACTGTCATCCCAGTCCAGCGACAGTGCCACGGCGTCACTTTGCCAGAGGCAGCAGCACTGTGTGAAGGCCTCTATCATGTCCGGCTGGAGACTAGCTGAGGCTCAGGACCAGCTATGTTCTTTAGGGGTGCACAGCTCGGAGTCAATGGAGCAGGAACATGCTCGGAGTTTGACCTGCCCCACAGAAGTCGCGCACACTGAGGAGGAGTGGCGCCGCAAGGAGAGCATGCTGGGAGGTCAGGACCTCAGCCGCAGCCCAGTGATTGGGACTGTTGGAAGTTGGGATGTTTTCGATAAGGTAACTTTGGGAGCATTGGCAGAATTCTGCATGATACCTAAAACCTTCTAATTTATTTATTATTTTAAGGTTTTGATTCAGTACTCCAGAATGCATAATGTAGATAAGACATTTGAATGCATCACATGTGGAATTGCATCCAAATCTTGTGCATGAGCTTTCTTGTACCATTTGCATGTGTTCACATGGAATCTATACATACATGTGTTTTTTCTCTTCCAGAGTATCATCAATGTCCAAAGTAAACCCTTAGAAATGGATCAGGACAAATCTAAGAATTTTCTCCAAAAGTATGAAAGAGAACTGAGGCATTTTGGTAAGTAAACCCTCTAATCAGAAACAGTGAACTTAAGAATGAGCTTGCCATCAAATTAAGATCAAAGCAGGCTCTTTTTTGATTTGCTTTCAATTTAAAAATGTATAAATTGTAAGTGTATCTATTGGAAAAGCTGTGGCTTAGAAGCTGTTATAGGTCTGGATAGTTTCTGTGAAAAAGCGTATCAGATTATGAGGGTACTAATGTCAAGACAAAACCATCTACTGTTAGTATGTTTTAATACAGTTGGTTGCCAATATGTTGGATGTTGCAGAATGTAACTAACCACAAGAGGCAGTTAATTGTTCACTGTAATGGGATTGTGATGTAATGGGCCTGCCAATTTCAAGTGAACTATAACTCTTTGCATGTTGATTTCCATACTGAACTGGCTGTACAGTAAGAAATCATTCTAAAAACCTATTTGTAATGTAAATTATACACAAATTTTAGCATTGCTGATCAATCTGAAACTCATATTACTTTACATATTACCTTTAAGGTTTTGATCTTCCTAATATTTTATCATTTCCTAACTTTTCTTACATGTTCTCTCTTTATTTCAGTATAGGATTAAACATGCACCACTATGGTTTATTCTTTTAAAGTCCTCAGGAAACATTAAAAAAATACTTACTGGCATTTACATGATTTTTATCAACTTGTCAGGTATGTTAAGGAGATGGGATGACAGTCAGCGATTCCTTTCAGGCACGCCTCAGCTCATCTGTGAAGAAACAGCCAATTACCTAATCCTGTGGTGCAGCAGACTACAGCAAGAGGGGGTAACACGCTTTCTTTTTTTAGCTGAGGTCAGAGTTCCATCAGATTGGGGTGACACACAGACACATCAGGTCACAGGTCAAGTCACAGGTTTTAAAATAGTCTTAGGTGAATAAATGAACTATTATTCAAGGATGAATTTTGTCCAGAATACCCAGATTCTTGTAGTGATTGTTTCCTGGGAAACCAAGTCAGATAAATAACATGACAGCTAAGTGATAATATTTAAACTTTGACATTTAATAATTTGGGAAAAGAATAGGACAGTTATCGAAAAGCAGTAGAGTCTAAAGCTAGATAGATAATTACAGCCTATTTTTGCATTTGCCTTTGGAGCCTGGAACTGTGTTGGTTTAAGTGAAGTTCTGGTGCCAATTGCGTAATCAGCTGGAGCTTTGTGTTGGAACGGAGCAGATAGGTGACAAAGTAAACTCTTCATAACACTGTTATAGTTTATCATAGAACATAACACATGGCAGATTAAAGCTTAAAGGACCGTACCGTCCTTTTTGCATGTTTGAGCTTAATATATTCAATTTTCATACACGTAAGGTTACTGACAATCATTTCCCAANTTGCATGTTTGAGCTTAATATATTCAATTTTCATACACGTAAGGTTACTGACAATCATTTCCCAAAGTATACTACTGGAACGGTGAGTTAAAACACTTTTTTCCTATCTTCTGGACCACCATTGGTTTCACTTCATTCTGGCATGCTATTAAAATCAACTTGTTGATACTTGAAATGTTCTTGGGATAGGTAATCCATCATCACCAACAAGACATGTATGCAGTTGAAGTTTTGTAATTTTAGCATTTAAGTGCAATAAAAAGTGCTGAGTGAATGTATGTCTCCACCGGGGAATATAGTCCCAAAAGAAGACCTGCGTTTATCAAAAAAATTAAGCGACCGTGACTTCATGGGGCTACATAAACTATTAGCAGGCGAAACATCGATTTTTAAGGTGGTGTATCACTTGAATATTTGATTTTGAAAGATTAAGAGGTTTTATCCTTTCGAAAAGATTCTCAGTAACTTACGTGTATGAAAATTGAATATGTTAGGCTCAAACATGCAAAATGGTGGTATAATCCTTTAAGTCATTTGAAATGTTAGCTTAAAATAATCTATTGAAAAAACAAATCCAAAGATGTGAGATTATAATCAGCTCAAGTGGTTTATAGCATAGTATAGTGTAGTATAGTGGTTTGCAGACAGCTCTCTTNTTATAATCAGCTCAAGTGGTTTATAGCATAGTATAGTGTAGTATAGTGGTTTGCAGACAGCTCTCTTATTCTCATTTTTTTTGGTTTTGTTACCTGTAGAAAGAAGCACTTATGGAGCAGGTGGCACACCAAGCTGTAGTCATACAGTTCATCCTGGAGATGGCCTCAAACTCTCAGCAGGATCCTAGAGGCTGCTTCAGGCAGTTCTTCCACAAAACCAAAGTAAGAACAGGGTTATAGCTAAGTGCTTATTTGATTAATAGTACATTTCAAAAACAGCATATACTTCTTTTCTTTTTTTCCCACTCATTATCATTTGCTATTAGCCATGTTGTTCTTTCCTAATACTGTTGCCTTAATTTCTGTTTTCTGTGTCTAGGAAGGACCAGAGGTCTACTTAGAAGTCTTCCATGCAGAGCTTGAGGCCTTCAAAACCAGAGTAAAAGAACATGCAATCAGGTCTAAAGTGGATACACCCAAAGATGGTGAATACCAGAGTGCTGGTACGCACCGCAGGCTCGATCCCAAAGAAGTGCTGGACTCTTTATCTCCAGTAAGTTCTCCCTCTGTCCTTTTTCTCAGTGCTACATTCAGATGGAGACCTGTTAGTTCATAAATAAAACTTTGAGAAGAGAAGACAACTTGATTTCAAAGTTCAGTTTTTCATCTGGGTGGACAAGCCTGCAAGATTTCAACGGCCATTACTATGGCAACCAGTCTGGTACAGGCCACACGTTTTTCTCAGAAGCTTTTAAGTTTAAAAAAAAAAAAGAACTCCAATTTTTCTATGAAAGCCAATGTGTGTTTTATGCTAAACTGTTGGATTTGTATGTCATAGCCTATATCTAACTTTTAACTTCCTGCTTACGCTTACAGTACAAAACAAGAGTCTATTCTGGCCTTGTTTCCACTGTATGCTGTAATAATGATGCCACTATTAGGAAATAGAGTCTCAATATGATGACACACTATTTCTTCATCTTGACATTATTTAATTACTGACTTACAAGTCTTACACAAAACTAGTAAAGAATATTACTTTCTTAATTGGTTGAAAACACACACAGGCTATTGCAGTTGCCTATCACGACAGAAAGATGGCATTATTGAGCTGTTATATATTACTTTTCTCATAGATGAAAATGGAAAGTGTTCTATTAATGCCACACAATGTGAAAACTGCTATTTTCACGTTTGCTTGCTCTTGCTTACAGTTGAATCAGTTTCCATTTGTATACATTAAACCAAAAAAATTCTAGTTTGCTATGGCTTGACTTGATATTGACTTGTAATGAAGACCTTTTTAATGTGGCATACATCAGTTCAAAAATGAATTCCTATGATCAAAATGTGCCTAATTAGATTTAGTAAGGAATCATAAAATTTAATAATGGTCGTTCTCTGGACTCTTATACAATGTTTCCTACAACTTAAGCATCTTCTATAAAGGTAATGAATTAACAGCAGACGTGAAATAGATTTGCATTTATGGCAAGCGTCAGCAGTCAATGATGCAGGAGTGTGACAGTAACCAAAACAGGCTATTTGAAATCAGGATTGCACATGTAATCTTGTATTTAAAAATCCTCTTGGAAGAGAGAGAAGGAAGCTTCCTCCCCTCCCCACAGCCTGACTAGCTGCCAAACAACTACTCAGAAGGAACAAAGCCTCCTTCCCTCCTCCTACAGTGGAAATAGATGCTAAAGCTCAGCCCTCCTGGTCCCACTTGTGGAGCTGTACATTTCTCTCCTTCTACTATCTCTCTCCACCTCAGTTTCAAACTCTCCAACAACATTTTTAGGTTTACACCCTCCAAAAAGTGTTTTCACTTTAAAGGACCATACCGGCAATCATGAATGTTTGAGCTCAATATATACAACCTGCATACATATTATTACGTTACTGACAATAGTTATGACCCCATTCCATCTCTCTCTCTCCACCAGGTGGCAGAGTACCCTACGAAGCGGCGCTGTTTAGAAGCTGGACTGTGGACAACCACAGCCAGGTGGATAAAGGATGAAATGACAGAAACGGATGATATACGCATGATGGAGACCTCCTAGTGAATGTAGGGTCAGCCTCCTCCTTCCCTCCCTCTCCATAGGAACAATTTGAGTTTTAAACCCTCTTCGTACAACAGACCAGGCTGCAAAACAGTAGCGTTGATCCTGAATAACTGGAACTGGCAGCATGACGTCACGCAGGAGAACCTGCAAGAAACCGCCTTTACTAATAAGAAATATTTGTCCTTCTTGCCATAATTTTGTCATTTTGTTCCTGCCGTGTCAATGCATTGGGTTGTGCCATAACCCTGGTTTTACAGGTTGAGTTTTTACTGCAACACAATCTGGTTCATGCTTTTTGTTTTCTCACAAAAGAGGAAAAAAATGTCCTTAGTCCAGACAACACAAGAATATTAAACCAATCAGGTTTTTGTGTATGTAGGTACTAAATCCCATCGCTGAAGATTCAGGTTAATGGACAAAAGCATCAGGCATACTAAACATGGGGCGGCTTGATATTAATTATATCAAGAAAAAGAGAAGCATTACAAATGAATGGGTTTCTGTCGTGTTGTATAAGTTTTTGTTAATACTGAACATTTTACGTATACAGTATTGTAAAAGGATACAATCTGCAATCTGGACATTTAGTCACATTGGTATTGTAAAGTAAAATCTTAAACTACTTCATCATGTGTCTGTGGGTCCCATATACTGTAGTTACTCTAATATGGAAAGACCCTAATTTTTTGGTACTTATGACCGATAGATTAATTAAATTTCAATCATGAGGCAAAAACATGAATATGAAAAGGAGCTTGTGAGCATGTTTGGAAATGCCTGAATTAGGAATTTTTTTCCTTAGAGTTTCAAACTTGATCCTCAGTTTAAAGCGGGACTCACATCAAATTCAGTTGTTGATCTTGGGGAGCACGATTCAGCACGTGAACACAGCTGTATAAAGGCTTTTGTGAAATTAGAGGCCTCCTAATTGCATCACGGTTATGTTCTGTTAGTGCAAAAGATTACAAGTTTCAAAGCTAAAGCTACATTTAAAAGTTGGGAGGATGCTTTAGTTTTGCAGTTCTTAGCCCTGGAACAATAATCCTTGTGAGCTCATAAGGGTCAGTTTCCCTGACTTTGCTTATCTCTCATTCATTTCACAAAAGCCTTTATACAGTTTTCACAATGTAACCAATAAACAAAATTTAACATGTAAAATTGGTGGAATCCCCCTTTAAGGTTGGGTTGTGAATCTCTCACTTCTTCCTGTAACAGTTTTTTTTTTTATGTTTTGGTGACTTTTCAAAGTCTCTAGCACGCTGTTCAAGCTTTTATATGTCAACTGGTGCAGATTACCTTATAATAATATATGTAATATATTATCCTGATTCCCTGCCAGTTATATCTTCATTCTTTTGGAAAAGATGTTTGTAGTTTTCAGCCCAGCCCCCTCTGCCATTTTTAATTTGGTTAGCTTCACGCTATCTCACTGGCTTGCCTTTGAGCCTTTAGCTGTTAACATGTGATAGTGTGACGTCTGAGTCTGTAACCATAAGCAGGAGTGTGCCTTTGTGCCTTCTATTAAACAGCCTGAATGAAACTACAACCTACTAGTATAAAGGCTGGATTAACAATCTTTAATGAGACAGATTACAGCTCCCTCAGCTTTCAGAATCAACTGCATGTGAGGAGATCTATGGAACCACACACAGTTTCACAGAGAGAATGTGAGAGGAGTTGGTGTGTCTAAAATGAACAAACTTGAAATACTTGTTTGAAGTGAAGTGAACTGAACGTTGCCATGCTTAAGATCAGCATGGAGCAGCGATCCTTGTCTGTGTATGGCAAGGGTTTAAAAATTAATTACAATTGATAAATTATCTTACAACCCTGAGTGAGGGTTGATTGTCATGAGTGCCGCTTTATAGGACTTTTCTTTGAGCTGAACTCTTGCTAAGGACAGAGCGTATCGACAGTTTGTTCAGCTCACACGTCTCTTAAAGGCAGAATTGGGCTGGTTTTAGTGTTTTTCAGAGGTATTCTTTTGTGTTGTCTGGAGAGGATCACAGAAGTGGTTGAATTTCATAAGTAGCAAAAGTTGAACCTCCTTTACATCTGTCATTAGCATGCATCTCAGACTTTAAGATTTATGTAGGTCATTTCACCCAAGATAAAAACCACCTACAATGAGTCACCTACAGGATTTCCAGGCAAATTACAGCTATCGAGGAAGGTGGCATGAACTATATTCTCTAAAATAATTTCTGTGTTGTGCACTTGACTGGATTGGTTCATTGTATTTTTATGATCCAGAAACAGCAGTGCATGCTTTTTACTAAATGACAATATTAACTTGTTCAGACAAGCATTTTGTGAAGGACAAGATTTAGCCAACTCTATTCAGATAATCCAAGTTTATCCATTAATTATAGATGTGAATAAACCATATCCAGGTATTATATGGTTTCAAAACTGGTGGTAATGTAAGATGTAAAGGGGTCACAACTTTAACAGGGTGCAGAAATCCCTTTGTCCTTATTTATTATCTAACAACTGCTTGTTGGACTTTATTTCTTGGAGGAGTTGACATAATCAAAGCCTCAAGTTTTAACCAGCGAGTTAAACAACCACCTGATCAAGTATTTCCATGAAGCCAAATCATGACTGGCAAAAACGCCGGCAATTTTTCATCTTTTGATGCATACAGGATTGTAAGGCTAACTTAACTTTTTCCTTTTCATATTCTGATCACCAGTTTCCTTATACAGCTACTCTGTTTGGACTGTTTTGCCTGGTATGCTGGTTAAAGCTCTCACCGCGTCATGAGAAGAAACAAAGCACCAGTATGGAGGAGGATAAAAAGGGTTGAGCTCTCCACAAAGAGACTTTTATCTTTGTATGCAGAAAGGAGCTCTCTGCATCTGAATGTGTCCTGCACTTTATATTTCTCTTTCCAAGATAGAAAGCATTTCTTTTTAAAGGTCTCTGTGGGATTTCTGAAGCACTTGACTTTATTATTCTTCCTTTTATCATATTTCTTTGGTTTGTGTCACTTTTGGTTGTTTTCATCTTAAAGTGAGTCTGACATGTCAAACTTTTTTATTTTACAAGCAGGCCCGAGGTGAGCTTGTTTGAAGTGTGCAATTTTGTTTCATTATTTTATTTTATATCCTGTTATTTCCTGACTTTTTTTTTTTTTTTTTTTTNTTTTTTTTTTTTTTTTTTTTGCCACATGTTGAAGGGAGCACTTACCAATTTATGAGGCTTTCACCTTGCTGTTCCTGTTATACTAATAACAATTAGAGCATTGCTCTGACTGTGGAACTGACTATATCTGGTGCATATGCTGCATTAAAGTGCATGTTTATGATGTAAAGCTCTTATGTGATGCATTGTTGATTCTGCATTGCACTTTTCATCATTCCACCATCTGTTTAATAAGGAAAAGTACAATATCATAAACAGTAAAAGTCCACAGGGGCAATGCTGTAATTAAAGAACCATACCAGTGATTTTGCATGTTTGATACCAATAGATACTATGTACATACATATTACATCACTGCCTACCATTTTCCAAAACATAAAAGCATATTTTAGTTTTTGCCAAATCCTCTAATCTTTCAAAATCAAATGTTCAGGTGATACACCCACTTCAAAATTCAATNTTTTTGCCAAATCCTCTAATCTTTCAAAATCAAATGTTCAGGTGATACACCCACTTCAAAATTCAATATTTCATCTAACGCTGACACGAGATTGTAGAAGTCTTTTTAATTTCTCGGTAAAAGTCATCTTCTCCTGGGACTATATTCCCTGGTGGAGACATACATTTTCTTCCGTGCATGTTGGATGAATAACTTTGACCAAAAAAAAAAAAAAAAANAAAAAAAAAAAAAAAAAAGTAATAGACGTTTTGTTCACTTTCATGGATTACTTATCTCCAGTACATTTCAAGTCTCTACAAGTTGATCTTTACAGCCTACTGGAATGTACCAAAACCAAATGCAGTCTGGAAGGCAGGAAAAACAATTCTATTATTTAGCGCCCCAGTAGTATGCTTTGGAAAATGCTTGGCAGTAATGTAACATGTATCTGATTCTTTTTATTTGGCTCAAATGTTCAAAATCACTGGTCTGCTCCTTCAATCTCATAGAAGTGTTGTTTTAGATATTTAAGTTTTATATGTTTTTCCCCAGTGACTTTCAGCTATGCAACGTAATTGTTGGGTTTAACTGTTATATAAAATCTGTATGGCCTATATCTATAATCCATTACTAATTAAAGATAATCGGAGTCCCTGCATAAGACTATTAGCTTTGGAAAATATATTAATTACACCCCAATAGAATTTTTCTCTCACTCTCTGTTAAGATCTCAAATTTTTGTCTGGTTATCATCTGCTGCAGTTTTTTTTGCAGACTTATACTTATTATTCAGTGCATCCCTTTGACCTTTAAGTTTGTAATATTTATGTGCTGAGTAATTTCTCTATCAATAAATCCTTTTTTTTTTTTTTTTTTTNTTTTTTTTTTTTTTTTTTGGGGACAGGTGTTGCTGAAGAAGTCAGCAAAATTAAAGCAAGTGAATGAAAACTATCCAGTTGTATTATTTTGGTGTAAAAAGAAATGATACTAAAACATCTAAAGTTGTTCAGTGATGAGTATAACAAGTTTATTTTGATTTTTAATAAATATTCAGGATATCAGGATACAGTTTTTTTTATTGTCTAAGAATAGGACTATTAAGGCAACTTGTCATATTAGACATGACACTGACATGGAAGATCCTCAATTCTACAATATCATAAAATAAAATCATAGCCCTATAGTAGCTGTGTTCTAATAGTAAATTTGTTCTGCAGATCTGGATGCCCATTTTTTTTTTTTTTTTTTTTTTTTTGCCCATATCCAATTTTTTTGAAAGCTTCTTTTTATCTTTTATCTTCTTTTTGAAGTTGCCAATAAATTATATCTGCATTATACATTTCAGACCTGAAATAGTCCAAATGCACAAACGAGTGTTTAGTTTCTGAGACAGGTAAACAAAATGCTGCAATGGATGTAAATGATACATAAATAATTATACATGCTGTTGTGTTCAGAAACTTTATATTTGTAGGCAGAGATGTAAGGATTACAGCACTTGTTGTAGCTTAGGCTCTGAAGCAGTGATTGCTGTTTTGTCATTCTTTTGCTGAAAGAGTGTCACATTTTATGATGTACAAATCGGAATAAAAAAAAAAAAAAAAAAAAATCCAATTTTTGTGTTCAGTTGACAGATTTCAGATGTACAAATCTGAATTTTGACACATGAAGAGGTCATTTTCAAAAACAGAAAAGCCATTTTTATAAAGTTTTAAAGTCATATTTTCTTTTTAATTGTGCATTCAAACTGGATGTTCCCTGTGTTTTATTAACTGATTTAGGTTTTTTAAAATTTAGACTCAACATCAGTTTGATTGATATTACAGATAATATGCAACAATAAAAAAAAAAAATTTTTTTTTTTTTTTTTTTACAAAAACTGAGTTTTAAACTGTTTAAATGAACTCCTCATATCCAATTTATTTCCACATATTGGCACAAAGCAGACCTGAAAATGTCTGATTCTATGTGCTTTTTACTGTTTACATGTTCACAGGCTTACCTGATATGAGCAAAAAAAAAAAAAAAAAAANAAAAAAAAAAAAAAAAAAAAATGGAAAAATGTAGCTTAAGTGCTTTAATTTAAATGTCTGAACAATTAACTTTGCCATTGTCAAGTCACATTAAAAGTCAAACAATATACATTTAAAGACACAAAACAGAAGAATAAAGTAAAAAATAAGTGACAACTTGACGTGGCTCATTTAGAGGCTGAAGACTGTAAAGGTGAATGAAAGTTCACTTGTGATCATTGACTAAAATGAAGAAAGGTCATCACACACAGGATTAAGATTAGTGTTAAGGGTTCATTTGCCCTAAAATCTCACCAGAAGAGAACTTGAGCATCCCAAAGGCCCCTCCAGTGTGACATAAAGTGGTTAAATAAAGGTTCAAAAGAGGGACATCCAAAGCAAAAAAAAAAAAANAAAAAAAAAAAAAAGCGCCAGAGCAGTTGCCATGCACCACCACTTGTGATTAAAAATATTCACTCCAACTACTCTAAGTCTATACATTATTCAGTCATTTTCCGCAATGGGTTAGTTGATTCATATTCTCAAAAAGTATTTACAATCTACATTCACTGAACTACTTCATTTTCAAAGCAGAAAAGGCACTTGAGAGGGAGGATCTAAAATAATGAATTTGTCAAGCGTGGCACATTTCCCTTTAGTGCAAATGCTAACAGCAGAATTGATCAGATGAAGCCCATCAGGCATTATACAGAGCATTTTAAGAGCATTTCAGAGCTGTTTTTTGTTTTTTTTTTTTNGGGGGGGGGGGGGCTAAAAAAGAAAAGCCCATGACATAATTTTTCTCAAAGGATTTCTGATTCTAGTACACTTTTATATTTGCGGCATTATGGACGGAGGCTCTTATAAATAACTCAGGAGACTGTATGTTAAAGGAGTGTTGCCACCATCAATTAAGACTTCGAAGGTGTTAAGAAAAACATAAGGTTAAAAATTTATATGAATCTTAAGGTTAGTCACATTCACCAGACATTTCACAACAAAGGTGAAATCTTACAGCGCAACTGGAATATCAGATGGTATATTTATCTGTAGCAATTTTCATATATCCCCTTTTATCACGAAAGCAAGATATTTTATTAAGCAAGTTCTGATCTTGATATTTGATTCTCAGTTGCTTCATAAAGGCACATCATAGAATAAATCTTCAGTATGGATGAATCCTAACAAATGATGAACTTTTTTTTTTTTTGTATCTAGAGAACATTCCAAATAATTTCAGCAACATTGTGGAAACAACCCAACAGTAGTGCAACAAATACTTTTAAAGTGTTTTTTTTTTTTTTCTGTTAAAGCCTGCAGTTATATTTTTCCTTCCTGATAATATTGGCTTGAATTTTTCATCTCCTGGACCATTCACATTCATTTAAATGAATCCTGCAGATCATCACAAAAAAGGCAGAAAGTGGCACCAAGTTGGCAGTCAATGAGAAATTATGTTTCTAAATCATGTACAAAGAGTGTTTCTGGTGGTAAACCTTGACATTTCTACCGCCTTTCTGTATGAACTTTCTATTCTATGCAACATTCTGATTGGCTATAGGAAGTTTTTTGTGGAGGAAAGTCTGAACATGAGGCCAGATCTTGTTGGTTTCTGTCCCAGAGAAGGTCTGTAGCACTCCTTTACTCCTGTAAGAGTGAAATAATACAGAAATTCATTAGGAATGGCTTTTCTACTGACATAACACATCCATCTATTTGTACATTATACATTAATATATCTTGCTGTACTTATTTTATCTCCTCTCTCTACTCTTTCAAATGATAAACAGGGTATTAAAAATAAGTCAGACACTAAGTACACCCATGTGGATTTGGAGAACATTGAGCAATGTTTTGATTCTCAGTTTTACCCAAAAATAGAAATTATAATGCATGTTCATTCAATTTAGGTTCACAGTCACAGAGCTTCTGTGGGTTTTGTTGATTTGAATAGACTCTTTTTGTTTCTCAGATTTGCGTTTCACACGTGTACATTCGCGTACTTCCTCTAATAAGGAGAAACTTTGCTGACTTGTGCTGGTGTTACTTAGGCCATTTCTCAGGAATTTAGCCTTAAGAAATATGTAAAAGGTAAAGTTCAAAGTTCAAGAATAATGGTTGCAACATATTATGGCACTTGTGAAAAAAAAAAAAAAAANAAAAAAAAAAAAAAAAACAAGCAACCAAACACACTACTGTGAGATATGCTGAAATGCATTCAAACACCTATAGTTTCTCTTGTGCCATTTTGTGTCTGCAATTTACCTGAACATTGTGCTCAAAAGGAAGAATTCACTAAAGAGCTAAAAAAAAAAAAAAAAANAAAAAAAAAAAAAAAAAAGAAAAAGAAAAAAGAAAAAAAAGGGGCCAATTTGTAACATTAAAGGACCATACTGCCATTTTGTATGTTTAAGCTTAATATATTGAATTTTCATACATGTAACATTACTGACAATCATTTTCCAAAGCATACTACTGGAACAGTGAATTAANATTTTCATACATGTAACATTACTGACAATCATTTTCCAAAGCATACTACTGGAACAGTGAATTAAAACTTCACTGAAAAAACTGATGTTGACCCCTTTTAGATGTTACATATAAAAATTTAGCCTTATTTTATTGATTTCAATGTGTTATTTCGTTCACCTCGTGGTGCATTCAAGTGCTGTTGTGAAGAACTGACAACAGGAAGCATTTTCAAATCACTCTGTGCTTTTTATTGCACTTAAACGCTAAAATTATGTAACTTTGAAAAAAAACCTGAATATACATGTTGCTCAGATGATGGATTACCTATCCCAAGAATGTTTCAAGTATCAACATGTTGATTTTAATAGCAAATCAGAATGAACTGAAACCAATGGCGGTCTGGAAGGTAGGAAATTTTTTTAAAATTCACCATTCCAGTAGTATGCTTTGGGAAATGATTGCCAGCAATGTTATGTGTGTGAAAATTGAATATATTAGACTGAAACATGCAAAATGGTCGGTAGGATCTTTTAAGGGACCATAAAGGACACTAATAAGGGACCAAAGTCCCAACTTAAATGTTGAACAGATGGACAGACAAGAAAGTAGGCGAGGTGGGAGTTTNTTTTTTTTTTTTTTTTTTTTTTTAATGTCATTTTACCTGTAGTACTCTAAAACTGGCTCTGTCTGGGTTTCATAGGCCTTCAGTCTCTGTGTAACTGTTTCTGGTGTGTCATCATCTCGCTGGACCAGAGGCTCCCCGGTCACATCATCTAAACCCTGGAGAAAAAATGAAAACACACTGTCATGACAAAGAAAGAATTAAAAACTTAAAACCGCAACTTCATTTATTCACTGTGTTTACACTATCTGCTGCATAATAAGCACAAATATTACAGAATGCGAACCAACACAGTCAAATAAGTATGAAGAAACCTGCTGATCTTGCTTTGACATCGTAAGGAATATGACCAGCCCAAATGTGCATACTATATGTGTGTGTGTGTGTGTGTGTGTGTGTGTACAAGCATATGTTAGGGTAGACAAGACACAGCACAGACAGGAATGTAAACAATGAAGTGCATGGAGCACGTCAAAGTGGTACTTTTGCTTTCAAAGCAACTACTCAAAAATAGAAATAAAAAGATGGACCTTTAAATTTGAGTAGGTTGACTATTGAATAACGATGCCGTGTTGTGTTTCTGTTGTATACTCGTAGTAAACATAAACCTGGACACCAATAGGTTGTTTTCTGCACTCTGGATAATTTCCCCGATGATGATCCCACAAAAAACATGCCACAGGAGGTATACCACATAGTGACACACAAATCTTACAAAACCGGGATTCAGTCTAGTTTAATATCTCACTATTATCCATGCTATACTGGATTTCTGACTTCCATACGCAGACACTATTTTCAGCTTCCTGCTTAGACAGTCCCTGTATTTTATTTCATTAGAGCATTTTTGGGATGCAGCAGAAGAGGATGTTTAAAGCATAAATGCACAAAAATCTGCAGGTATTTATTCACATTAATGAACCAACATGGACCAAGATCCCTGTGGAACATTTGCAGCACCCTGATCAATCCATATATTCAATTCTTCAAGCAAAACTAGGATCTACATGTAATATCCTTTCACCTATCCATCCTCTATACCCGCTTATCCTGTGCAGGGTTGCAGGGATGGTGAAGCCTATCCCAGCATTCACTGGGCAAGAAGCAGGGTACACCCTTGATGGGTTACAAATCTATCAAAGGGCTAACACAGAGAGAGGGAGAGAGAGAGAGAGAGAGAGAGAGAGAGAGAGAGAGAGAGAGAGAAATGCATTCACACTCACATTCACATCTACAAGCAATTTAGAGTTTCCAGTTCACTTGTTCTGCATATCTTTGGATATGAGAGGAAACCAGAGCAACCAGACACGGGAAGAATGTGCAAACTCCACACTGAAAAGCTCCTGTCAGCTTAAAACCCAACCCCAAACCACTGAGTTACTGTGCTGCCCCTTTCATGGCAATAGTTTGATCAAATAAAGTGACCACTCAGTTGATGTAACATTACACTTTATTGGGTCGTGACGGCTCCTTAAAGAAATGAAGAAATATCGACACGCGCTCATGCAGCCATGTGCCACACCAACAAGTTTCAAGTCTTGTTTCAACTGAATTCTCATTTGTACTTCTACTACTTACATTGTCCTTTCTCAAACAGGATTAACAAAAGTAAGGTCAAGCCAATGATTAACCATGAATGTGTTACTTCTCCAGATTGCAGGAAATCAAGGAAGGACACGTTGAATCACTACAAGTGTGTGAACACGGGTGTGTTAGCTATGATTCACCCTGAAATTAGCTCTCAAAGCCCTTTGAAAAAGCACACGCACTCTTTACTGTGCACAACTGAATTAAAATCAGTGTCTAATGACCAGAGCCATCATGATGTCAAGTAAAATCACTGCACTGAGTGGCCTTGTTCATAATATATATTCACTGCCAATGGAGGAAAGCATTAACTATACTTAAATATTAATAAATCTATTCTAAAACATGCTGGAGTTATATGCTAATGTTAAAAAAAAGCAAAAAAGGCAGAAATTTGCCAATAATTATCTATGAGCTTTGCATGTAGTTATGGCAACACTGCAACATGAACCTAGACATGCAGTACCTCTTTACAAACGTTTTGAGACTGCAGAAAGAGTTGCAAACATGAATCTCCACTTTTCAGTGTCTCTGCTCTTGTCTTATTGTGTTCTGTGAGATGACTCAGTATTATGGCTGCCTAAGTCAAGAGGTGGAGGACACACAAAGACCTCTGAATGAATACCAATGTCCATTTTCCAAGCATAGCGCAAGTAGCTCTGTTTACTGATGTGTAATTGCACTGAATGAGAGAGAGTCTGTCATTGTTGCCATCTCACACTTTGCTTATTTTGCACGTTGCTGCTCGTTTTTACTTATCAGCGTGTTATTCTTCTCAATCTCTCCTTTAATGTCTCCATAGATTCCCTAGATTCTGCAACTCTTCAGCCCAAGGACAGCGTAGAGTATATGGCCTACATAAAGCTCAAGGACATTAATATTTGTAAAGGCTTTGCCAGGCATTTCTGAATGGATTAAGCCATGCCAGCTGCTCTCTCACAGAAACTCACAGTTGAGTGAAACAGAAACACAGTGTGGAGCAAATAGAAACCAGAAACTGAAACAATCAACTAAGAAGGGAGTCGACAGTGTGTTGCATTTTGTACATTAACAAAATTCCGTTTCCTCTAATAAGCCTAATCATGTGGTTATATTTACCGCAGCTTTAGGCGGGTTAAAATCTATGTTGTAGACTCTGCCACTAGGAAGGTGCGTCCAGCGAGACGTCAGCCTCTGTTTGATGGTCTGAAAAGGGACATTCAGATTGATGACTGTGTCCACACTGTACATGTCGTCCAGAGCCTCTGCTTGGGCTACTGTACGAGGGAAACCTGGTAGAGAGACAAAGGGAAGCAAAAAGAAGAGAGAGAAAGAGAGAGAGAGAGAGAGCCCAAGAGGTGCAGTGAGGTGCATTTCAGAGGGATGTGGTATATAATTGTGCTAGGATTTGGCTCAAATGGCATCAGAGGAGATAAAGTCTATGAAAAAAATTCCCCTTCTTTCCTGTGGGAGTGGGTAACTACAAACAGCTCTACACACAACCAAGCATCCACTCAGAGGAGGAGCTCAGGAGGTACTGGAGACTAATATCTGCTAGTGATCATGTAATTCATGTGATTTTATTAACTTAAAGAAATCCCAAACAGAGATTTTTTTAAGTTGTCCCATTTTGCTGAACAGGCACAGGATGGATGTGTGTGTGCAAATGCATGTGCGTGAGTGCATGTGTGAGTGTGTGTGTGTGTCTCCTTACCATCAAGCAGCCAGCTGATCTGGTCCAGTGCTTTCAAGTCACTCAGGATGAGACGAGACATGATAACATCAGGTACCAGCTGACCCTGATCAATGCAGGACTTCATCAACAGACCGAGCTCTGTCACATACACACACACACACACAGTAACACAAAGACAGAGACAGCGGATGCTACTGATACACATAAAAAAAAAAATCTTTATTTTCCTTACACTTCATTGTGAAACAAAGAAAAAAGGAGACTTCATGTCAAATAAATGAGCATTTCCTGCTAAGACGGTATCTTTCACTGCTGCTTTATATACTTTCCTAAAGATGAGGTAATGATGATATTTGCTTAGATTCTGTAAACTTCAGGTCATGATTTTTCTCCTGGTGGCCATACAGTGCTCCAGAAATAAGTTGCTTTTTATAAAGTTGCTAGAAGTTGCGTTTCAAAATGACAGCAATACTGGATTTCTATTTTGAAAACAGAGTTATTAAAACAGACTCACAGAAGACACCCCNCCCCACAGACACACACACACACAGACACACACTTCTTCAAGAGAATTATAGTGCTTAGCATTTCCCAACCAACAGTCTCATATTTCACTATTTACAGCTGAAAAGAAAGTATACGAAAATATTTCTAGGTCTAAAGAGCAGCAACTCTACAGCGTTAATGAACTGTAGCACAAATGGGACGTTTCATTGCTCACAACTTCAAGCCCTTTGAATCTTTCAGAGAAACAATCAACTAAAAATGTAGATCTGACTAAGACTTTATCTTAAAAATTCTGCAGTTGTGCCTGCCTGATAAAGGATTCCTACAGAGGTTTGCATTGAGGAGTGAGGAACGCCCTTGAAGATGGCCAACTAGGTTGATTTCTGGTCGTAAGAGAATCAAGAGACTTTGTCCTGCTCAACTTCAGGAGGACAAATGTTACAGTTCTTAGTTCCATCTGCTGGCCTATAATCATGACAGCGCCTCACAGGGAATGGAAACTAAAATCTGGCATCTCCTTCTCTGATGTCAGCAGCAGAGCAACCTGCTTAGCTGAGTGCGCTCCTTGAACCTCCATCTTCTGAGGTGATTTCAACTCCAAACCTCAACTATGGCCACACTTGGTTTGATCAATGTTTAAAGTGTGATGCAAGCAATAAGGGGTGAGCTTTGGGAACTTTAACAATGTCGTAGCTGTATGATCAGAGAAAAGTATGGAGACAACGAGAGGATGTTTCTTCTGGATGTTTCTACTGAAACTGGTGCAAAGAGAACCAACAACTGAGAAAAGCAATGGATTGATAGAGGAAAACAAGAAACACAGGAAAGCAATGTGTCTTAAAGCAACAGTGTCTTAAAGTTTATCTCAACCACTGACACCAACCACAGGCTGAGGGTGAACCTACAAAAACTCCACTGGCCCAGCATGATATCTGCTCTTCTGCTCAAGTCGTGTGCAGAGGAACTGTGGACACACATAAAATATGATGTGTGCACAATACACACACACACATGCACACTTTGTATCAACTGGCATTAAAGTTCCAAAAATCCTCAGACAACACATGAATCTTTGTATATGAGTGTGTGTGTGTGTGTGTGTGTGTGTGTGTGTGTGTGTGTGTGTGTGTGTGTGTGTGTGTACACTGTCCTTTAAAGGACCATACCGGTCATTTTGCATGTTTGAGCCTAAAATATTTTATTTTCATACACATAACGTTATTGACAATCATTTCCCAAAGCATACTACTGGAATGGTGGATTAAATTTTTTTTTTCCTACCTTCCAGACCGCCATTGGTTTCAGTTCATTCTGGTACGCTGTTAAAATCAACTTGCTGATACTTGAAATGTTCTTGGGATAGGTAATCGATCATCGAACAAGATGTGTATTCAGGTTTTTTTTTTTTTCGAAGTTTTGTAATTTTAGCATTTAAGCACAATAAAAAGCGTGGAGTGAATGTATGTCTCCACAGGGGAATATAGTCCCAAAAGAAGACCTGCATTTATCAAAAAATTTAACTGGCTGTGACTTCAGAAGGCTGCGTAACTATTAGCAGGCGAAACATCAATTTTTAAGGTGGGTGTATGGTTTGAATATTTGATTTGGAAAGATTAAGAGATTTTGCAAAATATCAGGAAAGCTAAAATACAGTTTTATCCTTTGGGAAATGANGGAAAGATTAAGAGATTTTGCAAAATATCAGGAAAGCTAAAATACAGTTTTATCCTTTGGGAAATGACTGTCAGTAATGTAACATGAGAAAATTGAATGTATTAGGCTCAAACATGCAAAATGGCCGGTATGGTCCTTTAAAGCAAGAGAGGTTTTCTCTACTGCTTCCTCTTTAATTGGTCTGAGTCCAGCTGAAGAAAGGAATTTCCTGACAAGTCATGCAGAAATAAGCAGACTGTGTTCATGTGTTGCTATGATGTACACAATCTCTATAAAACAGAGCAAAGGGTAAACTGACTATAAAAGCTGCTTGGCAAACAACAGGCTACTATAACAAACACTGAACAAAGCCATGATTAGTTGCTCTTGTATACTGAGTCACTCTTTTCTCTCTTTTTTTTGGTTATTAAACCAAACTTGATTTGTTCTTGGTTCACAATGAACCCAGATTACTGTTTTTTCAGACATAAGCTCTCTTAAATACCTGGTTAGCATGGCAACCACTAGTAAAAGAATGGATTGGACCATAATTGTCCATTTAAAGCATTATGACAGCATTTTATATGCAATGTCCATAACAGCCGTATTCATATCAGTCTTAAAACTGTTTAAGCTGGCAAAGTCGTTTCCTGCTTTATGAGCTGTGAGAGGTTAGAGAAGCAGGCTGGAGACTAGGGGGTCACTGGTTCAGATCCAAGGACTGGCTGACAAAATCTGAGCAGGGAAAGTCAATATGTACTGCTTTGACTGCCAGCTGTGTCAGTGAAGCTGCTCAGCTGCTAACAATAGCAGGATTTGGCTAAACTGAAGAAGTTGAAAATGACTCCACATGTGTAGGGAATGTTGAAATGAGCATGAAATGTGCATATTAAAAGTTTAAAAGTACACAGCAGCAGATATTGCAGAAGCCTCAGATCTTCCAGCTGCTTCTAATGGTGCTGGGATGCTCTCCAACTCCCTCCAACCTATAATTTCTTTGTAGTGAAGCTGTAAAAACACAGACGTCTCCATCTGAAGTCCCTTTTACCAAACAAAAAAGGTTCTTATCTCTTTGTCTTGACACTTTTCTTTATCTTTCTCCAAGGTGATATTGTGGAGTAGTGGGCCTCCTTCCAAAGGTCAAACGATGCTTGGTCAGGTGTGTACACTACAAACACCATCTACTCCTGTATAACCCTGTTAATCATTTTGACCTTGGCTAGAGAGGAAACACACACACACACACACACACACACACACACACACACCAGGTCACAGGTTTATGCAGATAAATCTGTGACAGTGGTCAATTTTCAGATTCTATTATTTTCTATACTTTAAAAAAAAATTCTATTCTATTCTAGTTCTGTCACTACCATTGCAAGATAAGAAATCAAACTGTAACAGGGAGTGTTGCTCTTATCACATTACAGCAGAAATTAAACCTTAGGGAGTGTCCTTTTATTTTGCAAACTAACTTCCTGCACTCATCTGTGCATTTCTGGGTCTGCTCAGTTTGCTCATATGTTGGACATCATAGTAAAATATGCATTATTTCTAATATTTATGACTGTTATTGTGAAAACAGGGATGTGGAGCAAATTTCATACAAATGTTTTTCTGTTGCAGAGTCATGCATTTACTTTAAAAAAAAAAAAAAAAAAAAAAAACTTGTTTAAAACAGAAAAAGCTAACAATCTTACCGGTTTTAGAGTTGATATTCGCTCTCAAAATGTCCCCACTAGAAATGTGCTTCAGTCCGAAACTTTTGGTTATGCGCCCCGACACCGTTCCTTTCCCCGATCCTGGGGGTCCCATGATAATGGCACGAAAAATCTTTTGAAGAACCATCTCAAAGCGAATAATGCTTATTTCTGACTTTCGAGAAACAGGATCGTCGTATCCTTCCCATGAAATGCCCCTCCGGATGCTCAGCTAAGAGATGTCTCATGTAATCAGAGCAGCTACTTTCTATTCCAAGAAGTGCGCAGTAGCCAAGAATGGGCGCGTCTTTTTTTCACGCAGGGTGGACTCTAACTGGACCTTTAATGTTTTTTTTTTCCTCTCAGCCGAGCAGAAGAAGGAGGTGGAGGATGTCAGTAGTGAGAACTGTGACGCCACTCTGAGGGCAAACGAGGATTCATCCCGACCCACGCTGAACGCGAGACCTTTCTCCGCCCTTTTCAGAAACTTTACAACCGTATGCCATTGTTTATGGTTTATTGGAAATGTTGCTGGATTTGTTGTATAACACTAATTTGTTGTATAATGCTGTTATGTAATTTGTGGCTACAGTTGGGAAAGCTTGCTTAATCTCTTCGTAGGCTACCGTAGTTCTATACATGTCTACACTGAGCTTTGAAAATAAGGGAGATTTTTGTAGGACACGGCCCCCCCCCCNTCGACCCGATCTTATTCTCTCACTTACTTCCCCCCTCCCACTCGAACCCGACCCGACCCAGTCTTATTCTCTCATCGAAAGCTTTGCTACCATTACGGTATTATGTTTGTTTATTGCTCCCACGAGAAACTGTTTCAATCAACTTTGGTTCCGCTTGGCTTCAGGTGTCCCCTTGTCAAGCGCGCCTCGCTTGTAATACCTCCACGCTCCACCAGGGAGCGCGCCACATAATGACCGAAAACTTTATCAGGACAATTACTATTGTACTGTCAAAATACGGGAGATTTACGATAGAAATTACCAAATGGGAGCACGGCGGGAGAGAGGGTGAAAATATAGGAGAAACTCGGGAAAAAATGGGAATGTTGACAGGGATGTAGATTGTAGAACAGTGAACAGACGTGAGTGGGTTGTGCGTACTGAGTGACAGATCCGATCTCCATCATCACATAATATCTGACAGAAATTTGACCACTTAAATGGAAATGATGGACACACAAACTTCTCATCTAGATTTAGGTTAGATTTAGATGTTGTCCCTCTGATGAGCCTTATGGGAATCAATGTAGCCTTGTATCTTCTACCCTCACAGTTATCTTAATTGGCTACATCCTTCCTGTACATTATGTGAATTGCCTATATGATTGCTTTACAGTAAAGGAGTTACTGATCAAGTCGTTTATTTTTCCAATCCTTCTTCTTCCTCCAGCATTACAGACTTATCCATTTTAACAAGAAATTTTGTCTATTTTTTTTTTTACTCTGTTTTATTTTATCTCCTTTATATTTTAAATTGTGCCAATGGAAGTGTTTTTTAAATTATTGCTTCCAAAACATATTATTATTATTATTATTATTATTATTANCCAATGGAAGTGTTTTTTAAATTATTGCTTCCAAAACATATTATTATTATTATTATTATTATTATTATTATTATTATTAATAAACTTCAGTTTACACATCAAATCAAATCTCAAGGTCTCTACGCATGTATGCTAAACAACTACGCCATCTACTGGCAGATTACAACGAAATAAAGCAATGTAGTGTACTGTGATTATTTGCAGATCATTTCGCATTTTTAGAATTTTACAGCTGAAGCAATTGTACTAACTTAACGCACTAGAATGTGTCACTTCTCTTTTGTAAACTTCTATACAACTAAAGGCATAAATTAGTAATCTTTATGCATATCTTTTAGGGTAGTTGAGCACAGTACACACAAGATATCAAAAGAACCAAAAGTCAGTAATGCTTGTTATAATAATACTAAGTCAAGGTGGCATAAATGGGATTCCATTAACACCTTTATACCATCTGGCAGATGTTTGTTCTTGTTTATAAAATTATTTAAAAATGTATAGGGGTCAAAATGACTTATTAAACTTGATCAGTATCTTTTGCCACGTGTGACAACCTATTGAAGAGTAGAACTAGATTAAAAAAAATGCATTTTATGTTTCTGATCATAATTAATTTTGTAAGCTTTTTATTCCTTACATTACTGACGCAAAGAAACATTTATAGCATCAGGCAATAAAAAAACATGTAGTTAGTGTGCAGGGTGTCTGTGTATTAAAAGCCTGTCTGTCAATCTATTTCGCCATCTAGTGGTAAACTAAAGCACTGCGCCCAGACGCTGCCCACTTAAATCACTTTTGACCCTCATGACTTGCCGTAAAGTAGCTCTCCTCCCACCTTCTTCCTGGACAAACACACGTGGATTTCCACTGACGCCACTCACAAACAACAATAACATGGCAAGCCAGGGGCTCACATATGACGGCTGTAATTTCTTCAGACAGCGGCTGGTGTTATCTACACTGAGTGGGAAGCGGGTTAAAATAAAAAACATAAGAGCGAAAGATGACGAGCCGGGGCTTCGCGGTGAGTAGCAGCTCTTCTGCGTGTGGCGTCGCAGTTTCCCCGTTAGCTCCTCGGCTAATGTGCTAGCTGTTACGCAGTTGGGAGTGTGGGTATACACTGGGCGCCAGAGGAGGAGAAATGATAATGCAGTGTTCTAAGAGTGTAATAAAGTCGTGTAGTACAGAAAATTGTCAGTAGTTACCATGTCGTGTTTTGATATTTGTTAGTCGATGGCACTGAACTAATGGAAGGAGAGATGTTAAGGTGGACGTGTGTGAGGGTCACTGTGTTTACTAAAGTTTTCTTTGTTAAAACTCTAATCCCCCAATGTTTTTCTGCAGAGGTTTTAGTTCAGGTTGCAAATATAAAATGAAGATTGATTTGTCCTTAACTTCCTCATTGAAAAATCCAAAATAAAATAAAATAAGGAGTCATTGCCTTTGTAGATTTATTTGGGAGTGATTTATTTGGGAGTGAACCCACTTGTTGAGACTTTGTTTAGTAAAAACTATTACTTTCAATCCACTGGTTAGGATACTGGAATATGACTGGGTTTACAGGTTAAAATATGTTTCTGTCTTCTCCAGATTTCGAGGCCAGTTTCATCAGACTACTAGACAAAGTAACCAATGGGTCCAGAATAGAGATTAATCAAACAGGTGAGTTCTACTGTACATCAAGGATATGACTAGCTGTACAGGTTTTGCAGACTGTGTGGTTTAACTAAGTGATGTTTACTGCCAGACTGCAGCCAGGTTTACAGCTTCAGACAGATAGTAGAGTATCATTAGATAGGACTATGGCTAATCAGGAAAATGATGTTTATTCTAGAAACGTCTTTGTTTTTATTCATTTCTACAAATAAAGATGTAAAACAAACCAAAAAAAAAAAAAAAAAAANAAAAAAAAAAAAAAAAAAAAAGCTGTCATGGAAGAAATTGTAGCAATAGACCTTTAGGAAATTCTTTCACACTTGGCTGAGTCCTTCACACTTACAGACTTTTATTGATTGAGACTGTATTTGTTGTCTTACAGGCTTGGCAAAAATGTCAAGACGACAAGTCAAAAGTTGTCCTTCTGTCTTGTAAAGGATTTGTTACAGCACAGCTTTATAGGTGGCAAAGGAAGAGCAATATTAGAGTATCTTAGCACCTAGTTTAAAAACCTGCTCACTGTCCTCCTGGTTTTGTGTTTACAAGGCACCGTGTTATTCTACCAGCCTGGCTTGCTGTATGGAGGCTCTGTAGAACATGACTGCAGTCCACAGCGTTCGATTGGCTACTATCTGGAGGCTCTGCTCATGCTGGCACCATTCATGAAGACTCCTCTGAAGGCCACCCTGAAGGGAGTCACCAATGATCCTACTGACCCAACAGTGAGACACACACGTTGCCTCAAACAATTTCATCTGATCAAATCTCTCACTATTTTTCTTAACTTCATTTTCTCTCTCCCCAAGTTAATTTTGACTCATAATCATACCAGTTTGGGCTGAAGCATGCTTCTGCAAAACACACCTGCCAAATCAAACGGTGATCTCAAAAGCACACATTAGCATTACGTGCAAGTACAGGCCTGTTTAGATCAAATATTCTAGGTAGCAGGGAAAAACTGGCTTCTCCAAAGACTGTACCTTTCAATTCAGAAGTGCAAAGTTTTAAAAAACATTAAACATTGTTGTGTTCCTGTAGCCAATCAGAGCTGAGCATATTTCTCTGAGAATAAATGCAAGGAAATGATGAAGTATGGTTTCTCTACAATCTGTAGTTCACATCATTTGCACTATGTCTTCAAATTTATTGTAGCTTTGGCATTTAGTTGTCGCAATAGCAGCAATCCAGTCATTATCATTTGCTCTTGGTTACAGTATTTCAATTTGTATAAAGTTAAACCACCAACAAGGATGTGGTGGGAAGTGGAAACATCGGTGAGAGACCTTATGATGGAAACTGTAAACATCTTGTTCCTTGGAAAAGTGTGTTTCAGGATTTACAGCACCTCTGTTGCCTGTAGGTTGATTTGTTGAAGTCAACCGCCATTCCTTTGATGAAGAAATTTGGCATTGAGGGAGACGGCTTGGACTTCAAGGTGAGGACAGCATGTTGTGCAGTTTGAAGCAGTTTTTTTAGTATTTTGCAAAGGAAATTGTGTAGAAACAGTCTCTCTCTCTCTCTCTCTCTCTCTCTCTCTCTCTCCTTCTATCTTTCTCTCTCTCCCTCTCCCTCCCTCTCCACACTGCTCCCCCCAGGTGGTGAAGAGGGGGATGGCACCTGGAGGCGGTGGAGAAATTCTTTTTACTTGCCCCGTGTGCAGGACAATTAAGCCGGTCCAACTGACAGACCCAGGAAAGATCAAGAGGATCAGAGGAGTCGCGTATCTTTCTCATGCTCACATTGAGCTTTTTTGTATTGTTGAAACAAGAACTGTAAAACAAATTTAGTCTTTACAGGTCTTTTCACTGTTCAATTCTATTAAATTGTTGTCTTCATATAGGATACCATCGCTCCAACACACACGCACTCTCATTTATCTCCATCTTATTTCTACTGTAAACTGTTTGGCACATCATACATGGCAGAACCATCTTATTTGTTTATTAGATTGTGTTAGTATACAATGTTATCATTAGACCACACACTGAACTTAAAGCTCCCAAAAGGTTTAATAAGTGCAACGTTTTGACCAGCAAGGTCTTCCTCAGGCAAACATTCTGTTTTAATCCTGCATCTGACTCCAACTTGGGCTGGCTGTGCACACCACCTACAAGGTTTTGGTTTGAATTACTATTTGCCACATCTCATCTCTAATTTGGACTTTTGGCCTTTTACCTTAAGTTTGAACAAATCTTTTATGCTTTTTGGTGATCTGCTTGCTCACACCAAACAAGAAGACCGCAGTTATAGTAAGTGTTTTTTATTTTATTTTTCTCATGCACATGCTCTGGCCCATTAAAGTTCTTTGACAGTCTAAACCCAGATACTCGGTGCGAGTTTCCCCTCAGATGGCCAACAGGATCGTGGACTCAGCCAGAGGCGTCCTTAACCATTTTCTTCCAGACATCTACATCTACACTGACCATATGAAAGGGGCCAACTCTGGCAAGTGAGTATTTAGTTTAGTTTTTTTTTTGGTTTGTTTTTTTTTTAAGGTTNCCAACTCTGGCAAGTGAGTATTTAGTTTAGTTTTTTTTTTGGTTTGTTTTTTTTTTAAGGTTATCACTAGTTTTGTTTTGCAGTTTCAGATAAGTCACTACATACAGAGTAATTAATTTTGGTTGATCTTAGGTCTCCAGGTTTTGGTCTGACCCTGGTGGCGGAGACCCTGAATGGTTGCTTCCTCAGTGCTGAGATGTCATCCACACCTCAAGGGCAAGGAGAGCTCATCCTGCCAGAGGACCTAGGCAAGAACTGTGCCAAACTGCTTTTGGAGGAGATACATAGGGTGAGTACTTATCCAGGTAACTCAGGAACAGAAACCATTTGAGTTTAGGAACTACAGCTCCTGAACCTTTTTTTTTAGTTCCTTCTCCAGGGGAGATACTCTCTCTGGTGGTTCAGGAACTGCTGAATTGAGCTCCCACTGTCAAACATTGCTGATTGTTCAGCTGCAAGCAACAGCGATCACACTGACCAGAGAGTCTCCAACAGATGAGGCAGTAAGTGGTACAACAGGATGGTTTCTATTCAGGGACACTGACAGCATACTCCGGTACCTTCAGTATAAGAGACTCAGCAATGTCCTTTTTTTTTTTTTTTTTTTTTTTTTGGATGGTGATATTACACAACAGAATGGTCCTTCACCAGAGGGTAAGCTGTGTCTTTGTGTTGTGGGAATAATGCAGTCACAGCATCACTTGCTCTAGTTTCCATAATCTTCACTGTACTTAAAATGTGGCGCGAATGCAAGCAAGAAACTCTGTAAGATCCTTACTATGGATATTTCCGGGTGAAGTAATTCCTAATTTAATTCCAAACTTTCAGTTTGAAAGCACTAAAAGTTGTGGTCTTTGAGGTTGGTTTTCATGGAAATGATTCGCAGTCCTAAATCTCAGATTGGGGTCATATTTGTTTCAGTCTTAGACATTTTTTTCTTATCAAACATGTTCTATTTGTCTTTTCATTCCATCTTTCTTACCTAAAGGTAATTCCTAGGCTGACATGAACAGGTCATACAGCATTTTCTCTGCTGACAACAGGTGTTGATACTGTACTTTGGTCAGCACAAAAAAACTCACCAAAGTTTTCAGCTGTTACACAAATAGGCTCTGTGCCAATTCAATGTAAAGCGTCATAGCAGCAGTTTTGATCTAACTTGGAAAAACTTGCTGGAGGAGTGTTTTGTTTATTATGTATTAATAAAGATAAATACATCAGATCAGAGTAGATTCTCTGACAAAGGCGCTGGAGATAGGTTTGTGCATGCTATAAGTTTAATTTTTCTAACACCACAGGCACTGGCACTGATAGTGCTGATCACCTAACTGATCTGCAAAGCAACTGCCATTCAAAATATGAGCTTTATTTTGAAAATTCAGGCAGGCTCTTGTGCTTAAATGTCAATACTTCACCTACAGCATGTCTCATTATAGCAGACGGAAAAAGCAGAATTTTCGGGGAGTCCCTGACACAAATACAGAAGTTAGGACACATTGGTGTTCCAGCATATAAACAATGATGTTCACTGACCGTGTTTACCCACATTCCCTGGTTATGACCAACAACCCCAGTGTCAACAGAGGAATTGTCTCTGGCCAGAAGCAAGACTAAGAAAGCAAAGAAAGAACATTTCTATGGTCGATGATCATTTGGCTGATGCGCGTTGAGATGGATGACACCAGCAGTTTTGAGACTGTTTGATAAAGTGTCACTAATGTACGTAATGGAAGAGTTAAAGCTGTTTCCAGCGTTAGGAGGAATTCAGCGGAAATATGCAAAGAATTTGAATGAAGAATGCATTCATGCAAACTTTCCATATTTGAGTCAATGCACATTTTTCGCATTTTTGTGTTCCATTTCGCAAGGAAATAAAAATATATCACGCACTGAATGAAGGAACTTTAGTGTAAAAGCAGCAGCAGTGATGGATGTTCTCCTCCTTTGAGCTCAAATGACATCATGGGTGCTTCAGCCGGTATTTCCAGATGCCAGAAGCATCGTTTGAGGCCTGTTGTGGACGTGCTGCTTTTTAAATACAACAACCCTGGTTTTGTCTAAAACTGCATTTCCGTACACATCACTGCTGAAATGCAGAATTACACAATATAGCATATTATAAGTAACAAATGAAGTTGTGATTGGGCATAGCCACAGCCACAGTCTGCAATTTAAGCTGCCTCACTGTGACAATAAGAAAGGAGAATTAGATTTTTGGAAGAGCATAACACAGTTAAAGTGGGCTAAGCTAAGCGTTACTATCACTGCACATCTAGCACATTTTTGGCTTCTAGACAGACACCGTTTATTAGATGTACAACAACACAGCTGGGAGACACCAGTGCTTATGTTGATTAAGTGATATTTTGCTCATTCTTGATAAATGATTAAATGGAAATTTGGGGTTAGGTTTTTTTAATCCATAGAAAAGTCACATTTCATATAGCTGGGTTATATAAGATAAGATATACTTTATTTGTCCCATAGGGAAATTTGTGTTAGACTCCAAAATTCCAAGTAAGCAAAATACAGTACAAAAACGAGCAATCATAAGCGGTAAAAATAATATATAAAACCAAGATCAACAGCATAAATACATCATCGTATAATATAACACCCTCCACTCCCACCCTGCTCCATCCCACACCCACACAGCCACTAACACTCAACATTTCATATCTGTGGAGTGTGTAGCTGTAACACACAAACTAACTTGGCTGTGATTATAAACATACAGACATGGATAATCACACACAGAAACACACTCAGAGGTCATGTAATCAGAATATTTATAATTAGATACAGCGATTCTGTGACTTCACTTTGCTACCACATGGCTCAGCCTCTCAGCTCTCTGTCACAGGAGCCATGTGAGTCCAGTTAGCTGGTCAGGGCAGCACCTATTAGCTCTGAAAGAGGAATATTGTTGGATGCATCTTAAGTCAGAGCAACAGGGTGAGAAAGTGAAGTTTCTGGTCAGCAGCCTCAGAGGCTAGTGGGCTCAAAAAGCCAGCCATTTCAAACACTTTGCTTCTATTTTGATGTCAGATTTTCTGGTAGAACTGGTAGATTCACAGCCATTCTAAAAAAAAAAAAAAAAAAAAAAAAAAAAAAAAAAAAAAAAAAAAAAAAAAAAAAAAAAA